>OY856411.1:31867500-32037500 GCA_963693085.1 Alisma plantago-aquatica
ATATACAAATATGTTTATATGTACATATTTGTAGATATGTACATATAT
Source organism: Alisma plantago-aquatica (assembly GCA_963693085.1). NCBI lineage: Eukaryota > Viridiplantae > Streptophyta > Magnoliopsida > Alismatales > Alismataceae > Alisma > Alisma plantago-aquatica. The sequence goes on from OY856411.1 coordinate 31,867,549, forward strand.
GTAGATATGTACATATATGTATATATGTAGATATGTATATATATATATATATATATATATATATATATATATATATATATATATATATATATATATATATATGTATGTATATATATGCGGATTTATTCAATGCCCGTGTGGGTACTTTGATTAGGCTACCTGTGCTTGGAAACACGGTGTCATATACTGTAAATAAACATGTGTCTGTCTCTGCTATGCTCTAGTCGTCATCTTACGTTCCTGTGGTCCGATGTGCTCCCACGGCGGCTCCGTCACCCTTTTCTTGTAGTCTCATTCTGCTGAGATCTTCACGATCTCTTGGCCCCTGTTTGGTTCGAGATCGATGTTACGAAGTCCGGATCGGGTTAGTTGATAGATCTGGATTATTTTATCTGGGTTCGATCCTACTTTTGTTGGATAACCCAATCCCATTGCAAGCACTTATTAAATTGGATTGGCCTCGTAACTTGTATTTTTCAGTCTGACATATAAAATAAAATAACACAAAAGACAGAGTTAAATCCGGACTGGGATCCCGAACTGACTTGGTCCGGATTAGAGGATTACGGAACCCAAAACAGACCCCGTCAGTCCAATTTTTCCCAAACAAAAACGATTGAATCCTCACTGGATTAGTAGGGATTAACATCTACTTGTCACAGAAAAACAGCGCCTAGCCCTGATTAGATCCCGAAAGAAACAGGGCTTGGAGATCGGTTTCCAAATCCTCCTCGGCCATGCCTAAATAAGCTAAGGCCCTTCGTGCTACCCGGATTCTGAGATCGGGTCAGAAATTTTGTTGACCATGCCGTGACGTCAACGACAGGGAGACTGTCATAATGGGGGACTGCGTCACTGCTATAAGGCGTGCTACTATTGTTCTCGCTGACAATGATTATCATTGTTCCAAATCCAGATTCCCAAACGAGAATCTGAACATTTTAACAGTGTTTTGGGTGACAGAATGAGCTAGATGATGAGCGCCCAACTGGTACAACAACAATCAGACAGAAATAGTTCTTACACTTTTGTGCCGATGAGTTTCCAATTTGAGTTTTTTCCGAAAACCCCCCTCTATTTTCCAGAAATTCCAAACTCCCCCTCATGTTTAAGAAATCCTAAAATCCCCCTCCAGGTGATCTGCCCGTCTGCTAGCCGTCACATTTGACGGCTATTTTTTTGTTATTGCAGTTATTGTTACTATTTGACTAAGATACTAATCAACACGATGGTAATTATTTATTTAATTAATATATTTTACATACAAAATTATGTTTGAATATTATATATAAAATAAAAAATAAATCGGGGTAAATAAGGCTAAACAAGTATCGTTCATGTTTGTCAGAGCTCCATTTAGTCTAAGGATGGTGAGTTTTGTTGGACCCGAAATCGAATTGGACCTAACCCGATTTAGACCCGACCTGATTGGATCCGGACCCAAAAGGACCCGGACCGGAACATACCTGAACAAAAAATGGACCAGACCTAATTGGACCTGAAATTCATAACAAATACTCTATTATAAAAATCCCTAAAAATTGTGACAAACCCGAAACCCGATCCGATCCGACCGGACCTGACCCAAGCCAAATAAGAGTCGACTGGACCTGATCCGAATTAAAATGGACTTGAACGGAACCAACTTAAAACTGAACAAACCCAAAAAAGACCTAAGTGTTCAAGTCGGGTCGGGCTAGATCGGTAGGGTAGGGTAGGGTCTGGGTTTTTTCTAACGCTCCTAATTCAGTCTCGTCGAGTGATGCATCATTACATATTTGGTCTGATTGACATTCTGTCAATTTGAGGACCCATGTCTACTCTAAGATCGGTAAGACTGTAAAATGTACACTAGACTGATTTAGATATAATATGCATTTATTCTCACAATTATATTCAGTTAAAGCCAAAAGTAAATAACAGATACAAATGAACTTGAGGTAAAGATTTTATATTACCATTGCATTAATATTAGAAGTAACAAAATATAAATCATGTTACTTCTAATATTAATGTAATGGTAATATAAAATATTTACCTCGAGTTCATTTGTATATGTGATTTACTTTTGGCTTTAACTGAATATAATTGTGAGAATAAATGCATATTATATCTAAATCAGTCTATTGTACATTTTACAATCTAACCGATCTTAGAGTAGACATGGGTCCTAAAATTGACGGAATGTCAATCGCACCAAATATGTAAGAGGCTTGCTATGCAGACCCGAAACCAAACCCGAAGTGATCTGCACCACATGTTACCATAGCATAACAAATAAAATAATATTATATTTGTCATGCTATGGTAACATGTGGTGCAGATCACTTTGGGTTTGGTTTTGGGTTTGAAAATGGGGTTTGCCTAGCATTATTCAATATGTAATGATGCATCACTCGACCAGACTGAATTAGGAGCGGTAGAAAAAACCCAGACCCTACCCTACCCTATCGATCCAGCCCGACCCGACTTGAACATTTAGGTCTTTTTTGGGTCTGTTCAGTTTTAAGTTAGTTTCGTTCAGGTCCATTTTAATTTGGATCAGGTCGAGTCGGCTCTTATTTGATTTGGGCCAGGTCCGGTCGGATTGGGTTTCGGTTTTGTCACAATTTTTAGGGATTTTTATAATAGAGTATTTGTTATGAATTTCAGGTCCAATTAGGTCTGGTCCATTTTTTGTTCAAGTATGTTCCGATCCGGGTCCTTTTGGGTCTGGGTCCAATCAGGTCGGGTGTAAATCAGGTCCAATCAGGTCAGGTCCAATTCGGTTTCAGGTCCAGCGAAACTCGCCATCCCTAGACTAAATGAAGCTCTGACAAACATAAATGATATTTGTTTAGCCTTATTTGTCCCGATTTATTTTTTATTTTATGTATAATATTCGAACATAATTTTGCATGTAAAATATATTAATTAAATAAATAATTACCAACGTGTTGATTAGTATCTTGGTCACGTAGTAACAATAACAGTAGCAACAAAAAAGAGTCGTAAAATGTGATGGCTAGCAGATGGGCAGATCACCTGGAGGGGGGGTTTAGGATTTCTTAAACATGAGGGGGATTTGGAATTTCTGGAAAACAGAGGGGGGTTTTGGGAAAAAACTCTTCCATTTTTCCCAATCTATTTTGTACGCCGGTGCATCGACCAATAATAGGAAAGGGATGCTAGAAGGTGAAGTCACCGCAAGCAATTTCCTCAATTAGATATACTGATTTGGTATTACAGATATGCATCAGTAGCAACGGGTCCTCTTCGGCAACTAAATCAACTGGTGATCGCGCTCGTCGACTTCATCTTCAAGGAGGCAGGTGTTGGCGTGGACCATGTCATAAAGATTGATGCTTAATATGTCTCTAGAGACCAGGATCATGACGTCTTGCTCAGATACATGGTTTCCCTCAACAAGTAGCTTGGATTATTATAACAAGCATTAACTATGATGAAGCCTGTTAGACGCTCTGCGAAAGGATAAAATTTACTGAAGGTTGTGTGATCATGTAGTGTTGACGGAGGACATTTTCCTATGATATGAGTTATTGTGGTCGGTAGTTACTGGTGCTATCATATGTTTGTACTCATATCAGACAAATGCTTGTAAATCAAGATATGTGATAATTCACCCGATACAAATGTACTTACATTTGCATATGTACGAACTTCGAGCATCTAATATCAGATTTTAGTGGTGATCTTTTAGATGACGAATAAGTGCATTGTATTTCTTTGTCAAATTGCAATAAGTTATAAATCTTTCCTCTGTTGTTTCTGTATTTATTTATTCTTTCATTTTGAAAATGGCAATTTCAAACAATTTAGTTGTAATCAATCTCTTTTGAATAATGTAAATATGTGGTCATCTCATCTTCTTGCAGATTTTAGACCGCTTAAGTTTTCTTATTCCAGTAAGATCTGATAAGAAATAATGTCAGAGAAGGCAGGGCATTTTGATCTTAATATCCCATTTCCAGATCTTGGATTTTCTCTAAATTCTTGTAAGTTGGAAAATCTGTCAAGTGCAATAGAGAATGCAACTCTATTATACAGAAAAAAACTTTTTCTTTTGGTAAACAAAAAGATCTACGAAAAGAATCTTGTCCTAATAATGGTGTGTAACAAATTAACAATTACAATGCATATCCCATCAGGTTTCTGGAAGTCATGATGAGAACCATATCACGTTTGTCATGCACCCCAACTATGGGGATAACAATCTATTCTAGCCATCCGGACGGACATCTAATTGGAATTGGCAATGTGGTTACTGATTCTGGACCAATGGACCATCTAGCATTTGCTCTAATAATAGCCTTTTGCTAAATTTTTATATTAAACAAAATGTGACTGTCAGATCTCACCAGAATAATATATTGCAAAAATTGTAGTCTCTCAGTTTATACCAATCGCACGCAGTTTAATAATTCTAGTAGCGGCACTGAGTTTATTATATCAGCTATAGTTATAGTCGCATTATATGAGCAAAAGGGAAATGACTCACCATATCGTATTTTTCTCTGAACACACTTAGCAAACTTCTCATTTGACTTGTTGCATTTTTATTACTTTTGGTAATCAACTAGTTAGTTTAGATGATCCATTGTTACTTTTTAGGACAAATAGTTACTTTTCAAACCAAATAATTACTTTCTCCACATTATCATTTTCATGTGAACTTATGTTGTTCATTTTTGCAGTTATATTTATTTTTTTATTTTTTTACTTCACAGTCAATTTGTTAGTTTTGATGACTCAATGTTACACTTTGTCAAAAATTATTTACCATACCAATTAGTGTCTTTTTATACACGAATAGGTACTTTTTGGTGAATTTTTTTAGTTCTTTTTTTGTAATTTGATTCATTTTAATTGTATCGATTAGTTACTTTTAGGCTAATTAAAGTCTGAACAAAATGTTCATCCGTTCTACTAGCATGGAAAAATTGATGTAAAGCTCTACACTATGGCCTCTATCTCAAACATAACCATGACCTTCTAGAGGTTGAGTCGTATCTCTGTAGAGATTCCACTGTTTTAATGATGCCATAGGTGTAAGATGGAAGTTGTTGATCAGACTCACATATATTAAATATAATATTCATCATGTAATTACATATTAAATGGATATCAAATCGACTACTACGGAGATAATGTAACACACATGATAGTAAATATAATATAGTGACATACCGAATAAAAAATAAGAGTATTTTATTTCCCAACATTCTTTTTGTTACTTTTTGTGTTTTGGTGCTACTTTAGGTGTTGGATAGTTATTTTTAGTACAATGTAGTTACTTTTTGTGCATTGATGTTACTTTTAGTGTCAGATAGTTATTTTTTGTTGTCTTGGTGTCATTTTAGTATCAAATAGTTACTTCTGCTACCATATAGTTACTTTTTCTATCCTGGTGTTACTTTCAGTGTTGGATAGTTACTTTTTGATTCATGATGTTACTTTTAGGTCAGATAGTTACTTTTCATACCATATAGTTATTATTTGTGTCCTAGTGTTGCTTTCGGTCTCAGATAGTTACTTTTTTGTATCATGATGTTATTTTTAGTGTCAAATAGTTACTTGTTATACCATATAGTTACTTTTTATATCCTGGTGTTACTTTATATGTCAAATACTTACTTTTTATACAAATAGTTACTTTTTGTGTCCTGGTGTTACTTTCGGTATTAGATGGGGTACTTTCGTACCTTACATTACTTTTGTGTTATGGTGTTACTTTCAGTGTCAGATAGGTAGTTTTTGTCTCCTAGTACTACTTTTACTATCAGATAATTACTTTTTGTATCTTACTGTTACTTTTCGTACCATATAGTTACTTTATATGTTCTACTTGTAATTATTGTGTAAAGCTCTTCCATATATAATGTACAAATATTTAATTGTTACTTAGGGACAAGAATAGTTACAATTTGTACAAAATAGTTACTTTCCAATGTGATTTAGTTACTTTGAGTGCCACGTAGTTACTTTTGAAAATAATTAGTTACAATTTATGGAAACTAATTACTTTCTCGTTTGACCTTGTGCATATTCTTTGCAACAGAAACATTATAGAACTTATATTATATGTGGAACCCATACTTACGGTTAATCTCACACATTTTTCTTGTACAAGTCGTGTATTGTCATGTGCTCTTTTCTTGCATTAGTAAAATAGAATATATTATTATTACATTTCAAATCACCATTGATTTCCATATATTTTCCTTTCTCATTACTAACCAGAATGGAATCATCGGAAGAAGCAAACACAAAAGTGAAGGCAGAATAATTCTTCGAGACATTCCAACTACCAACTAGAACGGAATCATGACGATATGTTTTTAAAAAGTAGAATACAGAAACTCAAAGACAGGAATAATACATCACTCCTAGCCAATCTACAGTCTGCAGTTAACATCTTCTTTATCTACCACAAGAAATTACAACTAAAAAAACCATTCTTCACAATATCCCACTCCATCATGATACATTCAAGTAATGAGCTCTTGCTTGATATTGTAATGACACAAAATTTGTACAAAAATCAACACCATTAACTCTCCATTCAACAACGTACAACAACACAATGATGCGACGGCAATCCACAAGATACTATTGTGAACTAACTATTATCTTTCTCATTCAGACAACTATTTAGTAAACTGCGATAAATAGACCAACTAACATATGTTTTGATTCAAAATGCAGATACTAATGCAAGTGTCTTCCAGCTTAGGCATGAGCAGATCGCAACAATCTGTTCACATGGGACTAATATATTGTTTACAATGTACCAATTATTCAAGTATAGTAAAACACTTCAGTTTTAAAAAAAATAGCGGTCCACGTAATTATTTTTCGAAACACTTGATATACCTCGAGTTAGACATTTTACCAGTAATATTATGTGCCTCTCGACCTGAGCTTTATGCTGAATGCCAAATGTTTCAAACCAAAGAACAAGATCAAGCGCTTATTTAAAATACAACAGGGGAGGGACGATAGAGCCAAGAAAAATATGTTAAAAGGACTCCATTTCCTCGTCGGCTCCGCACAGTGCAATGGTGTTGCTTCACACATTTTTCCTGTCCCCCTCCATGAAGGCGTGAAGGGTACACGGTCAGGTCAGATTCATTATTCCTTGCCAAATCTCGCCTCCCATCTCCCACCTCCTCTTGAACCACAAATATGACTGGTGAGTCTACGACGGTGGCATCACCATAACACTTAGATTCAGGTGACTTGGACGACACGCGGTGCAGTCGGTGCGGAAACTTGGGCCTAGAGACCTGGACGATGAAGTTGTTGGCTACTGGTAATGATTTTATAGGTTTCTGATGTACCAGTGACTGGTTCAAGCTCCAAAACTCTTTTCCATGGCACCGTATACGCTGGTGTTAATCACATCCTATATCTTCCCAATTGAGTGACCCTTCAAGTGGCTTGACTACCCCGATCGCAGGATAACTAGCAGGAATCTGGCGGGGCCGATGTCTCGATGTACATCATCGGAATTTGTTGGCTGGCTCCGCAGGTGGAATATCAGGGGTCGAGTGCAGGGAGAATATCCGTGATTTGTAGATTAATCAGGTACAGAAGATCGGCAAATTTTACAACAGGATAGCATCTCTACGGTACCCGCGTGGATATTAAAAATAGGACAAATGCTACGTGGACACCATTTTAAACTCAAATATATATACCTCTCTCTCTCTCTCTCTATATATATATATATATATATATATATATATATATATATATCTATATATATATATATATATATATATATATATATACATATATATATATATATACATATATATATATATATATACATATATATATATACATATATATATATATATACATATATATATATATACATATATATATATATATATATATATATATATATATACATACATATATATATATGTACACATACACACACACACACACACACACACACACACATATATATATATATATATATATATATATATATATATATATATATATATATATATATATACATATACACACACATATATATATACATATGGGTTCATCTTTAATATCCGCGCAGATAGCTACCCGCACATCTTTCCTGTCACTTTTTTTATTTTTTTTTCGCAATTGTAGAGGACCATTTTATCTAGCTCTCCAAAAAATTTCATCCAAAAATAATACAATTGCCCCATCAAAATAAAAAAATACGTCCATATATTTACTTTTTCTTTTGGTACGTCCATATATTTATTGACTATATATTTTCTGCGCAGTTACTTTTTAGTCATATAGTTATTTTTTTATCAATATAGTTACTCTTTTGATGTTCGAGTTACTTTTGTGTACCATATAGTTACACTTTTGAATGTGCGGGTAGCGAAAAATCAGGCTACCCGCGCGGGTAACGAATAATTCATATATATATATATATATATATATATATATATATATATATATATATATATATATATATATATATATATATATATATATACATATCCATATATATACATATATATACATATCCATATATATACATATATATACATATATACATATATATACATATCCATATATATACATATATATACATATATACATATATACATATATATACATATATATACATATATACATATATATATACATATATATATATACATATATATATACAAATATACATATATATATATACATATATATATACATATATATGCATATATACATATATATATGTATATATATATATATATATATATAGAGTCAGGCTAGAATACACTCGAGTGTATGGATCGCACGAATACACTCAAGTGTGTTTGCATATCAAGACTATTTTTTGCAAAATGTAAACCGTTGATTTTCACCGTCATACTATAACTAGGCTACATACAAATTTTGAGCCCATTTGGATGAGTTTAAGTCACTCATCCTAGGGCAACAAAATCAACGCGCGAAACTAATTTGAAATGTATAATTTTTGCAGTCTTCATAACATGAGCTATACATATCCAAATGTGCTTAAATTTTGCGTATGAGTTGTTCATGAGATGTTTAATAAGATCAACGGATTAGATTTTCAAAAAAAATATTGCATCATAATAAACTACTGGAGTGTATTCTGCTCCGGATACACTCAAGTGTATTCTACCCTGACTTTATATATATATATATATATTTATATATATATATATATATTTATATATATATATATATTTATATATATATATATATTTATATATATATATACACACATACACACACACACACACACACACACACACACACACACACACACACACACATATATATATATATATATATATATATATATATATATATATATATATATATATATATATATATAATTGACATGCATCAACCCAAAAATTGATTATGATGGTAGATGTGTAGCATGGTTATAAGTCCAATAACCCAATTATCTATGTGTGGTTGAATGGTTTTTATTCTTGTTATATCTCAATTTGCATATGAGCCTCTACCTTCTTCTTCCCAATGTATAAGTATCATTCTTTCCTACCCTTGAGGCCCTCGAATGTAACTTGAGGTTTCTCATTACCATATAATAATTTGATAGAAATAGTATAGTCTCTTTTCTTAGAACAACAAAGGTGACAATCAACATCAGGCAATTCGCCGTTCACATGACTAACCAACCGACTAGAGGACCAAGCAGGGAAGATCGTAGGAGGAAAAATCGATCGCCTGGTGGTCCCAACCATTCATTTGGTGGTGTTTAGACATTGTTTGGATATGCTGCCAGACAATCGTTTTAGATGACCAACCGACTGACCAAGAGTCGAGCTGACTGGTTCAAGGGTTGAATTGATCAATCCAGATTGGTAAGCACATATATACATGAAAAATAGGCTTGTGCATGTGATTTAGACCTATGTAATAGTAATTCCTTGTGGATCAAAGGAACTACAATAGATATGACCATGACCATCGCTAAAGTTTTATATTGCATGTTTATTTTGTGAGATATAACATGTATATGCTACATATAAGAATGTGTTGATTGGATATGTATTCTATGTGTGTATATATATATATATATACATGAATATATATATATACATGAATATATATATATATATATACACGAATATATATATGCATATATATATATACACGAATATATATATATATATGCATATATATATATACATATATATATATATATATATATAGAGAGAGAGAGAGAGAGAGAGAGAGTGAGAGAGAGAGAGTCAGGCTAGAATACACTTGAGTCTACAGATTATGTTGTACACCCCAATGGTGTTTTCCTATCTAGACTATATTTTTTCTAAAATATAATCCATTGATATTAATTGTTACAATAATAATAGACCACATACAAAGTTTGACCTCATTTGGATGAGTGTAAGTCACTCATCTAAGGGCAACAAAATCGACGCCCAAAACTAATTTGAAATGCTTGATATTTGCATCCTTTAGATGCACGACCTATAAGTGTCCAAATTAGCTAAATTTATTTTATGGTATGTTATTAAGATATTTAAGAAGATCAATGGTTTAGATTTTTCAAAAAGTTATTGCATCTTTAAAAATGACTAAGGTGTACGGTGCACCCGGTACACTCGAGTGTACACTGGCCTGACTCTCTCTCTCTCCCGCTCTCTCTCTCTCTCGCTCTCTCTCTCTCTCTCTCTCTCTCTCTCTATATATATATATATATATATATATATATATATATATATATATAGATATATATATGTGTGTGTGTGTGTGATATAAAAATCCCTCAAAGAAACACATTAAGTCTAAGATGCTTTTAATTATCAACACACATGAAAATCTTGATTGACTAAGCATAGGTTACGCTCAAGCATGGTGCACTATCCATCTCCTGGAAGTGTGATGGTAGTAATGTAGATCCACCCAAACGGGGTGCATTATTATCTTATTGGATTTTGGTTCAGGATTAACTAATTGTCCTTAATGAGGTTAAGCACCAGAAGCATAGAGATAATTATGGAAAGGAGTTGCACATATCATCTATCCAAGAAGTGCATAAGATGGATTTAGTAAACGTTTCCTACCTTAATGATTGATTGTGGATGTTGGCGTTTGTTGGGTAATAATTGAATTATTTTAGATCGTGGCTCATTAGAAGTTTGTTCACTACAATCTTTTGAATTGATAATTGAGGGTTGTCAATTTGATCAAAATAATGAAAGTGATGGATAACTACAGACCTTATTAACAACATAAATTTTATAAAAATCAAATCAAATCAAAATGAGATTTTTGAAAGAATTGGAATTTTTTTTGTATAATCATATGACAACACATAACAACAACTTTATTATGTGACCGATCCTTGAGAAGGCCAAGTTAAATGGGAATAACTTTCATGACTAATACAGGATGCTGAGAATATTTCTCAAATAGGAGCGCAAGCTCTACATCATGGAAACACTAGAGCCAGATGAACCTCTTCCCAACACACCTAAGGTAGACATGGATGCCTACAAGAAGCATGCTGAAGATGTAACTGATGTCAACTTTCTGATTTTTTCCTATATGAACTATGAGTTGCAAAGGTACTATGAGAACATGGATATTATTGATATGGTCAGACATCTTAAGAACATGTTCCAAGATCAGGCATGATAGGAGAGATTTGATGTCTATAAGGCATTGTTGAAATGTGACATGGAAGAAGAAGATCTACTAGGTCCTCATGTTCTCAAGATCATTATTATGTGGAGAACCATTCTAGACTGGGATTCCCCTTGGGTCAAGAGTTGGTCACTAATGTGATTCTACAGTCTCTGCCAGAGTCATACATTCAGTTTGTCATGAAATACAACATGAATGACTTTGACAAGCCATTGACAAAGTTATTAGGCGTGTTGAGAACATCTGAGGCAAAAATGAAGAAAGACAAGCCCAAGTCTATGATGATGATTAGAAAGACAAAGGGAAGGTATAAATGAAAAGGTGAAGCTAAGAAGAGTTCTAAAGCTGGCCATAAGCCTAACTCTACAACACTCAAGGAAAAGGTAGGAGTAAAGAAGGGAGACAATTGTTACCATTGTCACCAACTGGGGCACTGAAAAAGGAATTGTGCTCTCTTTGTAGAGGAATTAAAGAAGAATACATAAGGGATAGATACCTCTACTTTAGGTGTAAACGTTATAAGATAAATTTGATTACTTCTTCATATTGGTATGTGATCCCAGATGCAAATATGACATACATTTATGTGCAAGATCTGAAAAGAAGTAAAGCCTTTATGAAAGAGGAAGGATGGACTGTGATGAACCAAGAGTTGTTGTGACTTAAGTCTACAATTAGAATTTATCTTAGACCATTGGGTATGTAATAGAGTTAGTTGAACTGCTATTTCATTATGCCAATAATAGAAACTGTTACAACCCCAATTTTGGGTTCATTTGCTGAGAAATGTAATTTCTCATATTAAAGATAAATGAACAAATAATGATGTCTTTTGATTGAATGCATGAATTTCATTGCAATAGCCTTGATTATTGGTTTGTGGGCTTTATTGTCTATTGGGCCCAATAACAAGGAAATTCAATTTGTAGATGAATAATTAAGTTTTTGAGAAAAGAAAGGTGTGGAAACCTCCAGAAGGCAAAAGAATACAATCCAAAGTTGGATTTCATGCCTCTTGGGTTCCTTGGGTCCCAAGGATTCCAAAGTTGCATATAGAATGCAATAAGAAAGGAAAAGACCAATTAAGTATTTCCTTGTTAAGAAATAAATTGAAAATAATGATAAAATGTGGAAAATATGTGAAAGGAGGTATAATTGAGTTATCCTTGGTAGATTTTCGTATCCCAAGGATTCCTAATGTTAAAAGGAATTCCAATAGGGAAATAGAAGAGAGATAAAGAGAAATCCTTAAAAAGAGAATTAAAAAGGAAAAGAAATTGATTAATAAAAGGGAGATATGAGAAATTGACTTTCAAAAGAAGATAAAGGCAAATGGATTTTCCCCAATATGGGAATCCGTGCCTTTGGAATTTCTTGAGGTCCAAGGGACCCAAAATAACAAGATAATAGCAAAGGGAAAAGAAATAACAATTAATTTTGAATAAATTAATGAATAACTTAGGAGAGAAAGAAGCCCTCTCATCCATTGCAATTTGTTACCAAATTTCATACAAATCTAGATAATGCCAAGACAAACCTTCCCTTAAAATTTGGGATAGAAAGGAGTTATGGTTTGAGAGAAATTGATTTTGCAAGTTATCTTCAATTTGGGAATTATTTCTGAATTAATGAAATAAATATTTCCTTTGTTTTGAACGCGAGCAATGAGGTCCATTGGATCCTAATCCAATGATGTACGATCATCATCAAAGTCCCAACCGGACTGGGACTCTGCTGGATACAGGGAGAATTTCCCATCCTTTTTTCTCGTGATCCAGAGTATGAGCAAGACTGGTGATAGTCCCATTGGACTCAGCAGATGAAACTGCAGGGAATCATCCCTGGTTTGCACATGATTGGTCAAGGAGGGAACTAGCATCCCTCTTTGTTGTTCCAATCTCTGCGGTGGAGTGTAAGGAGCGACTTCACGCTTTAAATTTCGCCAACGACCTTGACCAATACCCTCGACACCATAGAAAATCTCGCCGGAGTCCGGCGAGTTGGCGTCGACCTTGGCAAGGCTTGGGCAGGGAATTGGACCCGCGGTCGACTTCGACGAAGGGAGGCAGAGATCCCCGACCTATCTTCTTGCTCACAAGTGACCTAGAGCCCAGAGTCAACTCCTCAGTTGACCATCGGGTTTGCAGTGACTCACGCAAGGTAGAAGATGAAGACCTTGCAATCTTTTACCGAAATACCCCTCTGCACCTTCAGTCAAGGTAAGGGTGTTTCCGTCCTTCATTTCTTTTATTTGCAAAGGAAGGGCATGTGCATCCACGGCCGTCTGATCCTCAGTAGACCCACAGACCATGGATTGTGCAATCCTGGTTTTTCTAGAAATAGCAAATAAATAATAAACATGGTTTTGTTGTTAAAAATCGTATCTTGAGCTAGAAAACTCGGATGAGGGAAGTTAATCATGAAAAATGATCAGAAAAATATGAGGGATGCGTTAAAAATGGTTTGGACATATAAAACTATATACTTTTGCAAAAATGCATATTTTGATGAAAAACGTGTTAATTTGTAATTAGAAAACCCTAATTGTTAACCAAAGATAGATATAATCTTGCAAAGGAGTTAATACGAGCATGGTTTACTAGATTGATGATTAAGATGGTTTTTAACCTATTTTAATGATGGAATTACAAGGTTTAGGGTTTTTAACTCAATATGTTGATTAATATGTTTAGAAACCCTAAATTAGAGGAAAAGAAAAGAAAAGTGATCATAATCTGAAATTAGGGTTTCCTATTGCTAAAAGATGAAATTAGAATCTTTTGTGAGAGAAAGATGAAATAATTAGGGTTTGCAAGTGTTTTGGTAAAATTAGGGTTTAAAGTAATAAAAAATAGAGTGGAACCCTAATTAGGCTCAAAATCCTAAAAAGGGCAAATAACCTAGGAAACAACTAGGATTAATGGATCAAGATGACATGATTAATGATAAAGAAATTGGATGTCTTTTCAGGATCAACCTGTGTGTACTTTCTTGATTTATTGATTGGTTGAGTTATTTCTGCATTCAAGTCTGCTTAACAGGTATATGGTTAATTATGAATAAACGCTTTAGTTTCTCGAAGGATTTCTGAATGTTTAATCGCATTGAGTGCAACTAAACATTTTTGATGTTCATATTGCAATTATAAAGTGACTATGGTTATCACAATTTAATATAAATATGTATTCCCGCACCTACATGTCACCCTGATGGAAGATGCCATAAAGGTCAGGCCCATGAGGGTAGACCAATGGGCACCATGAGAGGTGACCCCAGACACCATGCTCGGGAATGAGAAGGTGGTCTATGATGCATGACTATGGAGCACCATGAGAGGTGACTCCCAGGCACCAAGCTCGGGATTGAGAAGGTGGCCTTAAGTCAATGGCAAAAGAGAAACCCTAACAGGGGTAATTCCAGGGTTATGGCAAAAGCAGTGGGGAATGTCACATGGAAAATGTAAATTGACTTGCTAAATATCTCGATTGCATTATTTAAATTGTTAGACTTAATTGTAAAATTTTGGTTGCCTCCACATACCAGCAATTGCTGACAGACGTTTTGTTTGTCGGCGTTTTAGGTGTAACCCTAAAATCACAAACAGTAAAGTGACACATCACGAAATTAAGAAATAAAGTGCAAGGAGGATTAGATAGAGTAATCCAAGCTGTGGATAGATAGATTTCCAAAGTTTTAAAAAGGTAAGCAAAGTTTTAATTTTATACCCAATTATAGTTTAGTTAGTAGAATTTCATAATTATTATTGATTATTTGTCGAAGCTTTGATCCTGTTAATTGAATAACGACTCTGTCCTTCAGGTCTCCCTTAATTGGGGGTTACCAGGAGGCGGGGTCATTACAATTGGTATCAGAGCATAGGTTCCCCACTTAATCTTTAATAATTATTAAATTTTACAAATTCCATAGAACCGAGGGAGTTATTAGAGGATTGTCCGAAAGACTGAGGTGTCTAGAAAAGGATCAAGTCCATGGGCTGGAAATATTTTCCTCCACACTACTAGTCGGAATACAAGGACTCCTGGACTGTGTGACTGTCTGGCCGATGTCTTAGGATATGACTCAAAATAAGATACCTTTAGGACTCTCTCATCTTGTTCATCCCTTCTCAAGTCAAATTTTGTTAAGGACCTTAAGTATTAGGGTTTCCTCTCTTCTCCTCACCCTCTTGAGGTATGGGTAAGGTTAATAAGGTCTAAAGAATCCTCCACTGAATTAATGAAAAGCATGTAAATAAGATGTCATGGACATAATCTTAATAGATTAAGCGCAAACCAAAGAATAGATACATGCTTAGGTCATATGACACGAGTTTTCATTGCCCCCAGGAGAGACCTGAGGATAGACCTCCTTGTCTGGAGGATAAGTAAAGAAAGTTAGTCTTGTAGGTAGAGATCTCCATTAAAAGTAGAGACCTAGCACATCCTTTGAGGTGATGTTAACCCTAACCCTAAGTGAAGGTTAGAGAGAGATAACATGATGAGTTAGATGTCATGGTAGACCAGGTGTTTGGATAGACGTACCTTGGATACCTTATGAGCCATGAGAAGTTGATAACTGAGTACCTTGGGCAACCCAACCCTGAGAAGGGTCGTGTATGTTTGAGCGAAGGATAGCTCCTTCATTGATGAGGTTAGTGAAGAACCTATAGAAACCCTATGGTCTTATGCAAGTAGGGGATAGCATGCACCTAGTGTGCTTCAGTTGTACGAGAAATAAGTTAAAACTGAGGCCAGAAGGACATGACGGATGGATTATGAGATAAGCATAAGGAGCTATGGATAATCATGAGTAAACATAAGCTTGAGTATAGGCTTCACCCACATAGAGGTATGACTGTGAGCTTGATCCTTCATGGAGATATGACCTCTAGTAGTATGACTAGATGTGGAGTTAGCTTTAGAGAGATAGTAAGAAGGAACCAAGCAAGAAGGTTGGAAACCTAAAACCCCGAGATGTGAGGAACAATGGGGAGTCGAGAATGATGTGACCTAAGTGGAAGATAGTGGTTGCCTCATGCATGATCCCTGGAGGCTGATGATATCTTAGTTGCCTTTAGAGGAACCAAACCTTAGAGAGAGGATGATGCTTCTGGTACCTATGTGCCTGTGGTATAGGAGTTTACCTTTTGAGATAGGAAGAAGAGTTCCTTAGACCTGGAGAGGTTTGGTAGCAGGTTGTGAGGCCTTGTACCTTGTTGGTTGTCCTTGAGGAGGACTCGACCCTAATGTGTTGCTCGAGTAGAAGGACAAAAGGGAGTGCATGTCATGCCTTATACATGCTTGATTCGTGGTTAAGAGATTGAGCATGCAGTTGGATACCCAAAGGTGAACCTAGGGTTCCTAGGCCTAAGAGGGGAAGTAGTGTACCCAATGTTCATGATGAGATTTGAGTCTCTATGGTTTCGAGCATGGTACTCCTCATGTATAGATAAATAGGAAACCCCTTATGTTGAGGGTATGTTTGATGAACCCCTCACAACTAAGTTGATCTAATGTTGATGAAAGAGAACAAGTATGACCTAGCATGGTTTAATAGGTGGTCTTCTTGTGCCTTAGTAGTTGCTAGATTAGGCATGCTCATGTGGATGCAGACCCTAAACATAAGGATGGTGGTGACCTTGGTTGTCAAGAGTTGTAGTTCCCTCCCATCCTGGGAGAGGGACCCTTTTGTAGGGTGTATACCAATTTTGTTGGTTTTGAGGTAATCTAAAGAGGTTTCAGAGGATCTTTGAGAAGCTAAGTGAAGAGTACATAGCATGAGGATGAACCTGCAGACCCATAGATAACCATCTCTAAGTGCATGTGGATGTGTTACCAAGGAGGTAACCAGTATGGGGCCTGACCAGGGTAGGTAGGTCGCCATGACCCCTGTGAAGGGATGAAAGTCAGCCCATGATTGCAGGGAGAGATGATGAAGGCTTGGGTAAGGTTCTAAGCTAGACATGTACTATTTTGGAATCCTAAGTCTATCCTAGGGTCAAGTGGGGATAAGACTGATGGAGGTAGGAGTTTCCTAATTCCCTAGTTGCACATGACCATAGGGTCGGGAGGTAACAACTATCATTGTCTAAGGGCCATGGGTTAAGAGATTGATCACCTTCATGAACTCATGGGACCCAAAGGGCAGATGAGTAGGGCACTCTATGGATGCATAAGGGAAGAGGTATGACCCCAAAAGTGCTGGCACCCTATAGACCTAGAGGAGACGCCCAAGGATTGTGTTTAGACCAAGTAGGTTCGAGACCAGTTTTCCATGGAAGTAAGTGATATCGTGATGTTTGTAGAGACATATCTGGCATGTTTCAACTTAGATGTAAAGGTGTACTGGCAAGGTGGGATGTACCATCTCTATTCTTGGAACAGGAAGAACTCTGTATTTGGACTGCAACCAAATGCTTATTTCCTCTTGTTATGGGAGTGAGAGATAGGACAGTACGCATGCCATACACCAAGGATAAATATGATGTGAGTTGGAATGTTGCTACAAGGTATGAGGATAGAGATGATAACATACCCTTGTGGAGAGAATGATACATGAATGGGTTACAAACACAAAGAGTAGTAAGGAGATCATCTTGTGTGGATGTGATACCATGAGCTATCTAGAATTTGCAATTTATGCAAGGTTGAGTTTGATCACCATGAAGAGGAGCTCAGAGTTTCTTGATGAAGACAAACTTAGAGATGAGATGATAAGTAGAATACATGGAGGTGTATGTCTTCAACATTACCTAACACCTAAGGATAAGAAGTGGTAATGAATGCTCTAGTTGAGATATAGATTCCTAGTTTAGCTGGAAGCTAGAAGAAGTTGAGGTTGATAGGCTAAACTTAAGATGAGAAAAAGAGATAAGTTAGGCTAACACCCAGATGTATCAATAGTGGTTAATCAAGTAAATGATTGTTTGGTTAGCCAGCCTAGTCCGTGATGTAATGAAAGGATGGTTGTAGAACCTCAGAAAGGAGAGTGATGAAACCCTGATGAGAATGGTGTAGGGTTTCTGAGGTATCTAGCTTGAGGAATTATGACATACATGATACCATGGTTTTAAGGTCACCATACATCGTGATATTATAGAGATAGTAAATGATAGTAGCACTTTGGCTGCTTGATATGAAAGTTGCAGATGATAGGTGACCATGAAAGCCAGGGGTGAAGGACGAACACCAGTAACGTAGTGCTTTGACTTTAAGGTTAAAGAATCCTCGAGAAGGAAGGGGAGTGCACCACCATGGATGTGGTGGTAAATCTTCCTTAGACCATAGAAGGTCAAGATTCAGTATGGGTTATGGTAGATCGCCTTACCTAGATAACATGAGAAAGAAAGAATGCTGTCATGGGACAAATTTTGTTGAACTACATAAGAGAGAGAGATGGTTCAACTACACCATGATGCGAGTTCAAAAGTTCTTGATGTGACCTAAAGGTTCACTTCCATGAGGTGGAAGTAGATACATGAAGAGCTCAATGTTAGTACCACTTATCACCCCTAACTAATGGTTTGTATGATCCAGACTAGAGGGTCTGATGAGAACATGTTTGCTTGTTCAAGGTGATACATAGAGACAGTTCTTGTCCTTTATAGGATGTGATGCTAACCACCATAGCCTTTATCGAGATGAAAGAAGTTCTAGAAGGAGGTTGTGTCTGTCACCACTTCATTAAGATGATGTTGGTGAAGGAGGCCTCGCGAAGGTCAGAAAAGAAACCACAGTGTGTGCAGATGAAGTCGCTTTGATCGAGAAATGGCTGGGAGGGAGCCCAGTGGTGAAGTGAGTCATGAGCTGACGCAAAGTAGACTGACATGTCATTCATTGTGGGATAATATGTGATGTTAAAATCGAACCCCTCTAAGCTACAGCTGAGAAAGCTGAGTCCCCGATATATGGGTCCATTTGAGATGGATTGGTGGAGATGGTTGTGTTTAACCTTACCCCAAAAGATAACATGATGTGCGATGAGTTACATATGTCTGGTCTAGAGTACTATGTGAGGTACCCAAGCCATGTGTTGAGCCCTGAACCTATTCAGTTTTTTTTTGAGAAGCTGAAAAGTCCTGAGTCACCTATGAGGGTACGATATACCAAGGTAAGAAAGAACTCAGATGGAAGAATATGAGATGGTGAAAGTTCTTGGGAAGCACCATGGAAAGGGTAGAGCCACATGGGAGCCATGATGGACATGAGTAAGTCTTATCCTGATTGTTTGTTTGCTTGAGGGAATTTTGAGGGAAAAATTCTTATAAGAGGGGAAGGATGTTACAACCCCAATTTTGGGTTCATTTGCTGAGAAATGTAATTTCTCATATTAAAGATAAATGAACAAATAATGATGTCTTTTGATTGAATGCATGAATTTCATTACAATATCCTTGATGATTGCTTTGTGGGCTTTATTGCCTATTGAGCCTAATAACAAGGAAATTCAATTAGTAGATGAATAATTAAGTTTTTGAGAAAAGAAAGGTGTGGAAACCTCCAGAAGGCAAAAGAATACAATCTAAAGTTGGATTCTGTGCCTCTTGGGTTCCTTGGGTCCCAAGGAGTCCAAAGTTGCATAGAGAATGCAATAAGAAAAGAAAAGACCAATTAAGTATTTCCTTGTTAAGAAAGAAATTGAAAATAATGATAAAATGCGGAAAATATGTGAAAAGAGTTATAATTGAGTTATCCTTGGTGATTTTTTGTATCCCAAGGATTCCTAATGTTAAAAGGAATTCCAATAGGGAAATAGAGGAGAGATAAAGAGAAATCCTTAAAAAGAGAATTAAAAAGGAAAAGAAATTGATTAATAAAAGGGAGATATGAGAAATTGACTTTCAAAAGAAGATAAAGACAAATGGATTTTCCCCAATATGGGAATCCGTGCCTTTGGGATTTCTTGAGGTCCAAGGGACCCAAAATAACAAGATAATAGCAAAGGGAAAAGAAATAACAATTAATTTTGAATAAATTAATGAATAACTTAGGAGAGAAGGAAGCCCTCTCATCCATTGCAATTTGTTTCCCAACTTTCGTAGAAAGCTAGATAATGCCAAGACAAACCTTCCCTTAAAATTGGAGACAGAAACGAGTTATGGTTTGGGAGAAATTGATTTTGCAAGTTATCTTCAATTTGGGAATTATTTCTGAATTAATGAAATATATCTTTCCTTTGTTTTGAACGTGAGCAATGAGGTCCATTGGATCCTAATCCAACGATGGAAGCTCATCGTCAAAGTCCCAAGCAGACTGGGATTCTGCTGGATACAAGTAGAATTTCCCATCCTTTTTTCTCATTATACAGAGTATGAGCAAGCCAGGTGATAGTTCCATTGGACTCAGGAGATGAAACCACAGGGAATCATCCCTGGTTTGCGCATGATTGGTCGTTGTTTTGGGAAACGCCCAAACCACGCGAACCTGACCTCGACCCTATATATAGGGGAGGGTCAAGGAGGGAACCAGCACCCCTCTTTGTTGTTCCAATCTCTATGGCGTAGTGTAAGGAGTGACTTCGCGCTTTCAATTTCGCCAACGACCTTGACCAGTACCCTCGACACCACAGAAAATCTCACCGGAGTCCGACGAGTAGGCGGCGACCTTGGCAAGGCTCTGATAGGGAATTGAACTTGCGGTCGACTTCGACGAAGGGAGGCGGAGCTCCCCGACCTATCTTCTTGCTCGCAGGTGACCTGGAGCCCGGAGTCAACTCCTCAGTTGACCATTAGGTCTGTAGTGACTCGTGCAAGGTAGAGGATGGAGACCTTGCAGTCTTTTACCGAAATACCCCTCCGCGCCTTCAGTCCAGGTAAGGATGTTTCTGTCCTTCGTTTCTTTTATTTGCAAAGGAAGGGTGCATGCATCCACGGCTGTCGGATCCTCAGTGGACCCACAGACCATGGATCGTGCGATCCTAGTTTTTCTAGAAATAGCAAATAAACAATAAAAAGGGTTTTCATGTTAAAAATTGTATCTTGAGCTACAAAACTCAGATGAGGGAAGTTAATACATGAAAAATGATCATAAAAATATGAGGAATGCGTTAAAAATGGTTTGGACATATAAAACTATATACTTTTGCAAAAGTGCATATTTTGATGGAAAAGGTGTTAATTTGTAATTAGAAAACCCTAATGTTAACAGATTAATCTTGAAGGCAGCTTTTCTTTTCTTTTTCCTGTGAATTAAGATGGTTTCTTAAACTGTATTAATCGAGAAATATTGAGTTAAAAACCCTAAACCTTGTAAGGTTTTTAACTCAATATTTTGATTAATATGTTTAGAAACCCTTAATTACAGGAAAAGAAAAGAAAAGTGCTCATAATCTGAAATTAGGGTTTCCCATTGCTAAAAGATGAAATTAGAATATTTTGTGAGATAAAGATGAAATAATTAGGGTTTGCAAGTGTTTTGGTAAAATTAGGGTTTAAAGTAATAAAAAAAACAGAGTGGAACCCTAATTAGGCTCAAAACCCTAAAAAGGGCAAATAACCTAGGAAACAACTAGGATTAATGAATCAAGATGACATGATTAATGATAGAGAAATTCGATGTCTTTTTAGGATCAACCTGTGTGTACTTTCTTGATTTCTTGATTGGTTGAGTTATTTCTGTATTCAAGTCTTCTTAACAGGTATGTGGTTAATTATGAATAACCGCTTTAGTTTCCCGAAGGATTTCTGGATGTTTAATCACATTGAGTGCAACTAAACAATATGGATGTTCATATTGCAATTATAAATTGACTATGGTTATCACAATTTAATATAAATGTGTATTCCCCCACTTAAATGCCACCATGATGGAAGATGCCATAAAGGTCAGGCGCAGGAGGGTAGACCAATGGGCACCATGAGAGGTGACCCCAGACACCAAGCTCGGGAATGAGAAGGTGGTCTATGATGCATGACTATGGAGCACCATGAGAGGTGACTCCCAGGCACCAAGCTCGGGATTGAGAAGGTGGCCTTAACTCAATGGCAAAAGAGAAACCCTAACAGGGGTAATTCCAGGGTTAGGGTAAAAGCGGTGGGGAATGTCACATGGAAAATGTAAATTGACTTGCTATATATCTCGATTGCAATATTTAAATTGTTAGACTTAATTGTGAAATTTTAGTTGCCTCCACATACCAGCAATTGTTCATCGACGTTTTGTTTGTCGGCGTTTTAGGTGTAACCCTGAAATCACAAATAGTAAAGTGACACATCACGAAATTAAGAAATAAAGTGGAAGGAGGAATAGATAGAGTAATCCAAGCTGTGGATAGATAGATTTCCAATGTTTTAAAAAGGTAAGCAAAGTTTTAATTTTATACCGAATTCCAATTTAGTTAGTAGAATTTCATAATTATGATTGATTATTTTTCGAACCTTTGATCTTATTAATGGAATAACGGCTCTGTCCTGCGAGTCTCCCTTAATTGGGTGTTACCGGGAGGCGGGGTCATTACAGAAACATTTTACTTTATGCAACTTGTTTGATAAGGATGATAATGAATAAGGAGTTGTTAATATTTCTATTTCAAAGATGTAATATTGTATGAAAATGGCCAAACATATGTAATATTTATATGAAAGGATCTAAAGATGATTGTCTTTATTAAAAGGATTACAATTGATAACTCAAAACATCATTATATATAGCATTGTCATCTAGAGAAAATATATCTGAATTGCATTTCTAGAATCTATGTTGATGTTTATCTACATTCTTTTGGTTATTCAACCAATAAGAGACATGCAAGTCTTGTTGATTAGTAACATGAAAAAACACCTCTCACAAAATGTAGTGGAGAAAGTAGTTATCCTATTAGAACTTGTACATTTTCATTTATGAAGATCTTATAGAATAAATGCTAGAGGTAAATGTTTGTACTTCATTATATTAACTTATGATATCAGTTGATATAGGGTTTGTATTTGGTGAAATACAATCATGAATCTATTTAAGTGTTTAAGGAGATAAGAAATGAAGTAAAACTTTGATAAAAGTATTAAGAAACTTTTATATGATCAATGTTGAAATTATTTTCATCAATAGTTTGAGCACCTTCTAGATAGATCGTGATAATGTATCACAAGTCAAATCCACCTAAAACATGATGATGGTTAGAAAGAAGGAATTAAATCCTAATATCATGATGTGATTGTCATTTAATATAATCTTCTAATCTCCTCATGGATATAAACTTTACACTAAAATAATATACCGTCTAAAATTGTTTAAAAGACATGATATGAGATATGATATGGGAATGTCCCAATATGTCTTGAGGATTGAAAATTATATAAAGAAAGTAGTTTATTGAAAAGTTTATCCACATATCAAAATTTTTGAATACTACCTTTAATAATAATCTGACAACAAAATGTTTGTTGCTAGGATAATCGAGTTCTAAAAGAATCAGTGGAAGTAAATGTAGATGTTGATAAGGAGGTACAACGGGAACAATTGGGAATGACAAATTGTTGTGGAATCTCAAATTCCACATGTAACATAGAACCTCATAGTTCTAGTAGAACAAATCTGAGATTGAAATATTGTGATTATGATAACTTAGATAGGTTGATCATAAGATGATGAGACAATAAATCAACTACAAGCTATTGAGGACTACAATCTGAGATGTGTCTTAAAGCCATTATGGAGTCTATGTACACTAACAAGGTATGACCTTGTTAAAACTACCTAAAGGGGTAAAACCCAAAGGGTGAAATCGGGTTTTCATTAGGAAGACTGACATGGATAACCTAAAATGACTAATTGGATGCAAGGGTTTTCAAATCCATTCAAAATTGTTGAACATGAAGAAATTCCTTCACCAATTGTCATGCTTGCTGTTGCAACTTATCTAGACTATGAGTTTTGGCATATGAAGATTGAAACAACATTCCTTAATAGAAATAATTGAAAGGATGTGTGCGTGATATAGTCTAAAGGTTTTATAATTTCATAAATCCAAATAAAGTATATAAGCTACAAAGATCAATCTAAAAACTATAGCAAGCATCTTAGAGATGGAATCTTTTCAATTGAGACAAGATAAAAGAATAACATGTGATTACAAAAGGTTTAGCGAGAGCATATATGAATATTATACATGTTAATGGGGAATAATATCTCAATACTTCACATATAGAGATTTGGTATGGAAAACAAGTTCATCAATGAAGGATTAGGTGAAACATCCTATGTGATAGGAATTGAGATATATAGAGACAGTTCTGGGAAGTTTCATAACCTAAGTATGAGAACATATATTAGCAAATGCTTAAAGAGTTCAATATCAAGGATTCAATGAGAGAGAATGTGATAATGATACATGTGATTAGTCTCTCAAGAACCCCATGTTCTGATTCTTGTGAAGAATGAAAAAACATGAGTAAGATTCCATATGCACCAACAATTGTATCTATCATGTATGCTATACAAGTGTACTTATCCCATAATCTTGTATGTATTGGACATGACAAGATGAAATTATATTCCAATGAAGGTCATTGGAAATTCATTAAGAGTAATCCATTAGTACTTTATATGTACTAAGGATAAGTTTCTTGATTATAGAAACAAGATATAGTTGGGTGTAAAGGGTTACACCGATGCAAGCTTCCAAAATGACAAAAAGTGATCGCAATATAAAATACGTTTAACTTTAAGAAAAGAGTTGTAAGTTGGTAGGGTTCTATACTGAATATCATTAATTCAACTATACAATAGAATCCAAGTATCCTGGTGTTATGAACATAAGAGTGGGTACTATATGGATCTAGAAGTCCATATGGATAAACTTAAAGATATTCTGACTGTTGATGACATAGTAGAGATATTGTGACAATAATAGAGCTACTAGTTAGGCAAAGAATATCAGATATCCTATTATGATAGTTCCATCTCATATGAAATGTCACACATCAAAGAGATGAGAAAACATGCAATATACATACTAGAAGCAAAGTGTTCGTAACCTGCTGGATTAGCACTTGCACAGCAGAAACATGATGGACATGTTTAGATCATTAAGAATAAGATTCGTGTGTGATTGGATCTAAGTGCAAGTGGGACTCTATTGGTATGTATTCCCAGAGATCCAATCATATGATGATTGAGATGACATATTAGTTAAAAAAAATTAATTATCAATAAAGGCAAGCTCTCAATTTATTCTATTTCACTCGATTATGAGATAGTGAGGAAACATAATGAATGTCTAAATAATGATATTACTCAATGAAATGTATCTTCAAGTATGTGACTTGAATAATGAGATTAGACGAATGTTAATAGTATGTACATTCTTCTTAAGTCCCTAATGCGATGCTATTGTAGAAGGCTGATAGACAGAAGTAACACTTAAGACTAGAGTGTGTGCTAGTTTAGGACAAAATTTCATCAGGCATGATATGTGATATCAAACCAAGCACATAGATATTTGTTACAAAACACTGTATCAGATAGACCCACCTTGAGAGTGACACATGGAAACCATAACTGGTGGTCAAGATCATCTCTCATAGTGAAGGTGGTGATTGTGGTTCTTAGAAATGAAATAACTACACTCATCACATGTTATTCAATGTGCTTTTACATCATTCACTGTGATCCTAAATAAGGGTTTCCATAAAGGTGATGATTAAATGAACTGTGACACATGGGAATGATTGTGACTGATGTAGATGGGATTTCTCCCTCCTACTAAAGTATGATATCCTGACCACTTGATAAGTGAGACTGAGAAAAGCATGGGCATGAAAATGTGAATCAATATATGATATTGAGGTCACATATATCTCAATATACTGTATATTCAAGGCACATGAATTGAACATTGAGAGCATGATGATTCCATGCCTCAAGTTCATTCCACAAATTAGAGACAAACAAATTATACAATCGCTATAATCTCTTACACATATTGTAGGTAGAAGTTATTCTCCAACTCTCCATTTACTTGGGTAGCAATGATGTGTGACTAGGATCCATTATTTTCTTGTGATGTCATAAATTAGTTATGGACATTCACTGCCAGTGTAACATGGGACCTATAGGGTCACACACATAGGATACGACTAGAAGATGAGCTTAATCATGAAATATTTAATTGATTACTAAAGTGTTTAGGTATTCAATTCAAGCAACGAATCAACTGACTAGAATCCTAACTGACCAATTCAAGTGTGAATCGACTGATTGTAGTGTCATGTTGATTGGAAATTGCATTGACTAAATTCTACATGAATAGGGGTTATGAACCGACTGGTTCACATAGTGAACCAATCGGTTGGGGGCCATTATACGACTAGCTCATGGGAGCGAGACACCCGATTCGTGGTGCAATTTGATTGCATCAAGGGTTAGTGCTGACATCATGTTGTGAATTAACTAGATTAGAATTGTGAATATATATACGATTGGCAAACATGATTAAATGACCAGTTCAATGGGAGAACAGATCTTCTCACATGATAACCAATTGGTTTTCCTAGTGACTCAAATGCTTCACTTGTAGAAGGTTGTAAATTTTGTGAAATTTTGATCCCTTCTACTCCTACATAGAGTGGGAACCTAATCCTGAACCTCCTATAAATAGATGGGTACTGGGGGTTTCTCATACACAACTCAATTGCCTCTAAAAATTTGTGTCTTCTGTATTTCTGGTAACCAATAGAGAGCTTGAGCAAGTCCTACCTGATAAAGGGAGGGATATCAAGGGAAAACAATTGTAGGAGAGCACTAATCAGAGGGACAACTCGTTCCTATCTGTTCTTGTTGAATGACATGAGTTCTAGGCGGTCTGTGTGGACTTATCCAGAGGTGGGGATACTTTTTCTATAGGTGGAAAATGTCATCCTGCTATCCTTGGTGGAGACCAAGAGCTGCTACATACGGTGTCCCAGTTCAACTCATAGAAAGATGCACAACTACTACAACAAAGGTTAGTCTCTGGACTTGCTCTAGGACCAGGTATGACCTTGTTACACTGTCCCTCCCATTACATATTTGTTGACACGATCTTATTGTTATCAAAAATAGGGATATAATTTTTTTGTTTTCGATGCGTACTTTGTGCCCGAATTTCCCAATACATGTGTCCTTCCTAGCACTGACTCCTTTCACACTTCTAGGCATTAATAAGGTTGGCACTACCTAGCACGAACTTGTTTGGCACTTACAACACATATTGGTTTTTCATAGAAGTAGTGGTTTTTGCACTATCTCATTCCTTTCATTCTCTCCCAATCGTCTGGGTCTCAGGAAGCGAGGCCTTTTCTAGGGGTCTTCTCTCTCCTTTTCTAAAAGATGAAGGAGTTGCCAAGGTAGTTTTTCCCTCTTTTTCCCAACTGACAACCCACGTCTCTCAGGATAGACAATGGGATGCGTACGACCCTCACTCACACTTCCCAAAACCATCATGGCATGGATGGGTTGAGATTAGGTTACCACTTTTTATAATAAAAGGGTTTGGCACCCAAGTGCTTGGTTATGAAAACTGAGAAAATCTATGTGAATTAGTTTGACACATTTCTATGACAAGCTCTTTGTTTCCCAACCCTACGTGCTCAACGGGAACCCCAAATGTGTGCGTTCTGGTTCGACACATCTAGGTGTGAAACCCTTTGGTGCCCAAGCGTCCTTTTTTTAGAAAAAATAAAATGTGTGTGAATTGGTTTGACCCGTTTGTGTGTGAAGCCCTTTCATGGTTTTGTGATATGTAAAAGGGGACCCAAAATGTGTGTGGTCTGGTTTGATGCATATGCGTTCAAAACCCTTTGAAATCAAAATGAGATATTTTCTCATAAGATACCAAAAGAAAAGGGTTTGAGCTAGGTCTAATCCGGGTGCAAAATGGATTTGCACCTATAATTAGTAAGGCCATATTGAAATTTTTTGTTGGTATCACCTTAACCTAAATAACTTGTACATTTTGTCCATAAGGGTTCTGGATCCATTGGGATCAAAATTTAAGGTATTTATAAATTTGATGGGGGTACACATCTTAGCTGAACTTTGTGCAAATCAGTATTGCATTCTAAATTGACCAAAATGTATCTAGTGGGCCCATGTGTGATTCTTTTAGGATAGGGTTTCACACATTGTAGTATAATCAGCTAAAATTATGTTAATAACTCAAATAGAAAGGATTGATGGGGTTCTAAAAAATGATTTGTCGACATATGGCAAGTATTAACTTTGAGTGAAACTAAACATATATAGCAAGGGAGAGAGGGATGGAAGAAACACAAGTAATGCAATCTATGTATAGTGGTTTCAAACTGCAAGCTAGGGGATGTACATCTACTACTTAGAGATGTCAAACTATAGGATTTTAAACCATGTCTCACTACTTATATTCTAGTATAAGAGTTACAACATTGACCTTCCTTTTCTAGGAAAAGAATATCTAGCCTTCCATTTGATAAAATGGGAGCCAATAACCTTACAGAAGTACTTACATATCTATGACCAAGAGTTTTCTACCTTACAATGGACTTAGCCACTTTTTCAACAAGTCTTCCGCCTTCTCCAAGGACTTACCCACTCTTGCAACAAGTCTTCCTCCTTCAAGGATTTTCAAATGCTTGACTTGGATCTTCTACCATTGACTTCACCTTCACCAAGGAGAATCTTTCATCGAGGGACTCCTTCCCTTCTTCTTCACCACTCTTAGCCAAAAAATTGAATCTTCATCTTCATTCTAAAATTGGGCCATTGGGAGGTGGAGGAAGTGAGAGCTTCACAAGATATACATGTAGGACTAGCTCTCTTATAGATCTCGTACTCACTCTGATGGATGTAGCAAGTGATTAAGCTTGAGAGTAGATGGAGGCTCTTGGAGGCACTCAACAATAATATAGGGACTGTTATAGTGCTTTGTTGACCATGGGATGAATCCCAAGCGGACCTATTTATAGTTGATTTTTCCTACTAGCCAGTAGAGACACTAAGGAACACATTCTAGCCATTTTGCGTGTTGCAATGGATATTTTTTTATTTTTGCAACACTCCAATGGCTAGAGACAATTTTCTGCACTTTTATGTACAATGTAATTGGTTGAGTTCACTTTTGGGTAACGTGACCAAATACAACATGGGACAAAACAACTTTGACTTGTCATTCGAGTTTATGCTTGATGAAACTAGGAAGATGGCTTAAGAATGTTTTGTATGTGTAGGGAGTCTATCCAGTTGTCACCAGGACAAACACAACCAGTCATGGCTGTAAGGCCCCTGACTTGTGTTTTGGTCTATCCCTATTTTGTTTGACTCGATTAAGTTCTTAGAACCTTGCACTAATCCCTTGATCAATTTTTAGATCCTACAAAAGCTTAAGTTTCCAGTTTGAGCTATTTTAGATTTTTTTTGTTCTTTTTATGCTTATTTTGGGACAAATTGTGATTTATCCATTTATGAGTGTTGTCTGGAAATTTTTCACCTCTAGATTGTTACTTTTCCCTCTTTATTTCACTAGAGAGAGTGTGGTGCTTTGGGGCACCTTGGTTGATCCTTGGTTGAGTGGTGGCATCACCATAAGTGATTAGGGATTCTAGGGTTTGCTTGGTTTCGACCCATGTGTTTGCTTTGTGCCTTAACCCGACCTTGTCTTGACCTAGGAGGTGTCTTGGGTGTGTCTTGACTGTGACACCTTCCCTGGGTGTGTCTTGTATCAACCATTCTAGTTTGTGGTCTAGATAGTATGTTTTCTTCTGAGGTGTGTCTCGACCTAGATGTGTTGTGGTCTTTTGTCTTGACCGAGAAATGTGCTTGAGATGTGTTTTGACCTCCCTTGGAGTATCTTGAATGAAACCATGTGCTGGTGACCAAAGTTGGTTGAGACCCAACATAGGTATTATCACCATCTCGTGCATGCATGGTTTAAGTGGTTGCATGTGTGTTTCATGGGTGGACAAGTGTCCCTTTGGTGTTGCCACATCATCCCTTACCCTACCTCCCTCCTCCTATGGCATATAAATCCTCTCCTCTTCATGCAAGTGAACCTTTTGGTCCTCTTCCTTCCTTAACCTCTATTTCTCATCCATAGATATTTGTGGAGAAAGGAGAGTTAATCTTGGAGATCTTAGTAGTCAGATCTTCTCATGTGGTGATCGTTTCTCATTTTCAATCTTGGTAAGTATATGCCTTTATTTTGTGGCATTTTTCTTGGATTTTGTACCTCATCTTCTTCTCTTTTATCGACCTTAGATTATGTTTTAACATGGTGTTCGTTCTTGAGAGTAAACTCCTCATCACAAGGGTCATATGCCATGTTTTGAGGATGCAACACCCAAGTGAGAGGGAGTTTATTCTCTCTTTTCCCCCTTCTTTCCTTGATTTGATTTAGTGTTCCCTCTTTCCCTTTTCTTGAGCTATCTTTTTACCAAGGTGTTCTTCTTTTCAAAGGTGACCTTATGGCCAAAGTGGTGAACTTCTTTTGAACTTCTTTTCTTGTCTTTGGATCTTGATTCTTTTCAAATCAGGAGGGTGATATAACACTTAAAAATCTATTATTACACTTTCCTTTCTTGCATGCAGTTGTTTCTCTCTCTAAAATGTGCTCTCAATATGCTAGTAGATGATACTATGCTCTAGATCTTGGATGATGGTGGTTATCATGCTTGGTTTACTTGGAATCCAAAACCCTAATTTCTATGTGTACATTTTCCAAGTGGTTTTGAAAGGATGATCTTGCATTAATTTTGAGCTTTGGTTTTGTCACTATGTTTAGGTTCAACCCTGATGTTTCCCTTAGGGCTTTGGATGTTTTCACACATATTTTTGTGGTTTGACTTTCTCCCTCCTAGGTGGTTTTGCTTGTTGATCTTCAAGATGGTAGTTCTAGGGTTTGATGACCGTGAGCACATGAGTGATGATCTTGGTGACCCATGGTTTTCCTACTATTTACCTTTGTTTCGATTGAGTCAACTTTTTATTGGGTCAAGACATACATTCCTTGGTTTTGTCTTTGGATCGAGACACATGGGTCTTGTTTCAGTCGACTCCCCTTTCATTTGTACTGGTTGGTCATAGCTCTCGTTGTGGTTTTGATCAAAATGTTATGTTTGGTTGTGTCATAACGTCAACTATGATGGGTGGGCAAGACACTACTTCTTTCTTGGGTCATTATGCCAGTTTCTTGTCGGTTGTGACATGATGCTATGCTTGGGACATCATAGTTGAGATGTTGAGTTGATGAGGTTCAAGACGTCATTTGGTTCTAGTCATAACACTGGGTGGAGACACCTAACGGTGGTGTTACAGTTGTGACCAAGAGTGGGGTTGAGGTCGCGACCTAGTTGGGTGGTGTTAGCATTGATACCATGACTTTGGTGTGGTCGAGACTTGATCTTGTCGCGGTTGACAGCATGCTTTCATGGTGGTTGAAACAGATGGTGTCCCGATTGTGACTAGGGTGGTGTGTCTTAATCGAGACATAATTGTGTTGTGAGTGGTTGTGTGATGCATGTATGGGTGATGGCTAGTTGTAACACATGCATACCAATGAGATGTTATATGTATACATGTACATAGATAGTGCCTTTAATCCAATACTCCTATCATGTTACTTAATAACATGCTAGTTACAACATGTTCAAATGAAAATGGGAGAAGGTGTACCCAGTGATTGGTGATCTCTTATAAACCCTAATTGACTACATGTAAACCTTACCATAATGTGGAGAAAAAAATGAGATGTTGCTTTGTCTCACTTGGAGTGGATACTTTATTATGATACAGTATATCTCCTATTTATAAATCTCTAACCTTGTAGGTGATAATTATGCCATGGATTGTGTATGTTGTGGTAATGATTATACGAAATAGAGTGGTGATTATGCACATTGATGAGGCATAATGTGATGATGGACATGTGTGGTGCATGTGATTGGTTCCTATGACCTGGTGATGGCATGATGCCTATTGTGAGGTAATAACCTCTAGTTATATGATTGAGAGATTGATATTTTCCAGTGATGTGACATTGGTGGTGGCCTTGTGAATGGCAATGCTACAAGAATCATGTGGTGATAGTGTGACAAGTCCACACCCTAAAATTTTATATCTTCTGAAGTTATACTATACCCTTATTCTTGTAGAGTTTATTTTGTCTTCATACATTGTAACTTGATTGATGCTAAAATCCTTCCCACATGGCTAACTAATCAAGTGAAATCTAATTATGTAGTTTTCCATGTGCCATAGATTCATACCAGTTTCATCTTTATTGTTGGATTGGTGAGTTTAACTCGGAGGGCATGTTTTTGAATATGTGGGGGTGCAAATCGAGTATCTCCTTGCATGTAGAGGCAGAAGAATAGGTAGCCCACGGGGGCCACTCCCACCCCCCACCCAAAAAAAAAGAAATCGACAATAGTTCATTGTTCAATTGTCATCCGAGATAATTTCTCCATGTCTCCAGCTTTTTCTCTAATAGAGGAAATTGACCATCTGAATCCTATGTCATGTGCATACTTGAAATGTTGACTTAACAAAATGGCCATAGTGCATAACAGAATGGAAAGACCCTTAATTGTTTGTGAATTTAATAAATTCAATAAAGAATTAGGTCTATTTAACACTGGTGGTAATCATTTCAGTGAAACCAAACGATTCAATCCACGTTTGTGTAGAGGCAAACCTTATCATTTTCTCAATTCCAAAATTTTCATCTAGTCTTTATATTTTGTCTGTATCGCACCTGACGATCGCGCTTGAGATTCCTTGTTTAGAAATTTTCTATTATTTCAGATGTAAGCAGTGTCTCATTCCACTGAGAGACTTGAGTGACAACAAATCGATAATGCATCCACACTATAAATTATCAAACTACAAATCGTTTCCATTTTCTAGCACCAACCATGTTCTAGCACCGATGAAACATCCTCACTTCATGTATTTGTCATTATATATCGACTTAGTGTTGGTGGAACAGCTGCACCAATGACTCATCATGCTGGAATTTGCTTCCATTCATCAGTGCTCAACCATCCCTTGTAGTATCATTGGAAGGGAGTCTTGTTTGGTGTTTTTCATAATCCAATATATCTTACATCATTCTAGTTGCATATTCATATATATTGAGAAAGAAATAAATGAGATGATTACAAATCATGATATAACCAATGAGTTTTATGTTTTGATAAGAATAAAAAAACACAACTCATATACTCTATTGTGCTTGTATCATTACTTGTTTACATGTTTATATAGAAGAACTCAAATAATCTATTGTAATCCTACCATCATTTTTTCATACCACTTTATATAACTATTTAGATTGTTTTTCACTTATGAATTG
Organism: Alisma plantago-aquatica; assembly: GCA_963693085.1. Classification (NCBI taxonomy): domain Eukaryota; kingdom Viridiplantae; phylum Streptophyta; class Magnoliopsida; order Alismatales; family Alismataceae; genus Alisma; species Alisma plantago-aquatica. The sequence continues at coordinate 31,901,521 of OY856411.1, forward strand.
TTGCCTCCCCCACCTCCACAACATTTGATTTCTGAATCTGTGCCTGCTTGCGTCCACAATTATAGGTTTTATGAGACGACCATACATGAGCCAATCTCCTTGTGATATGGGTGGCCATGCGTGAGCCACACCTTTTAAGAGAGGCCATGCATGAGTCTGTTCTTCTAGCCATGTTACCTGTACCAAGGGGGGCTAGGTGTTTATATATGGATGGCCATGCGTTTATCGATCCTTCCATTCATTATATATCACTTTTTGCAGTTGATTGTTATGTATGTAGTGTTTCCCTTATGCTGACCAAGAGGTGTGGTGAGGTCATGGATTTTGGATCTTCCATTGAACTTATATGGCACCAATTTTGACTTAACAATGGTCAGTTGGATTTGGGTGGTGCGACACAAATCGCCGGGGTAATAATAAAATATGTAACACAACCGTGTGGCATATCTTTCTTAGGGAAAAATAAGGAAAACATTGGATGAGCCCTTGCCTTGTTTTATACAACTTAGTTGAGAGAAGATGTACATGTTCTTCATATTCCTTTTTAGAATATTAAATGTTATACTGCACAGTGATAACTACTAGTGCTTCTTAAACTGTATCTACCTTCTTACTATCTATGCTTGAGTAGACATTAGCAGAGAGTTATATCTCTTGCTAGGACATTTGGTCTCACCCCATGGGTTTCCACATCTTTCAGGTGGATGTGAATGAAGAGATCGAGGACATGCAACTGAGGAAGAGCAACAGTAAGAGAAGTAGCTGATAAGGTTGGATGCGCTGCTAGTGTTTTGGTGTTAATGTCCTAGAGTCATCCCTATTTTATAACATATCAGATCTCGAACCCTACCCAAGAAGTTTCATCCTTTGGACTTAGCCAAACAAGGTTTAGTACAACCCTTATGAGCTAATGCATTTATAAATGAACCTAATATAACTTAATGTTTTCACATTAGATCTAGACTAATAATGTAACATCAAATGTGTCACTAGTATTTATGCAGAGAGTAACATAATAAATAATGCTTAATAATCATATATGACACATATGGAGATAATAAGAATATAATTGGTCGAATAACGAACTAATGGGCCAATAATGGTCCATATGACATATCTCCTAAAAAGAAATCTCAAAAGTAAAATCTAAGTTTAAAATCATGTTCCTTGGGTCCCAATTGCCTTGGGAGTCAAGTTTCACATTATTCACATAATAATAATTCATTTAATTCAAATTGGACAAGAAGATGTGCGTTTTCCCCCAAAATATTAAATAATATAATAATTAACTCCAAAAGAGGAATATAATCTTAGATTCGTAATCTAAATAATAAATATATCCTCTAAGTGAATTTTCATCCAAATTAGAGAAAATTTGCTTAAAAGGTGAAGTCAGGAGAGAGAGAGTGTGTGAAGAACCTTCAAATTAACGTGTTAAATTGATAGTAAATTTGTGTCCAAAACATTAAATATGACTTGTGGGTGAAGTTTCTTAAAATTTGGAGAATCTTAAAGTCATTAATGCATGAGGAAAGAGAAAATATGATTTGATTTATTTAACATATCAACATTTCACAAAAGGCAAATCTAATTACATATTCAGATTTCTCATATTAAAAAATAGGTTGGGTGTCAAATTTGACTTAATTTGGGATTTGTTTGTACCCTCAAAAGAGGAGAGAGAAAAAGGAAAATAATTAATGTTTCACTTTATTCGATTTTGTTTGAGATTTGATTTATTGCTTGTCACGCGGTTCAAATCCACTTTTTCTTTGGACACAATTTATTTTCTGATTTATTTGTCACGTAGTTAATTTCCTTGTCACGTTGGAATTTGTCTTTTCTTTTCAATTTCGGATCTCATCCGTCTGTTGATTCTTAATACTATGATAACTACTTGTCTCTTAGTTTACATTGCTGAGAGTTTCCTTGTGCAGGGCCCAACTCCTGATCCTTCTCCTTTCCTCCTCTCTTTCCCTCCTCATCCCAATTTATTCTTTGATTATTTTCCCTACATCTTCCCTCTTCTTCACACACCAATTAGTTCTAATTTATTGGGATTTTATACCCCACATCCCCTTAGCTGCTAGCACAACAAGGATCCCCTGACCATGCTCTGTTTCTCCCCTATCCACTTATTCCCCTTCATCTTCGATCAACCTCATGGAGTCGAAACCCCCAAAAAGGCTGCTCTGACCTCCGGTCTAATCCCAGGTCCACTTTGCCTACCTCATTTCATCCTCAACATCTCTGGACTTGGGTCCAGTACTCTGACTGCCTTCCAGTAGCCACTCGCCGCTTTAGGCAGCAAGTTCTTGGGACCATGATGGTGTTTTGAGGGTATGGATCATCTCGATGGAGTCTGGAGAAGCTTCTCCCATGACCGATTTCTTGTTTGAGGTATTACATGAGTTTTCCCTCTTTTCCCCTCTTCTTTGGTTCGTGAGCAATACTCAGGCTACTATCCATCGTTTTTTGAGTTTTATCTTCCTTTGGCTTCGTCTTGACCTTGCTAGCATGAGGTTGAAGTCACCGGGTTGTTTTAGATTTTGAACTTCAATAATGAGGATCACGTTTTCTTAGTTGAAGACATAGTGTGTTCTTCTCACGATTCTGTAAAAGAATAAGAAGACATGTTGTTGTTTTATGGCTCTGTCTTTTTACCAAGTTTCTTTTTAGTTTTGTCTCGAGGGGTATAATTTCCTTTTCACCTCTTTCTTTTGTTTTCTCACTAGCACTCCTTGTTGGTCAATGATGAGGCTGACTGATGCCTAAGGATTGGGCCATCTCAGTGGTCCAACTCCCTCAGGATTTTTTCCTACGTGGCTATATATAATTTCTGATTGGTCGAGAATTCTAAAATTCATATCTTTTTCCCTAGAGGTAAAAAAATAATAAATAAATAATCAATAAAACAATAAAATTTAATCTATCTTGTGGTACTGATGTTGTATCCTAAATCTAGAGGTTTCTATTATGTAATTTTAATGGATTCACCTAATTGGATAATAAATGCAATATCATAATTTATATATCATGAAAATATTTACATTGAAGAAGAGGACATGCGGGCAACAAGCTGCGCCGCTAGTCCTATTTGGATAGCAAATCCAATCCTCTGAAATACAACATCCATACACTTGGGAGCCATAACATTACTATTCATAACTTCTTGGACTCTTTTAAGAAGTTCCACAGCTTCTGGTGCTAAGAATCCAAAAGTATCAAATCCAAAGGGAATAAAGGCATGTTGATTCTCAATACATGCTTTCTCATGCTTACCCACTTTGGCTGAAGCAACTTTAAGGGCAGCATGTCCCGCTGTAAAAGCTCCACTCCTCAATCCCACCCGTGGAGAAACTTCTGTACGGTCCACACATGCATGTTTCCCTCCTATCCTCAATCCCAAAAATCAGCAGGCCTAAGATAATAAATTGTAAAATTCATAACAAAATATTTGTAAGTAAAAAAATATAAAAAAATATGTTTGGAACTTAGAAAAATATAATCTAAAACATGGCATGATTTTGATAATCTAATTCACTAATGATAAAAAAGGCAATTTTTAGGATTTATGAAATCAATGTAAATCTAACACTAATTTTACATACATGATTAATAGGTGATTTGGAGACATAGACTTGGATCTTGATCTATCTTGGACTTGTATACACTCTAAATTTTAGGTATCATTGCATCCCACATTATTTTCATATTGAGCAATTTCAAATTATTCTCTCTAAATGTATGTTTGCATCCCCTATTACTCTACGTTGAGCAATTCACCTATATTATTCCTTCTCTTGGTCCTATGGTCAATAGCCTATACACATTGCTCTTATCTTTTGATATCATGGTTCTTGTAAACTATCTTATTTTTGGTAATCTTGGATATTCTCTTGACTCTTTTCTTGTGCCTTGGTTCATGTTCATATTATATAATGATAGGTGCCTTCTTTGAAGTGGATGTTTATATGTTTGTGTTGTCCATTGTGTGATGGAAACATTGTATAATTCTGACTATAATTTTTACTTGCCTCTACATTTTCCATGCTATGTGATTCAGTAGCACTAGAGTAGTGAAAATTACATTGATTTTTGGGGCCTTATTCACTTATTATTTATTGAGGAGAGTGGCAGTATCACATTCTCTATACCTGAGTTTGGCTGTATTCCATTCTCAATTTTATATATTTAGGAGATTGGAGGTATTCCTTTCTCTATTAGGTTTCAAGTTTATGAGACTTTGCCTCCTTTGTCTTTATATTATTCTAGGGCTATGTTTATCTCACATGTATGTAGGATATTTATGATGATTGTGGGGGTGTGTTCCCTACTTTCTTTGAGTGGTAATATTACACAATTTTTATTGCTTTGATTATGGCAAGTATATTCTTTTATTATGTGTTGATGATTCCTATCATTTTTCCCTTGTGGGTAGTCCTTATCTCTTGCATGGGAAGCATTTATTCTTGATGTCCTTATGTCAATATATAATGCTCAAAGTCTTCTTTTTAATATGCACATACCATCCTTTGTTGATATCTTCTATTTTCTCTTCTTGCTGGGGTATGCTTCCAACCCTAGGTGAAGGATATGGAGCAGATGGCATAAAGATGCAGAACTAGTTTAATAGGTTAAAGCTTGGAGACAATCTTGATGTGGTTTATATTTGCCTCTACCTGGATCCTTATGATGTACTCTACATGTAAGTTTAAGATGTTACCTTGTTTTATAAATTGAATATAGTCATGTTTTTATTCTGCTACTATACTTTGGTTGTTTTGTATACAATTAATAAAGATTTGAAAATTCTACACCCGCTCCAAGCATACTTTTGAAGTGTGTTTGGACTAGAGGTTCTATTGTTCAAAATTTTAGTAGAGAGGTGGTTTCACTTCTTTACAACATGGGATTAGAGCACATGGTAGCTAGAATCTGACTATTTCAATTTTGTCTCCTTAGTTAAACCCTTGACTTAGATAGTTTCCTCTAGGTGAAATGTTCACCCTAAATTTGATCAATGATGATCTTTTTATGCAACAAGGTTTGATTTGAGGATGAGACTATGATAAGAGGTCATATTATGGAAATTGTGACTTGGTTTCTCATTTTTATTTTGGGCCATAATTTTAGTTTTCAATCGCAAACGTTTTCTACTAAAAATTATTTCCATATAATACTATATGTACAAAACAAAATGTTTTCTCTAGATTTCTTGAAATTTTCTTGAACTAAGTCACAATGAAGAGAAACTCTAGTTTGAGTAGAATCTAACCCTAATTTTGACTTTGGAGTTGTGGCTAGGTTTGATTTAAAGGTGTAGTTGACATACCCTATGACTTGTGGATGCTCATGTAGGGTTGATAAGTTAGAGACACAAGGACCTAAAACTCAACCCTAAGTTGGTTCTGACTTTTAGATGGACACATGGATAAAATAAATCTCAAAAACTTTCATAACTAAAAGATATGTGGGTAACCCTAAATGTTGATTAGTTTGACTTGTTAGGTTGAACCTTTTTAAGGGGTGGAGAGTAGTCGGTTGTTTGAGGTATGTATGGTTAGGTTTTGAGGAAAAAAATCCTTTTAAGGGTTCGAGTGTTGTAACATACCAGATCTCGAACCCTACCCTAGAAGTTTGATCCTTTGTACTTAGCCAAACATGGTGTAGTATAACCCTCATGAGCTAATGCATGTATAAATCAACCTAATGTAACCTAATGTTCTCACATTAGATCTAGACTAATAATGTAACATATAATGTGTCACAAGTATTTATGTAGAGAGTAACATAATAAATCATGCTTAATAATCATATATGACACATATGGAGATAATAAGAATATAATTGGTCGAATAATGAACTAATGGGCCACTAATTGTCCATATGACATATCTCATAAAACGAAATCCTAAAACTGAAATATAAGTTTAAAATCATGTTCCTTGCGTCCCAATTTCCTTGGGAGTCAAGTTTCACATTATTCACATAATAATAATTCATTTAATTCAAATTGGATAAGAAGATGTGTGTGCTCCCCCAAAATATCAAATAAATTAATAAATGACTCCAAAAGAGGAAAATAATATTTGATTCATAATCTACATAATAAATATAGCCTTTGGGAGAATTTACATCCAATTTGGAGAACATTTGCTAAAAAGGTGAAATCAGGAGAGAGAAAGTGTGAAGAACCTTCAAATTATTAAATAATTTTACAAACAACCCCAACATGTAAAATTGATGGAAAATTCATGTTCAACACATTAAATATGACTTGTGGGTGAAGTTACATAGAATTTGGAGAATATTAAATTCATTAATACATGGGGAAAGAGAAATCATGTTTTCATTTATTTAATATATCAAAATTTCTCAAAATCTAAATCTAATTACATATTTGGATTCCTCATATCATAAATAGGTTGGGTGTCAAATTTGACTTAATTTGGGATTCGTTTGCATCCTCAAAAGAGGAGAGAGAAAAATAAAGATAATTAATGTATCACTTTATTCAATTTCATTTGAGATTCGATCTAATGCTTGTCACGCGGTTCAATTTTTCTTTTTCTTTGGATGTGGTTTATTTGTCACGTAGTCAATGTCCTTGTAACATTGGACTTTGGCTTTCCTTTTCAATTTTGGATCTCATCCCGACCATTGATTCTTAATCCCATGATAACTTCTTGTCTCCTAGTTTCCGTTGCCGGTAGTTTCCTTATGCATGGCTCCATTCCTTCTCCTTCTCCCTTCCTCCCCTCTTTCCCTTCTCATCTTTATTTCTTCTTTGATTCTTTTCCCTACATCTTCCCTCTTCTTCCCACACCAATTGGTTATGATTTCTTGGGCTTTTATACCCCACAACCCCTTAGCTACTGGCGCCGAAAGGATCCACTGACCATGCTCTGTTTCTCCCCTATCCACTTCTTCCCCTTCATCTCTGATCAACCTCATGGAATTGTAACCCTCTAGAAAGGGTGCTCTAACCTCCACACTGACCACATGTCCACTTTTCCTACCTCAGTTCAGCATCGACCTCTCTGGACTTGGGTCCCATACTCTGACTGCCTACGTGCAAGCACTCGTCATTTCTGGCGGTAAGTTCATGGGATCGGGAGAGCATTTTGAGGGTACGGGTCATCCCGATGGAGTATGGAGAAGATTCTCACATAACCGATTTCTTGTTTGAGGTATTACCTGAGTTTTCCTTCTTTTCCCCTATTCTTTGGTCTGTGAGCAATACTCGCGCTATTGTTTATCATTCTTCGAGTTTTGTCTTCCTTTGGCTCTATATTAACCTTGCGAGCATGTGGTTGAAGTCGCCGAGTTGTTTTTGATTCTAAACTTCCATAGTGAGGATCCTGTTTTCTTAGTTGAAGCTGTGGTGCGTTCTTCTCACGATTCTATAAATGAAGAAGAAGACATGTTGTTGTTTTACCACTCTGTCCTTTTACCAAGTTTCTTTTTAGTTTTGTCTCGAGGGGTATAATTGTTTTTTTGCCTCTTTCTTTTGTTTTCTCATTGGCGAAGCTTGCTGGTCAATGATGAGGCTAACTGGCACCTGAGGATTGGGCCACCTCAGTGGTCTAACTCCCTCATGATTTTTGCCTATGTGTCTTTATATGATTTTCTGATTGGCCAATAATTCTAAAATTCATATCTTTTTCTCTGGAGGTCCAAAAATAATAAATAAATAGTCAGTAGAACCAAAATTTTTTAATCTATCTTGTAGTACATATGTTGTATCCTAAATCTAGTGTTTTCTAATATGGAATTTTAATGGATTCACCTAATTGGATTATAACTTGTAAAATTCATAATTAAATATTTATAAGTCAAAAAAATATAATAAAATATGTTTTAAACTCAGAAAAATATAAATCTAAAACATATCATGGTTTTTATAACCTAATTCACTAATGATAAAAAGGCAATTTTTAGGGTTTATGAAATCAATGTTAATCTAACCCTAATTTCACATACATGATTAATATGTGCTCTAGAGACCTATACTTGGATCTAGATCTATCTTGGACATGTATATACTCTGAATTTGAGGTATGTTGCATCTCACATTATTTTCAAATTGAGAAATTTCTAATTCTTCTTTCTAAATGTATTCTTGCATCCCCTATTACTCTACATTGTGTAATGCACCTATATTATTCTTTCTTTTGGTCCTATGAACAATACCCTATACACATTTCTCTCATCTTTTGATATCATGGTTCTTGTGAACTATCTTATTTGTGGTCATCTTGGATATTATCTTGACTATTGTATTGTGCCTTGGTGCATGTTGAACTTATATAATGATATGTACCCACTTTGAAGTGGATGTTTATATGTTTGTGTTGCCCATTGTGTGGTGTCAACATTGTATAATTCTGAATATACTTTTTACTTGCCTATACATTTTACATGCTATGTTATTCAGTACCAATAGAGTGGTGTAAATTACATTGTTTTTTGGGCAGTATTCCCCTATTATTTATTGAGGAGAGTGGAAGAATCCGATTCTCTATACCCGAGTTTGGCAGTATTCCTTTCTCAATTTTTTATATTTGGGGGATTGGAAATATTTCTTTTTCAATCAGATTTCAAGTTTATGAGACTTGGGAACCTTTTTCTTTATATTATTCTAGGGCTATGTTTATGTCACATGCATGTATGACATTGATTATGATTGTGGGGTGTGTGCCCTACTTTCGTTATGTGTCAATATTGTACAATTTTTATTATTTTGATTATGACAAGTATCTTCTTTTATTATGTGTTGATGATTCCTATCTTTTATGCCCTTGTGGGTAGTCCTTATCTCTTACATGGGAAGCATTTATTCTTGATGTCCTTTGGTCAATATATTACTCAAAGTTTTCTTTTTAAAATGCAGATACCAGCCTTTGCAGATATCTTCTATTTTCTCTTCTTACTGGGCTATGCTTCCAACCCTAGGTGAAGGATATGGAGGACATGGAATAAAGATGTGGGCCTAGTTTATGAGGTTAAAGCTCGAAGACAATCTTGATGTGGCTTATATTTCCCTCTACCTGGATCCTTATGTTGTACTCTACATGTAAGTTTAAGATGTTACCTTGTTTTATAAATTGAATATAGTCATGTTTTTATTCCGCTTCTATACTTTGGTTGTTTTGTATACCATTAATAAAGATTTGAAAATTTTATTCTCACTCCAAGCATACCTTTAACGTGTGTTTGGAATGGAGGTTCTATTGTTCAAATTTTTAGTAGAGAGGTGGTTGCACTTCTTTACAACATGGTATCAGAGGCCATGGTAGTCGAAATCTGACTATTTCAATTTTGTCTCCCTAGTTAGACCCTTGCCTTAGATAGTTGCCTCTAGGTGAGATGTTCACCCTATATTTGATCAATGATGATCGTTTTATGCAACAAGGTTTGATTTGAGGATGAGACTATGACAAGAGGTCATATTATGGAAATTGTGACTTGGTTTCTCATTTTCATTTTGGGCCCTAATTTCAATTTTCAATTGCAAATATTTTTGACTAAAAAATATTTCCATATAATACTATATGTTCCAAACAAAATGTTTTCTCTGGATTTTTCGAAATTTTCTAGAACTAAGTCACAATGAAGAGAAACTCTAGTTTGAGTAGAATCTAACCCTTGTTTTGATTTTGGAGTTGTGATTAGGTTTGATATAAAGGTGTAGTTGACATACTCTATGACTTGTGGATGCTCTGTAGGGTTGATATGTTAGAGACACAAGGACCTAAAACTCAACACTAAATTGGTTCTGACTTTTATATGGATACATGGATAGCATAAATCCCAAAAACTTTCATAACTAAATGAGATGTGGGTAACCCTAAATGTTGATTAGTTTAACTTGTTAGGTTGAACCTTTTTAAGGGGCAGTGTGTAGTTATTTGTTTGAGGTATGGATGGTTAGATTTTGAGGACAAAATCCTTTTAAGGGTTGTAGTGTTGTAACATATCGGATCTCGAACCCTACCCTAGAAGTTTGATCCTTTGGACTTAGCCAAACAAGGTTTAGTATAACCCTTATGAGCTAATGCATGTATAAATCAACCTAATGTAACCTAATGTTCTCACATTAGATCTAGACTAATAATTAAACATAAAATGTGCCACAAGTATTTATGTAGAGAGTAACATAATAAATCATGCTTAATAATCATTATGACACACATGGAGAGAATAAGAATATTATTGTTCAAATAATGAACTAATGGGTCACTAATGGGCCATATGACATATCTAATAAAAAGAAATCCCAAAAGTGAAATCTAATATTAAAATCATGTTCCTTGGGTCCCAATTGCCTTGGGAGTCAAGTTTCACATTATTCACATAATAATAATTCATTTAATTCAAATTGGATAAGAAGATGTGTGTGTTCCCCCAAAATATCAAATAAAATAATAAATGAATCCAAAAGAGTAAAATAATCTTGGATTCATAATCTATATAAAAGATAACCTTTGGGTGAATTTTCATCCAATTTGGAGAATTTTTTTAAAAGGTGAAATCAGGAGAGAGAAAGTGTGAAGCACCGTCAAATTATTAATTAATTGTACAAACAACTCTAACATGTAAAATTGATGGAAAATTCATGTTCAACACATTAAATATGATTTGTGCGTGAATTTTTTATAAAAGTTTGAGAATCTTAAAGTCAATAATGCATGAGGAAAGAGAAAATATGATTTGATTTATTTAACATATCAAAAGTTCTCAAAAGTCAAATCTAATTGCATCTTTGGAGTCCTCATATTAGAAATAGGTTAAGGGTCAAATTTAACTTAATTTGGGATTCATTTGCACCCTAAAAAGTGGAGAGAGAAAAATGAAGATAATTAATGTATCACTTCATTCGATTTTGTTTGAGATTTGATTTAATGCTTGTCACGCTGTTAAATTCTACTTTTTCTTTGGACGCTGTTTATTTTATAGTTTACTTGTCACGTAGTCAATTTCATTGTCATGTTGGACTTTGGCTTTCTTTTTCAATTTCAGATCTCATACTGACCATTGATTCTTAATCCTACTATAATTTCTTTTCTCTTAGTTTCCGTTGTCAGGGGTTTCCCTATGCAGGTTCTGACTCCTTCTCCTTCTCCTTTTCTCCTCTCTTTCCTTCCTCATCCCAATTTCTTCTTCGATTCTTTTCCCTACATCTTCCCTCTTCTTCCAGCACCAATTGGTTCTGATTTCTTAGTCTTTTATACACCATAGTCCCTTAGCTACTGGCGCCGCAAGGATCCCCTGACCATGCTCTGTTTCTCCCCTGCCCACTTCTTCCCCTTCATCTCTTATCAATCTCATCGCATTGGAACCCCCAAAAAGGGTGCTCTAACCTCTTCTTTGACCCTAGGTCCACTTTTCCTGCCTCAGTTCAACTTTGACATCTCTGGACTTGGGTCCCGTACTCCGGCTTCCTTCCTGCAGCCACTCGTCACTTCCGACGACAATTTCTTGGGATCAAGATGGCATTTTGATGGTACGGGTCATCCTAATGGAGTCTGGAGAAGCTTCTCACATGACTGATTTGTTGTTTCAGGTATTACCAGAGTTTTTGCTCTTTTCCTCTCTTCTTTGCACTGTGAGAAATACTGGGGCTACTGTCCATCATTCTTTGAGTTTTATCTTCCTTTGTCTTTGTCTTGGCCTTGCAAGCATGTGGTTGAAGTTGCCGAGTTATTTTTTATTGTAAAATTCCCTAGTAAGGATCCTATTTTGTTGGTTGATGATGCGTGCATTCTTGTCACGATTATGTAAATGAAGAAGAAGACATGTTGTTGTTTTACCACTCTGTCCTTTTTTCGAGTTTCTTTTTAGTTTTGTCTCGAGGGGTATAATTGTCTTTTCACTACTTTCTTTTATTTTTTCATTGGCGTGCCTTGCTGGTCAATGATGAGGCTGACAGGAACTTGACGATTGGGCCACATCAGTTGTCCTACTCCCTCATGATTTTTACCTACGTGGCTTTATACGATTTTCTGATTGGCCGAGAATTCTCAAATTCTTATCTTTTTCCCTAGAGGTCCAAAAGTAATAAATAAATAGTCAATAGAACCAGAAAATTTTAATCTATTTTTTGGTACTGATGTTGTATCCTAAATCCCGTGTTTTCTAATATATAATTTTAATGGATTCACCTAATTGGATAATAACTTGTAAAATTCATTACGAAATATTTATAAGTTAGAAAAATATAATAAAATATGTTTTGAACTCAGAAAAATATAATCTAAAACATGGCATGGTTTTTATAAACTAATTCACTAATGATAAAAGTTCAATTTTAGGGTTTATGAAATCAATGTAAATATAACCCTAATTTCACATACATGATTAATAAGTTCTTTGGAGACCTAGACTTGGATCTAGATCTATCTTGGAGTTGTATAGACTCTGAATTTGAGGTATGATTGCATCCAACATTATTTTCATACTGAGAAATTTCTAATTCTTCTCTCTAAATGTATGTTTGCATCCTATATTACTCTACGTTGAGTAATTCACCTATATTATTCTTTCTCTTAGTCCTATGGACAATAGACTATTCATATTGCTCTTATCTTTTGATATCATGGTTCTTGTGAACTATCTTGTTTATGATAATCCTGAATATTCTCTTGAATCTTGTATTGGGCCTTGGTGCATGTTGATCTTATATCATGATATGTGCCCACTTTGAAGTGGATGTTTATATGTTTATGTTGTCCATTGTGTGATGGAAACATTGTATAATTCTGACTTTACTTTTTAGTTGCCTCTACATTTTACATGCTATGTGACTCAGTAACAGTAGAGTAGTGTAAATTACATAGGTTTTTGGGGTAGTATTCCCTTGTTATTTATTGAGGAGAGTGGAAGTATCCCATTCTCTATACATGAGTTTGGCAGTATTCCATTCTCAATTTTTTATATTTGGGAGATTCCCAGTATTCGTTTCTCTATCATGTTTTAAGTTTATGAGACTTGGCCGCCTTTGTCTTTGTATTATTCTAGGTCTATGTTTATCTCACGTGCATGATGGATATTGATGATGATTGTGGGGTGTGTGCCCTACTTCCTTTATGTACCAATATTGCACAATTTTATTGTTTTGATTATGGCAAGTATCTTCTTTTATTATGTGTTGATGATTCCTGTCTTTTATGCCCTTGTGGGTAGTCCTAATCTCTTGCATGGGAAGCATTTATTCTTGATGTCCTTTGGTAAATATATTTCTCAAAGTTTTCTTTTTAGTATGGACATACCAGCCTTTATTGATATCTTCTATTTTCTCTTCTTGTTGGGATATGCTTCCAACTCTAGGTGAAGGATATGGAGGACATGGCATAAAGATGTAAACCTAGTTTAAGAGGTTAAAGATTGGAGACAGTCTTGATGTGGTTTAGATTTCCCCCTCCCTAGATGCTTATGATGTACTCTACATGTAAGTTTAAGATGTTTTGTTGTTTTATAAATTGAATATAGTCATGTTTTTATTCTGCTGCTATACTTTGGTAGTTTTGTATACCATTAATAAAGTTTTGAAAATTTACACCCACTCCAAGCATACCTTTGAAGTGTGTTTGGAATGGAGGTTCTATTGTTCAAATTTTTAGTATAGAGGTGGTTTCACTTCTTTACATGTTCACTCAGGTCTTTGGGGTTATTCTCGATGTGTTTTGTGGTTATGTTATCATATGAGGTTTTTGTCCTGTGCTCCATGTATGTATACATATGGAAGATGTACATGTACATATATGTGGAACAAATATCTCATTAACAGATTGATGACAAGGATGCTTGAGAACCATGATTTAAGAACCTTGTGATATAATATACTCTACATGCGACAGGCTTGTGCACTTATATGTAATAAGTTTTTGGCATATGGTGCTTTTTCAAATCATTTTTTATTTCCTATGTTTTTTGATAATCCACTTGTTTTGTTTTAATTCCGTGCTTTGATTTGATTAATCTCATTTGTGGAACATTGGGGAATTATAGTTAATGTTGGTATCAAAGCTTTAGGTTTGTTGAGTCTATAGGGATGTAGGACTAGGGTTTGTGTCGATTCTAGTGTCTCCAGTATGTCTTATAGTGACTTCTACTTATGTAGAAGAAGAAGAGCAGAAAAGATGTCTAGAGAACACGAAACACTATCGAGAGTAGTGTTTCTACATCTAGGTGTGGTGCAAGTGTGCATGTGATAGAAGATAGGGCACCTGGTGCTCTCCAATTTGACCCAACCATGATGGAGAACCATGCCTTCCAGTCTCTATTTGGGAAGTTTATGGAAATCATGATGCCCATGGTAGCCATGATGCCCACACCACAACCTACGAAAACTATTCCCAGTGCTAAATCATCGGGTTCGAAGAAGACCTTTGAGCGGTTACGCCATGTTGGGGCTATTGAGTATGTTGGTATGACTGATCAAATGGATGTTGATCTTTGGTTGATGGAGTTGGAGAAGGACTTCAAGATCCTTAACATCCACGAGGTAGATAATGTGAAGCATGTTGTGTACCTTCTGAAGGGGAGTGGTGGCCATTGGTGGGCCATTGAAGAGGAGAAGATGCCAGGTGTTGTGATCATTTGGGAGGAGTTCTGACATGAGTTTGTTAGTCGATACTTTTCCTAAATGTATTTGGATGAGAATATCAATCAATTTGTGTAGATATGATAGGGATCCATGTCTATCAATAAGTACGAAGTGAAGTTTATGGAGTTGTTGAGGTTCTATCCTCACATGGATGCTACAGATCAGGAGAGGATCTGACATTTTGAGAAGGGGTCGAGCACGGACTTGACTATACCGGAGTTAGTGTTGGAGATCTATGCTAGGTTTTCTACATTTTTGGACCAGTTCGGAGGATAGAAAGATCAATGGTTGAGAAGCGGGAGGAGATGTTGGTATGTATGTCCTGAGAGCCAATCATGGGATGATTGGTGGGATACAATAAGATTGATTTGATAAGCATCAAAGGAAAGCTTCCAATTCTTTCTAGTTCAGTCATATGAGATAATGATAGAACATATTGAATGTCTAGAGAATGACAATACTCAATGACGTATGCTTTTAGGTTAAGGACCTAAACGATGAGATCATACAGATGCTAAGAGTTTGTACATTCTTATTATGTCCCTAATTGAATGTCATTATGGAAGGTAGATAGACAACAATGACACACAAGACTTGATTATGGTGTTGGTTGATGATAGAATCTCATTAGTCATGATACGGAGATATCAAACCAAACACATAGGTACTTGTTAGAGAACAAGCGTACCAGACAGACCCACCGTGAGTTTGACACATGGAACCATAACATGGTAGTCACAATCAGTTCTCACAGGGATGGTGGTGAGTGTGATTCTTTGACCTGAAATCACTACACTCAACACATGTCATTGGGTACACTTTGACATCATCAAACGCAGTCCTGAAACATTGGTTGTTATAAAGGTGATGATTGAGTGGCTTTGACACATGGCGCTTTTGAGGGGTGAGTGATAGATATGGGATTTGTCCCTCCTGAGGGAGTTTGATGTCCATGGCCACTTGATGAGTAGGATTGAGATATATGTGCACACACATGTGTGAATCAATATGTGATATTGATGTCCTACATATCTCCTCCAATCTACTCAGAGATCAAGAAAGTGAAAGAATGTTGACAGGATGACTGCTTCATGCCTTGAGTTCATTCGGGATATCAGTGACAAAGGAATTATACATTCACTGTAACACCATTCACGGATTGTAGGATTGAAAGTTGTTCTCCAACTTTCCTTTTCACTTGGGTAGCACTGATGTGTGACTAGGCACCGCTCTTTTCTTGTGAAGTCATAAGTGTTATGGATTTTCACTGCCAACGTGAAATGGACCTGCAGGGTCACACACATAGGATTTAACCTGGTAGAAAAGTTTATACACAAACGATGTTTAGATTGATTGCTAAAGGAGTTTAGTTGTTTAATTAAACACTCAATAAATTCATAGCTTAATAACATAGTGTTCAAGGAGTTGGACTGATCGATTAGAGTATCAGATTGATTGAAACTATAATTGACTGATTTTGCACAGTCTGCACTGTCAACCGATCAGCTCATATGATGAACCGATCGACTCAGGTTGGTGAACCAGTCGGCTCAAGTTGTGAGTTGATCTGCTCATGTGTCATGAAACGATCATCTCAATTGTTGAACTGGTCGATTCATGTGAACAACCGAGATCGTTTGGAAAGTCAGAAGACTATTTTGCAAATACAACTTGTTTCACTTGTACAAATTCGATTTGGACAAGGATTAAAATTTCATTAGTTGGAAACAAATATGAAAGTCAATTTGAGTTGGACAAGGACCACGAACTGATCGACTCAAAGCCCCAAACGATTGGCTCAGGTCCCAGACGATCGGCTCAGGGCCCGAAATGATCGTTTCAGGGTGTAAACCGATCAGTTCAACTACCGCAGTATGTCAGTTTTTTGGAAAATCTCAAACCCTTCTACTCCTGCTTTAATCCCGCATTTCCCGAGGTAGAGAACCCTGTCCCATGACCCTCCTATATATATAGGGGTATTGGGGGCTTCTCAAGTACAACAACTCAGAACACCAATTGCTCTGCAAAGTTTTCGTTCTCTCTGGTTGTGGTAACCAGGAGAGCCCGAGCAAGTGCTACTTGATAAGGGAGGCACAATAAGGAAAAGAAAATTGTAGAAAAGTGAATGGTGGCAGGAGAGTGTGTTATTGACTAGTACACCGACATGAGGGTGCGACTGCTTCCAATTACTTGTGGGATAAGGAGATCAGAGTTACAGGTGGTCTGTTTGGACTACTTCAGAGGTGGGAGACTTCTGCCGCTCGGAGGACAGCTGTCAATCCCAATAGTCCCGTTGAGACCTGGAGCTGCACAGACACCATCCAAGACCAGAGGTCAAGACCGTACAAGCCGCAAGGTAATGTTTCCGAGCAAGCCTCAGGACAAGGTATGCCTCTACGAACTATCCTTCCTACTGTATAGATGTTGACGCGATTCCTTTATTCTGGGTTTGGGAGAATAATTTTTTTGTTTCCGCTACCTTCTCTGCCTCCCCTAAAACCCAAATGTGGTATCATAGCCACGTCAACTGCTCTATACTTTAGGATTATCGATGTGATTTATTTTGGTGTGTCACCTTTATTTATTGTATACGATGCGAATAAAATTGGCTTTATGCATGTCCAATCCTAAATCCACAAATCCCAATATACATATATGATATGTAATATGAATGCAATTGATACACGTCACCCTTAAATGAGTTTTGTGGTGGATGTATAGCATGGTTATGGCCAATAAACCCTATGTATGTGTGCTTGGTTGTATGTGGTTGCTTGCATCTCAGTCTGCGCATTGATTCCCTACCTCCTTATTCCTGATGTAACTCAAGATAAATCGATATTTCTTTCCTACCTTTGCTCCCCGCGAATGTAACTCGGGGTTTCCCAATTTAAATGTAAATAGGAAAGATCTTTTTATATTTCTTGTTATGTCAAAGAACGGAGGAAAATCTAACGACAACTGAGACAATCAGTTCAAGGCGTGAATCGATCGGTTGGTGATCCAGACGACCGACTTGAGGAGAAAGACGAGCAGGTGGTGACCTGAGGAGATGCATGATGACCAGTGAACCAATCGGCTAGAGGCGCCAGTCGATCGGCTGATGGCACCCAAACGACCGGCCTAATGGTGAGCCGATCAATCACGGAGATGAGTTGATCAAACCCGGAACGGAAAAGCACATAGTTCATCTTGTATAGGTTGCATGTGATGTGGACCTAAATGGCCATGATTTCTCTTGGCTTGAGGAATCACATTAGGATGGCCATAATCATCACTTTTATCGTTTCGCTTGTTTTCTGTGGGATATAGCATGCATATGATATGTACTATGTATTGTGGTGAATGGATATGTATATGTACCTATGAAACCAAATTCCTCATCTAAATATTAAGTCTTATATGCCTTCCATTAGCGACATACATGAAAAACTTGATCGACCAAGCGTAGGTTACGCCAAAGCATGGTGCGCCGTCTATCTCGTGGAAGTGTGAAGGGTAAACATGTAGGTTCTGCCAAAGTAGGGTGCATGTTTAGCGTGTCGGCTTTTGGGTTAGACTTAACTAGTGATTCTTAGAGCGTCTAAGCCCAGAGGCACATAATGTTCATGGCAAGGTGTTGCACATGTTCATTCATCAAGAGTTGCATATGATGCAATTGGCATGATGGCCTACCTAAATAGTCAAGATTGTAGGCGATCAGCCAAAGCTGACTCATGACTTGATGAAATACATATCTTGACCAATTAGAAGATTGTACGCTACAATCTTATGAATTGATGGTGAGGGCTATCAATTTGAACAAAAATAGTGGGAGCGATAATTAATTAAAGTCCTAATTATATCGTAAAACCTTTTCAAATCAATCAAGTCAAAAAGGATATTTTGGACTGAATTGCATATATTTCCTTTGGTACAATAAATGGCTAATCAACAATAATCACTTTATTTGCAACCGGTCTTTAAGACCAACAAATTAAATGGGAATAATTTCCACGACTGGTTAGGACATTGAGAAGTGTTCTTAATCATAGAGCGAAAGCTCTAAATCCTAGTTATACCAGAACCAGATGAACTCGATCCCACCACACCAATGGCTTAAAGAATGCTTATGGAAGCATACCGAGGATGACATTGATGTGGAGTGCTTAATATTGTGTTCTCTAAACTATGAGTTGCAGAGACAACATGAGACATATGATGTCTCCAAGGCATTGTCGTAGTATGTCATGATAGAAGGAGATCAATTAAGGTATTCACACACTCAATGTGATTGGGTATGTTGAAAAACCTAACTAAGAAGGATTCCCTCTGAGCCAAGTGTTGTCCATTGGTATGATATTGCAAAAATTGCGAGAATCATACAATTCATGATAAACTATGCCATGAACAACTTTGACAAGCGTTGACAAAGTTGTTGGACATGTTGAGGATAGTAGAGGCAAAGATGAAGAAAGACAAAACCCTAATCTTTGATCGATGAGGGGTAAGTCTTAAAGGAAAAGACAATGGCAAAGAAGGGTTCTGATGCTAGCCAATAGCCCCAGTCATCTTCAGCCTCAAGGCACATGGGAGGGTGAATGGGGGAATTGCCCTCTATATCTGGAAGAACAAAAGAAGAAGAAGGAGGGATAGAGATCTCCACCTAAGGTATCATGAAATGAACCACTTCTTTATCTGAGGTATATGATACCAAGATATGGATCTGCCATATATGACATGCAAGATCCATAAAGAAGTGATGGCCTTTGTGAAAAGACCAAGAAAGGATTACTCATCATTAGAGCAAGTGTTGCTGCCATAGATAGGAGTACCTTTTAGTTTATTTCAGCCTAAAGGGCACAAAATAGAGTTGAGAACTGCTATTTCAATTTTCCAATAGAAACACTTTATTATTGCATCTTGTTGTGACAAGGATGGCTATCAATATAGTTGATGTTTCAATTTCAAAGATATGATCTTTGTGGCAATGCCTTGTTTATCTTGTGCTACTTGGTATGCATAAGATAAAATAATACCTAAAAGTTATTGATAAATCAAACAATCAAATTAGCATAAATCATGATAAATTCATTTCTAGTTTCCATATGATGAATAAATCTAGACTCTTTTGGTTAAAGAACCAGTAAGAGACATAAATCTCTTGGACATGATCAATCTTCACTAATGGTAGTGGAAGAATGATTATCCTATTAGGTATAAAACATGTGATGTACTTACATACCTATTAGAGTTAATGCTAGTACTTCAAATAGTGTTTAGAGAAATACCAATATGAATATCTTGAAGTGTTCAAGAATATCATCGATGAAGTACGAATTTGGTAAAAAGTTAATTCTTGATGAGATCAATGAATAAAATACTTGAACCAAGTGTTTGAGATCCTTACGTGTGATTATGAAAGTGTATCATAGTGAACTCATGGTGATGTCTAAATCAAAAGGAGTCATACTCTGAGGAGTTAGAGAATGATTATTGAATAGCTAATTTCTTCTTAAATAAAGAATACCCCACACTAATAAAGGACATTAAGAATCACAAGAAGTTATGAGTTCTTATATCCTTGACAGATATACCTCGATTATCTATGTGATGAGTTGGTCATGTGATGAGTCAACTATCTAGATGAATATGAGGAACTGGATTTTGAGTTATGGTTTATGACCATTACATCCTAAATGACTTCCATGTGAACCATAAGGTATGATCTTGATGGTAGCACCCATTGGGATGAAATCCATAAGTGCAGATAAGTCTTAAGTGTTAAGACACATGGATGACATTTTGAGAAGGATGACACTTGTTGATTGCAACTTAATGACTAATAGATTTGGCACATGGATACTAAAACCGCATTCCTATAAGGAATAAAATGAGGATGTGTATGTGACACAACCAATAAGGTTTATGAATCCATTAATGCAAATGAAGTCTATAAGTTACAATGGACTAATAAATGTTATTTATTGAGTACAAGCAACTCAGAACTGTGATCTTTACTTTAATAATATTGTCAAAGGGTTTGACTGATATGTCAAAGATAAAGAAGGGATCTGTGATTTCGTGGGAGCGTATTCACATTCCACATGTTGATCTGAAATGGAAATGTTCTAGAATGGAAATCCAAAGTGGAAATTATCTTTAAGGAAGATAGAGACATTTCATGTGATAGGAATAGAGATCTATAGAGATAGTTCTCAAAAACCTCTTAACCTGAAAAGAGAAAGCATGCATTGGGAATCTATACTGAAGAGTTTAGTATACATAGATTCAGTGGGAGAAAACTTGTCCATGTTACATGGAGTTAGTATCCCAAGGCCAGGTGTGAAATTCTTATGAATAATGGGAACACTAAGAATAGATAAGGATCTATCATGTATGTAATCATCCCATCATGTTGCATGTATGGACATGGAAAGAACGAAATGCATTTATCATC
Organism: Alisma plantago-aquatica; assembly: GCA_963693085.1. Taxonomy (NCBI): domain Eukaryota; kingdom Viridiplantae; phylum Streptophyta; class Magnoliopsida; order Alismatales; family Alismataceae; genus Alisma; species Alisma plantago-aquatica. The sequence continues at coordinate 31,922,571 of OY856411.1, forward strand.
TTGTATGTACGACATGACAATATGATGTGCTCATCTTGATAACTCGTATGTGGGACATGACGAGTGGATGTCTGTCTAGTACCAGTAAGGGTTACTGGAATACCATAAGAACTTGATAAGTACTTGAGAAGTACTAGTTCTATGGTAATAGGGAAAGGTTCACTGTAAAGAGTTACACTGATGTGAACTTCCGAAAAGGATAGAAAATTAATCGCAAAATATATATGGGATATATAAAAGTGAATGTTTGTTAATAAATGGAAATGTTCCAATAAATCTGTTTAAAAGGAAAAGTCGTGTATACGTGTGTTAGAGAACAACAGTGGATACTATATGGATTTGGAAGTTCATGAAATGAACTTATAGATATTCTGGTCATTGATGACAAGTTAGGAGTGCTTGATCATGCAATGGGGCTAAAGGTTAGAAAAGGAATACTAGATTGCATATTACGACAACTCCATCTCATACGTGTGACATACAACGAAGAGATGAGAGACATGCAGTTAATACCAACTCTGGCAAGGTGTTGCCATAACTCACTATGTTAGCACTAGAGCACAGTAACATGTGGGACATGTTTGAAAATCACTATGAATATGATTCAAGGATGATTAGCTCGCAGTGCAAGTGGAAGTCTGTTGGTATGTATGCCCTGAGAGCCAATCATGGGATGATTGGTGGGATACATTAAGATTGATTTGATAAGCATCAAAGGCAAGCTTCCAATTCTTTCTGGTTCAGTCATATGAGATAATGATAGAATAGATTGAATGTCTAGAGAATCACAATACTCAATGATGTATGCTTTCAGGTTAAGGACCTGAATGATGAGATCATACAGATGCTAAGAGTTTGTGCATTCTTATTATGTCCCTAGTTGGATGTCATTGTGGAAGGTTGATAGACAACAAAGATACACAAGACTAGATTGTGGTGTTGCTTGATGACAAAATATCATGAGTCATGATATGGAGATATCAAACCAAACACATAGGTACTTGTTAGAGAACAAGCGTACCAGATAGACCCACCGTGAGTTTGACACATGGAACCATAACATGGTAGTCACAGTCAGTTCTCACAATGATGGTGGTGAGTGTGATTCTTTGACTTGAAATCACTACACTCAACACATGTCGTTGGGTACACTTTGACATCATCAAACACAGTCCTAAAACATGGGTTGTTATAAAGGTGATGACTGGGTGGCTTTGACACATGGGGCTTTTGAGGGGTGAGTGATAGAAATGGGATTTGTCCCTCCTGAGGGAGTTTGATGTCCATGGCCACTTGATGAGTAGGATTGATATAGGTGTGCACACGCATGTGTGAATCAGTATGTGATATTGATGTCATATATATCTCCTCCAATCTACTCAGAGATCAAGAAAGTGAATGAAAGTTGACAGGATGACTGTTCCATGCCTTGAGTTCATTCGGGATATCAGTGACACAGGAATTATACATTCACTATAACACCATTCACAGATTGTAGGATTGAACGTTGTTCTCCAACTTTCCTTTTCACTTGGGTAGCACTAATGTGTGACTAGGCACCGCTCTTTTCTTGTGAAGTCATAAGTGTTATGGATTTTCACTGCCAATGTGAAATGGACCTGCAGGGTCACACACATAGGATTTAACCTGGAAGAGGAGTTTATCCACAAACGATGTTTAGATTGATTGTTAAAGGAGTTTAGTAGTTCAATTAAACACTCAATGAATTGATAGCTCAATATCATAGTGTTCAAGGCGTTGGACCGATTGATTAGAGTATCAGATTGATTGAAACTGCAATTGACTAATTTTGCACAGTCTGCACTCCCAACCGATCGACTCATATGATGAACCGATCGGCTTAGGTTGGTGAACCGGTCGGTTCAAGTTGTGAGTCGATCATCTCATGTGTCATGAATGATCGACTCAATTGTTGAACCGGTCAATTCATGTAACCAACCGATATCATTTGGAAAGTCAGAAGACTATTTTGCAAATACAATTTGTTTCACTTGTAAAAATTCAATTTGGACAAGGATTAATATGTGATTAGTTGGAAACAAATATGAAAGTCAATTTGAGTTGGAACAGGACCACAAACCGATTGGCTCATAGCTCCAGACGATCGACTCAGATCCCAGACAATCGGCTAAGGGCCCGAAACGATCGTTTCAGGGTGTGAACGGATTGGTTCAACTGCCACAGTATGTCACTTTTGTGGAAAATCTCAAACCCTTCTACTCCTATTTTAATCTCGCATTGCCCAGGGTAGAGAACCCTATCCCATGAACCTCGTATATATAGGGGTATAGGGGGCTTCTCATGTACAACAACTCATAACACCAGTTGTTCTGCAAAGTTGTCGTTCTCTCTGGTAGTGGTAACCAGGAGAGCCCGAGCAAGTGCGATCCAATAAGGGAGGCACAACAAGGGAAAGACAACTGCAGAAAAGCCACTGGTGGCAGGAGAGTGTGTTAGTGACTAGTATGCCGACAAGAGGGTGCGACTCCTTCCGATTCCTTGTGGGATAAGGAGATCGGAGTTCGAGGTGGTCCGTGTGGACTACTTCAAAGGTGGGAGGCTTCTGCTACTCAGAGGATAGCTGTCAATTCTGACAGTCCTGGTGAGACCAGGAGCTGCACAGACATCGTCCAAGACTGGAGGTGAAGACCATGCAAGCCGCGAGGTAATGTCGCCGAGCAAGCCTCGCGACAAGGTATGTCTCTACAAAGCATCCTTCCTACTGTATAGACATTGACACTATTCCTTTATTCTGGGTTTGGGAGAAGAAATTTTTTGTTTCCGCTGCCTTCTCTGCCTCGCCTAAAACCCAACAGAAGAGTGCCAAGAAGAGTCATGCACAGTACCAAGTACAGTCATAAGGAGGATTTAAGAAGCCTAGGTTTTCTACACCACCAACTCAACAAAGGTCTCGTGCACAAGTGCAATGGTCACCCAGTAGTGGGAGAGGTCATAGTCTTCCACCAAAAGGAGCCCACAGTACAACTTTAGCATTAGTGATAGGGCCATCTTGGTCGTGGTATGACAACAGGATGTGCTACAAGTGCAGATAGGTTGGGCATACAAAGTTCTTTTACCCTATGAAAGACGAGGAGGTGACCCAACAATCAAGGCAGAGGCAGCATGGTGCATAGAGAAAACAATACACTACAATGGAAGGGGATGTGGACAAGCGTCCCAAGCTGGTTCTTTAGGACAAGCCAGTGGAGGAAGAGGGAAACAACGGGCAAAGGCTAAATTCTACGCCATGAGTCATCCAGAAGGAGTGGTCAACCCATGAGTAGTGACAACGAAGATGGAGTTATTTCATTTTGATTTGTCTTCTTCTCACTTTATATCTATTTTGGCTGACCCAGGAGAGATGCACTCTTTTATCACTTGAGAAGTGATTGATGCTTGTTCTTTGCCTATTAGTTGTGGACATGATAGTCTTCATTTAGCAACCCTTTAGTTGTTTCCACCAAGTTACGGGAGGTGTGTCCTTCCTGTATCCTTTCTTCTTCAAGACATAGCACACAAGTGGATCCCATACCACTTGATATGGATGTGTTTGATGTGATCCTTGGAATGGATACCTTAGAGAAGTACCAGGTGGTGACGTTAGTAGATGGTGATGTGATGTGGATCTTCTAAGGAGATTGAAAGATTCTCCGTACCTATTTGGTGACAAGAAAGGTGGCTGACAGGTTGATGCGACAAGGATGGGAGGTGTTTTTGACACAGGTGGTGGATAGTAAGGCACAAGGTCCTATTATTAAGGAGGTTCCAGTAGTCTGTGAGTTTGCAAATGTGTTTCCAAATGAGTTCCCATGTGTTCCTCCAATCATAGAGACTGATTTTGAGATCAATCTAGTACCAGGCAGGAAACTACTATCATAGACACCGTACAATATGGCCCCAACAAAGATGGCATAGTTAAAGAAACATTTGCAAGAGCTACTTGTGAAGGGTTTCATCTGACCGAGCACGTCTCCATGGGGTGATTTTCATTTTTGTGAAGAAGAAAGATGAATTTGTGAGGCTATGTATAGACTACAAATAGTTGAATAAGGTGACAATAAACAACAAGTATCCTTAGCTGAGGATAGATGGCCAATTTGACCAGTTGTGTGCAACCATAGTATTCTCGAAGATAGACTTGAGATCGGGTTATCACCAGTTGCAGATCAAGGAGGATAACATACCCAAGTCAGCTTTTAGGACCCAATATGGACATTATGAGTTTTTGGTTATGCAGTTTGGGCTAACCAATGCGCCGAAAGTGTTCATGGACTTGATGAGCATGGAGTTCTGACCATTCCATGACCAATATTTCATGGTGGTGTTCATAGATGATATCCTGATATATCCAGGGACTGTGAGCAGCATGAATGACATCTTCTTCATGCATTGATAATGTTGAGACAACATCAACTATACACCAAGTTCAGTAAGTGTGAGTTCTAGATGAAGGAGGTGTCCTTTCTAGGACATGTGATGTCTACAGAGCGAGTTTGTGTGAATCCCAAGAAGGTTGAGTCTATGCTAGTGTGGGAACAATTGAAGATACTGACAGAAGTGTGCCATTTTCTAGGTTTGGCAGGTTACTATAGGCGGTTCGTCAAGAGCTTCAACTCACTAGTTTTACCCTAACGAAGCTTATGAGGAAGGATGTGCCTTTTGTTTGGGATGATAGATGTTAGTGTGCTTTTTAGTTATTGAAGGAAAAGTTGACAAGTGCACCAATGCTCATTTTGCCTTAGCAAGGGAAGGGTGCATAGTCTTTTGTGATGCGTCTAAGAATGGATTGGGTTGTGTGCTAATGCAGGACAAGAATGTGATCTCTTTTGCATCACGTCAGTTGAAGAAGAACGAGGAGCACTACCCAACCCACAATCTAGAGTTAGCTATTGTGGTTCATGCCTTGAAGATCTAGAGGAACTACCTATATGGTGAGCAGTGTCACATCTTCACAGATCACAAGAACTTGAAGTACATCTTCTCATAGCATGAGTTGAACTTTAGGCAATGACATTGCATGGAGCTGATCGAGGATTATGTCTACACAATTTATTACCATCTAGTGAAGGTGAATGTATGGTAGATGCACTTATCAGGAAGTCTTCTTCATTTTCATCAATGGATAAGGCATAATTGTGTTCCATGGTGTTCCCTAAGAGAGACATGTTGGTCTCCTTATGTCATATGAATGTAAAGATAGAGATTTCCTTGCTAGCAGGTTTGTTGGCACAGTTGTAGGTGAAGCTACACTGAGACAGTATATTAGAGAGGCACAACAAGTTGATATCATGATACATAATATACGAGCATAGTTTGGCAGCAAGAAGCATGATGGATTCCATGAGGTGGATAATAGGATAATGAGCTACCACAATAGAGTTGTGGTTCATGATGTTGACAATCTGAGGAAGATGGTTCTAGGAGAAGCTCACTCTTCAATGCATGCTATACATCTAGGTAGCAATAAGATGTACTACAATCTTAAAGTTCTGTATTGATGGCCTGACTTGAAGCATGATGTGTCAGAGTTTGTGGCAATGTGCATAGTGCGTTAGTAAGTTAAAGTAGAACATCAAAAGCATGAAGGGACCTTGCCGCCATTACCCATACCATAGTTGAAGTGGTATCATGTCATGACGGACTTTGCGATAAGTATTCCTAGGACAACCAAAGGACATGACTCCATTTGGGTGCTCGTTGATAGGTAGACAAAGTCAAACACACTTTTTTCTAGTAAAGACAATGTATACAACTGAGAAGCTCGCCCAGATGTATGTTGATGAGATAGTGTGTTTGCATGGTGTCCCAGTTACTATTGTGTCAGATAGAGGTCCTCAATTTATTAGCAGCTTTTGGGAGCACTTGTATACAACTTTGGGTATGAAATTGAGGTTTAGCACTAGCTTCCACCCACAGAGAGATGGTCAGTCTGATAGGACCATATAGACCTTGGATGATTTGTTGAGATCTGGTGTCTTGCAATTCTTGGGAAGTTAGGACAGCCACCTCTATTTGATAGAGTTTGCTTATAATAATAATTATCACAGGTGTATCGACATGGCATCGTATGAGGCATTGTATGGAAGGCATTATAGGTCTCCATTGTGTTGGTATGAGACAGGTGAATATCAGCTTCTTGGTCCTGAGTTAGTACAATAGACAACAAAGAAGATTAAAGTGATTCAACAATTTTTGAAAGCATCCCAGGACAACCATAAGTCATAAGCTGATAATTGTTATAGACCCTTTTATTTCCAAGTGGGAGACTGAGTGTATCTCAAGGTCTCTCCTTGGAAGGATGTTTTGAGGTTTCGGAAGAAGGGTAAGGTGGATCCCAGGTTTATGGGACCTTATCCTATGGTGACACACATTGGGAAGGTGGCCTACATGTTGGAGTTGCCACCTGAGTTGCATAGGTTGCACCTAGTGTTTCATGTATCTATGATGAGGAAGTGCCACCTTGATACCGAGTTGGTTTTGCATCTAGTGGAGGTTGAGATTGATGAGGATATGTCTTATGTTGAAGGACCCGTGTTAATCCTTCATAGAAGAGTGAAGAAGTTGAAGAAGAAGGACATAGTGTTGGTGAAGGTTTTGTGATGTCACTATGCATGGAGGAAGTCACGTGGGATCTTAAGGAAGAGTTGCGGAGGAAATACCCATCTCTTTTCACTTAGGATTTCAAGGGAAAAATCCTTATTAGGGGTTTATGGCTTATAAGGCTACTGACCTGTATTTTGGTCTAACCCTATTTTCTTTGGCTTGGTTATGTGCTTAGAACCTTTCTCTAATCCCTTGAGATGTTTTCAGAGCTCGTGGAAAGCTTAAGTTTGTAGTTTGAGCTTGTTTGGATGGTGTTTGTGCTTTATGTGCTTGTTTTGTGAAAAATTGTAATTTTACCCATTTGTGAGGGTCATCTTGCAATTTTTCACATCTCAAATGTTCCTTCTCTCTCTTTATTTCATGACATAGAGTGTGGTGCTTTGGGGAGCCTTGGTTGAGTGGTGGAATCACCATAGGTGATTAGGGCTTCTAGGGTTTTCTTGGTTTCGACCCATGTCTGTGCTTTGTGCCTTCTGTCGACCTTGTATTGACCTAGGAGGCGTCTTGGGTGTGTCTCAACTGAGACACCTTCCTTGGGTTTATCTTGTCTCAACCATGGTGGCTTGGGGTTGTGACAATTTGTTTTCTTGTGAGGTGTATCTCGACCTAGATGTGTAGTGGTGTTTTGTCTCGATTAAGACTTGTAATTGATCTTTGTTTTGACCTCCCTTGAAGTATCTTGATCGAAACCATGTATTGAGGACCAAAGGTGGTTGAGACCCAATATAGGTTTTATCACCATCTCATGCATGCATGGTTTAAGTGGTTGCATGTGTTTTTCTTGGGTGGATAAGTTTCCCTTTGGTGTTTTTAGGTGTGGACACATCATCCCTTTCCCTACCTTCCTCCTCCTTTGGTATATAAACCCTCTCCTCTCCATGCAAGTGAACCTTTTAGTCCTCTTCTTTCCTTACGTTCCTTTTCTCATCCTTGAGATTGGTGGTGCAAGGAGAGTTGATCTTAGAGCTCTTGGTTGTCAGGTCTTTTGGATGTGGTGATCTTTTCTCATCTTCAACCTTGGTAAGTATATGCCTTTCTTTTGTGGTGTTGTACTTGGATATTCTACCTGATCTTCTTCTCTTTTCTCATCCTTAGACTATGTCTCATCATGTTGACCATTCTTGAGAGTAAACTACTCATCACAAGGGTCATAGACCATGTTTTGACAAGGTGACACCCAAGTGAGAGGGAGTTTCTTCTCTCTTTTCCTTATTCTTTCCTTGTTGGGTTTAGGGTTCCTCTTTCTCTTTTCTTGAGCTATCTTTTGACCAAGGTGTTTTTTTGGATGTGACCCTATGGCCGAAGTGGCAATCGTCTTTCCTTAATTTTGGAGATTGAGCTTTGGAGCTTGATTCTCTTCAAATCAGGTGAGTGATGTAACCCGTAACCATCTCTATTATTGCACTTTCCTTTCTAGAATGTAATTTTTTATCTCTCTAAAACATGCTCTAACTATGCTAGTAGATGATATTATGCTCTAGATCTTGTAAGATGTTGGTTATCATGCTTGGCTTACTTGGAATTTGAAACCTTATTTTCTATGTGCACATTTACTAAGTGGTTTTGAGAGGATGATCTTGGATGCATCTTGAGCTTTAGTTTAGTCACCATATTTTAGGTTCATCCCTCATGTTTCCCTTCAAGATTTGGATGTTTTCATACAAATGTTGTGGTTTGACTTTCTCTCTCCTAGGCTCTTTCACTTGTTGATCTTAAAGATAGTAGTTCTAATGTTTGATGATCAGTAGAAGATGAGTGATGATCTTGGTGACAAATGGTTTTATTGTTATTTACCTTTGTTTCAGTTGAGTCATCTTTTTCTTTGGGTCAAAACATACATTCCTTGGCTTTGTCTTTGGGTTGAGACACATGGCTCTTATTTCAATCGACACCACTTTTGTTTGTGTTTGTTGGTGATATCTCTTGCTATGGGTTTGATTAAACATTGTGTTTGGTTGTTACATAACACTTACTGTGATGGGTGGGTGAGACGATGTTTGTTGCTTGATTAACGATGTCTGTTTCGTGTTGGTCACGATGCGATGCTATGCTTGGAACGTCATGGTTGAGATGCCGAGTTTTTGAGTTTTGATACGTATTTTGGTTTTGATCGTAATGATGGGTCGAGACACCTAATGGTGGTGTGTCACAGTCGTAACCAAGAGTTGGGTGTTGTGGTCATGACCTAGCTGGGTGGTGTTCTAGTTGAGACCATGACTATGGTGTGGTTGAAACCTGATCTTGTCTCAGTTGAGATACACTTGTGTTGTATGTGGTTGTGTGACACATTTATGGGTGATGGTTGGCCGTAACACATGCATAGAAATGAGATGTTACACGTACACATGTACAAAGCTAGTGCCTTGAATCCAATACTCCTATAATGTTACTTAAAAATGTGCTAATGACAACTTGTTCCAAGGACAATGGGAGAAGGTTTACCTAGGGTTTGGTTATCTCTTATAAACCCTAATCGACTACATGTAACCCTAACCATAATGTTTAGAAAAAATGAGGTGTTTCTTTGTCTCACTTGGAGTGGTTACTATATTATGATACTTTCTCTCTCCTATTTATAAATCTCTAACCTTGCAGGTGATAATTATGCCATAGCTTGTGTATGTTATGGTGATGATTATACGAAACAAAGTGGTGATTATGCACATTGATGAGGCATAATGTGATGATGGACATGCAAGGTGTATGTGATTGGGCCCTATGACCTGGTGATGGTGTTGCGGTCGTGACCTAGTTGGGTGGTGTTGTGTTCGAGATTGTGACTATGGTGTGGTCGAGACCTGATCTTCTCACAGTCGACACCATAATTCCATGGTGGTCAAGACACATGGTGTCCCAGTCATCACTAGGGTGGTGTGTCTCGGTCCTGACACAATTGTGTTGTGTGTGGTTGTGTGGTGGGTGTATGGGTGATGGTTGGTTGTAATACATGCATACCAATGAGATGTTACATGTATACATGTACATAGTTAGTGCCTTTAATACAATACTCCTATCATTTTACTTAATAATGTGCTAATGACAACATTTTCCAAGGAAAACGAGTTTACCTAAGGATTAGTGATCTCTTATAAACCCTAATCAACTACATGTAAACCTTACCCTAATGTTGAGAAAAAAATGAGATGTTGCTTTGTCTCACTTGGAGTGGTTACTATATTCTGATACTTTCCCTCTCATATTAATAAATATCTAACCTTGCAGGTGATAATTATGCCATAGTTTGTGTATGATGTGGTGATAATTATATGAAACAGAGTGGTGATTATGCACATTGATGAGGCATAATGTAATGACAGACATGTAGAGTGTATGTGATTGGATCCTATGACCTGATGATGAGATGATGCATATTGTGAGGTGATAACCTCTAGTGATATGATTGAGGTATCTATCTTCACCAATGATGTGACATTAGAGGTGGCCTTGTGAATGGAAATACTACAAGAATCATGTGGTGATAGTGTGACAAGTCCAAACCTAAAATTTGTTATATATTTTGAAGTTGTACTATAACCTTATTCTTGTAGAGTTTGTTTTGGCTTTATATGTTGTAACTTGATTGGTGCTAAAAGTCACCCAATTGTCTTGATTGGCTTTATATTTTTTAATATGTAGGGGTGCAAGTCGAGTATCTCCTTGCTTCCATAATTACAGGTTATATGAGACGTCCATGCCTGAGCTAATCTCCTTGTGATATGGATGGCCATCCATGATCCACTCCTTCTTTTTAGAATTGCCATGTGTGAGCCTATTCTTCTAGCACCGTTACCTCTACCCATGTGGGCTAGGTGTTTATATATGAATGGCCACACATGAGCCAATCCTTTTGTTGACAATATGACACTTTTTTTGCAATTGATTGTTATGTCTCTACAGTGGTTCGGTTTTGCTGACCAAGAGGTGTGGAGAGATCACAGATTCTGTCTCTTCCACTTTTGGTTGGATTTGGGAGGTATGACTCAAATCCTTGGAATAATAATAAAAGATGTAACACAGACGTGTAGCATATCTTTCTTATGGACAAATATGAATACCATTGGATGAGCCCTTGCCTTTTTTTGTACAAATTAGTCGATAGAAGATGCACATGTTCTTCATATTCCTTTTTAGAATATTAAATGTTCTACTACCCAGTTATAAGTGCCTAGTGCTTCCTAATATGCTCAACTTGTTAAGTGATTCATCAACCTGCTTAGTATCTATTTTTTAATAGACATGGGCGGAGAGTTATATCTCTTGCTGGTATGTTTGGTCTCACCTTGTGGGTTTCCACATCTTTTAGGTGGACATGCACGAAGAGATAGAGGTCGTGTAATTGAGGAAGAGCAGCAACAAGAGTAGCAACTGATAAGGTTGGATGTGTTGCTAATCTTTTGTTGTTAGAGTCCTAGAGTTGTCCCTATACACTTAGGTCTTTGGGTTTGTTCTTGATGTGATTGGTGGTTTTGTTATCGATGCAAGGTTTTTGTCTTGTGTGCATGTATGTATAGATATAGCAGATGTACATGTACATATATGTGGAACAAATGTGTCATGTAACAGGTTGATGATAGGGATGCTTGAGAACCATGATGTAAGAACTTTGTGATATAATACGTGATTTAGGTGGCATGCTTGTGGACGTATATGTATTAAGTTTTTGACATATGGTGCTTTTGCAAATCGGTTTTAATTTCTTGTGTTTTCAAATAATGTGCTTCTTTAGTTTTAGTTCCGCACTTTGATTTGAGTGAACTCATTTGTGGCACATTGGGTCATCATAAGACATGTCTTCTCCCCTTTACATAAGACATGTCTTCTCCCCATTTGTTATTTCTGAAAGTGAGGGGGTTTGAAAAGCTAAAACATAAAATGTTTGAAAGGAGAGTGTAGAAGTGAAAAGTTATGGGCTTGTCCAAGAAATGTATGTAAAGATAATCTAGACATACATTTGACCAACCCTAGATTTTATTCTAGCAATTATCAAGGAAAAATAATGGAAGTGTCCTTTAACGCAATGTGTTGGAGAATACTAAAAAACATGATTTTGTCCCTCCAGATGACAATTTTTGCCTGAAAAATGTTATGGCTCATAAATAGAGCCATGAGACTTGATCAGAAGACTGTTTCTACATTAAAAAACACTAGACTTGCACAAACATCTGACACTGGAAAAGAAATTAAAAAAAACTACATAGATTACTTAAATTCTACAATATCTTTATATAATGTATCTCTATTTGCTGCACATCTCAAGTCTATGCAAGCAACTCAAGATAGTAGATATGCAAGTTAAAGAACAAGATTGAGTATGTACGAAAGAAGATATAAGCATAGCATATAGTTGGATACCAAATGATGAGTTGGATACCAAAAGATGAACAAGTCTAGAACTACATGTACATGGACTACTAATATATGATATCTCAAGTTAGGACTACTAGTTGGATCTAGCTCATAGGAAAATATTCAAGATATGAGTAGATGTAGAGAAATATCCAAATAAATAAATATGCAATTTAAGAAGGATGAAAGGATACTATTCACTACCAAAAATGCATCACTACCAAAAGATGATCACCACTAAGAGATTCAAGGTTTCATATTAAAGATATACAACTAGAAAAATGTAGCAAGTTAGAGAACAATGGAAACAATTTAAGACACAACCAATTGATCTTAAGAGATTATCATCAAAACATGTATACCACCTCAAGATAAGTATTTGCAAGATATGGAGATACCAATTTAGAGCAATTACAAAAAAAAGAGTCATATGCAAGACACACAATTTAAAGCATGGAATTATGTATATATAAAGGTACCCACAAGAATGCCATAGAATAAAGCTATTGGTGGAAAAATTCTAGTTGAGAGGGAAATTCTCCCCGAAAAAGCCACCTGTATATTATGTGTATAGTATTTCCGGTCAAGATTATGGGTTAACCTTCTCGGTCAATGAAAGCAATTGGCACACCTATTATTTCTTGTTGGTCGAGTTTCTTCTAGAACAAACTCGACTGACAACAACTGCAATTAGGAATCATATATATTCTAGAGGCAAGATAAAAATATAAACAATATATAAACATGTATAAGCAAGTCAATAATGCACTATGAAAGAATCATTGGGGGTTTTCGAGAAAGAAAATGATGAGAATCAGAATATACCAAATTTTAACTAAAAGACTTTACATAAAGTACATACAACCATTGGCAAGAACAAGTTATGATTGGATATGAGAAAAAAACACCGTTACCTCTATTCTTAACATTTCATTTTGACTTATTTCCACCCCATAAACATTTCACCTTCCTTCTTTTATGTGTATTGGGACACCAATTTGTGAATCAATAGCTCATGTTAGTCCATTTGTAAGTAACCTACAACAAGAAATATGAAATAGTCCCCAATCATATTTTTGGGTATGGAGGGGTTAGCTTAGTAACCCAAGTCAGGTTTTTGGGTGCTTTCAGAAAGGACAATATGTAGCGTAATCATCAATCTCATTACAATGATTACATGACCCCATAGAATTGGAACTAGAATATTATTCATTAGAATTGAAGGTCCTTCATATTTTTTCTTTTACTTTGGCTACTATAAAGTTCAGAACCATCTCTACCCATATGTTGGGTAGTAAGTTGTAGGATTTGGTTAGATTCTTTTTTACCATCTAAGAATCTTTGCATATAGGATCTAAAACTATGATTATCATTCATAAGGGAAGTAATAGTAGAAGACAATTGATTGATATCATCTCTAGCATGAAAATATTGGTTTCTAAGGAAAGATCTTTGGTCATACAAGAATATTTCTCTTAATAGGAATAGAAACAACATTATTTTCTCTATTAGTACGAATATAACAAGATTTAAGGACACTGATTTTAGTAAGAAAGGAAGCATTTTCTTTTTCACGCAAAGCAATCTTATAAAGATAGCCACTATTTTTAGATTCTATTCCTTAAATAACAAAGTATTTGTCCTCATTTTTAGTTTTAAGAACACCAATATCATGCATGAGAACATTCACAATATTGGTATGATTTTCATTACAACTAGAAGTAAGAGGTTGAGCATCTAGAAATCTAGTTTTTCAAGAAAGTTAGTAGTTTCAAGTTTAAGAGTATAAACTTGTCTAAGATAAGCATTGTTTTCAAAATCAACACTATTGAATTTCAATTCTAGTTCTAGATAATACTTATAGAGATTGTCAATATCATCTTGCAAGAACATTTTTATAATGTTCAAGATCATACTATTCTTCATTCAAGGTATCAATAATTTGATCAAGCCTTTTATTTTTCCTTTTAGTAGACTTAAGAGAGGCACGAGTAGCATGAATAATGGAAATTAAGGATTCTTAATGTAAAGAGTTCAAATTTACCTCATTTGAGTCTTCTTTTGACCTTGTCATGATAGAAAAATGGCATTCTCCATCTTCACTATATCTAGAGATATATCCTCAACTAGATTCTTCACTTGATCTTGAGTTGGAGGAGTCACTAGAGATTTAGTACCATTTATCCTTCTTCTTGTGCTTCTCTTGCCTTCTCTTATGATGATGGGTCTTTTTACCTTGTAGGCTATCTTTCTTGAAGTGACCCTTCTTTCCTCATCTGAAGAATTGGGTGGAGGAATAATACTTGTGTTTGTCAAATCTACCTTTGGAGTATACTACCTTTTTCAACTTGAGCGGATGGATAAGATTGACAAACAATGGCTTCAATTGGGGATTTGTTTCATCCTTCTTCATTCTCTTGAGCTATTTCTCTTCTTCTCTTTCTTCTTCCTCTTTCTTGTCAAGTTTAACTTCATGAGCTTGTAGATTTTCTATGAGTTTTTCAATAGTATTATCACCAAGAGACTTTGTTTCTTCAATGTAAGTCACCTTTTATTCCCTTCAATTGGGAATAGACTTAAGGATCTTTGAGTTTATGTTTTCTCTATGCATAGGATGACCTAGGATGGAAAGATCATCTATAATGTTGTTACATTTTAGGCACCCTTTCTTTATTTCCCATTTTGAAGTTATCAAGGAGACCATCGAGCAATAGGCTCTACTTCACTTGCTTTGTCCCTTCATAAGTGACACATAGCTTTCTCGATATCTCATAGCCCATCTCACAAGACAAAATCCAGTTGAACTCAGTGGGGGAAAGAGAGGCATAGAGAATGTTGATGGCTCTTGGATTCAAGGTTTCTTTATTCTAAGTAGCTTCATCCCATTCTTCTATCTCTGTCTCTGGTAGCTCGTATGGAAGATCCACAATTCTCCATAGATCAAGACTTGATTCCTGGATGTAGAATTGTAACTTTCTCTTCCAATGGAGGTAATTGCTCCCATTAATGATTTGAATGTGGATGGAGTAACTCTCACCTTAATGATTTCCCATCTTATCCTACTTGTGGAAGTATTTCTTGGATAAGAACCACTCTTATACCAATTTTATGATCAATGATGGGCTCTAAAGGGGGGGGGGGTGAATAGAGATAAAAGCACTTAAAAAAAATTCATTAGATCTTCAAGATATTTCTAAGATAATATGTGAAGTATTAACTTTGAGTGAAAATAAACATACATAGAAAGGGAGAGAGAGATTGAAAAATCACAAGTTACACAATCAATGTATAGTACTTCTAAACTTCAAACTAGGATATGTACATCCACAACCTAGAGAGATCATCCTATAGGATTTTGAACCATGTCTCACTCCTTATATTCCATTATATAAGTTACAACATTGACCTTCCTTTTAGAGGACAAGGATACATAGCTATCCCTTTGAGGAAAAGGGATCCAATAACCTTACAAAAGGACTTATCTATCCATGATCAAGAGTATTTGTAACACCCCTCCCTAGGGTTTCATACATAACCAGCAGAAGCACAGCCTAATCCCCAACATTATCCATAATGTGGAGTACTTGGCATATCAGGGAGGGATTGTCACATGCATGATCTCATATCAATAAATAAATAACACTTGGCATTATTGGAACATAGATTCATACATAAGTTCTTCTTGGAAAGATAACTAAATCATTATTCTAAAGGTTTGCTAAACATAAACTAGATAACATGAAAATGACAGGATCTCCATAGATGGACGTCCCACCAGGCAACAACTTCTTAGATCCTTGGATTCGTGGAACTCCTTAAGCTGTCTCCTTCCCTTTAGCTCCAACTTCTGCGGACATCTCGTCCCCAGCCATGCAAAACAAACAACACATCAGTAAGCGGTATTTGGCATCTTATATGACATAAAAGTAAATATAACTTGACATGATAAAATTGACTTGACGTGACTTGACATAAACTTTAACATGGATTTTCTTAGGCATTCAGGATTCATAAATTTGCATGCTGAATTGAACAATGAACATATGCATCCCTCTATGACGCCCCCTAAGGAGCACATGATTGCTAGGAAAGCCCTTGATGCTAGGAAAGCCCTTGACGACCCCTTGAGGTCCATGATCCGGGAGCATATGAAAACTAATTCAATTCCATTTAACTTGATCATTAACATGGCATTAACATTATCTTAAACATTAACATGATCATTGAACTTTAACATGATGGGATTTCTCCCCTTGAATCATAATGGGATTTCTCCCTCATAAACCATAATAGGGTTTTCCCCTTCTTGAACATGATTCCTTAACCTTAATTTCATAATCATAATTATAATTAGGTTCATAGCATATACTATAATTAAACAAGCAAGAATCAATGATAATTATACATAATGCATGCTTGATAGACATTCATAATTCATGAAATCACCAAATGTGCATAATTATAGATAACAATCAATAAATCAAAGTACTTGTGCCAAATATGCATGGCCCGCTTACCTAGAGTGGGTCACCTTAAGGTCAAGTCTCTTCACTTGGTTGAGCCTCTAATCACCTGTAATTGATTAAGATCATAATATGTTCTTAATTTCATAACCATGAACCCCAATTTTGTTCATGGGATTATTGAAGGATTTGGATGTCAAAATAAGCATTTGAAAACAAGACCAATCGATAGGAAATCCAGAGATCTTTTCAAAACATATTTATTTGTATTTTTCCGATAATCAGGCGATTTAATACAAATTTCCAAAGTATTGACCAATGGAAATTCAGGGAAAAGCCAAATAGATAAAACTCAACCCATGTCAGTGGGCCAGGTCTGAGTTGGACCAACTGGGCTTGGCCAACTCAGCAACATGGATCCTCTCTGAGGACCCGCGATCAAACAAGGGTGGATAGGCGAAAACCCCAAAATACCCTTCGTGATTTTAAAACGTCGAACTAAACCAACATGGGCACAAAGGTCATCTCGTGACCTGGATTGCTTCTCACTCAACCAACGTGAGTCATGGCGTGAGAAAGCTATCTGCTGGCGAGATCCAAAAAAAATGGAAAGTAGTGCTGAAATCAACTGACGGCAAGGAAGAAGGAACATGGGTCTCCTTCGCACCCTGCCGAACCCAAAGGACCAATTTTAGGCGCAAGAGCACGCTGGAGTGTAGAACTCCTGTCCATGGATGGAGCAAGGTCGCAAGGGGGAGTGGAACCTGAGAACGGAGTCAGAAGACCCAATAGGGAGCATGGATTTCATCAGGGAAGTATGACAGAGGCACGGGCACTGGTGCTTGAGGCAAACAAAGCTGGATAGATCATCATGGCGAGAAATAGAGAATTACCACAGAAAACAGGGGCGGCGGTTCATAGATAAAAACTGGTGAAATCATGCCCGAAACGGCGAGATGAGGGTCGGGCGATGTTCGTGGAGGGATGGCGGAGCCACAACCAGCGTTTCCATGGTCAGAGGACCACTGGGATGGTCTGGATCTTGAGCGCCGGCAAGCACAGGTGGCGACTCTATAGGACCCGCTAGCAGGGGTGATCGTGGGGCAAAAGGAGGTCAGGAAAACAAAGGAAAGGCTCTGAGGATGCTCGCAGCGTTCGCAATTGCGCCGAGGTGACCATAGGAGACCGGGTGAAGTCAAGGTCGCCGGAGAAGCCAACTCGAGTAGGTTAGGGCTGCTGACGGAGCCGGGGGAGAAATTAACAAAGGAGGAAGATGGCTTGGGGCCCAAAGGTCCTTTTCAAACCCTAAAACATGGGTTTGTGTAACTGTGATGGTGGCTGTGAACAATAACATGAGAGCCGTTAGAGAGCCACTTTGGGCGTTTCTTCTATAGTTCACGGGAGAAGGCGAGTAATGGCTCTTTAGATTTGGGTCAGCGAAACCGAACTGGAGGTGAAGAAATTTCAAGAAACCGTCATGATATGAGAGAGAATAGGATCGATGAAGATGGCACTGTGAACACAGCTACTGACCGTGAGGAATACGAAGGTTGAGGATGACAACATGGCCGTTGGATCATCGTTTTATTAAGTACCAGCCGTTTGATGGCGCACATAAGGTGGAAAGCAAATAAATGTAACGTGTGATAGCGGGATATACCAAGACTTTAGGTTAAATACCACGCATTAATAGAATAATATTCAATCTTTGGTCAAACTACATTCAAACCTCTCTTAAATCAATTGGAGGGTCAAACATTGTCATAATGGGTTCAAATTTGAACCATAGGTAGATTAGAGGGTCTAGAACATTCCCATGTCATTAGATTTTGTTCTTGTAACCATTTAGGCCTAAAAATAGCAAAACCCTCATGTATACTTAAATGACCATGATGTATGCAAATAAAGCCATTAATTCTTCAAATAAGAATTGCAAAACATAAAAAACGTGCCCTAAATATTATTTCTTTTCAATTGACAAGACGGGGGCCATTAAGCAAATAATTAAACATGTAAATCACTAATTATCATATGAGAGAGAAAATTGAACATAAAATTATTTATCCTCATTTTCTTAAACAAAGGAGCATAGATATATATATGAAAACATTTTCTTTAAATAAAACAAGGATAAGAGAGCTATTGGACATAATAAAGTCAATTGCAAAAACTAACATGGAAAATTTACATTAAGGTCCTCAACAATTATCTTATTAGAAAAAGAGCATGCAAGGAATAAAATAGTTTGAAAATTTGCATAAAAGAGTGGGATGTTACAGTATTCTACCTTACAAAAGACTTACCCACATTTGTAACGAGTCTTCTGCCTTCTCCAAGGTTGTAACCACTCTTGCAATGAGTTTTCTGCCCTCAAGGATTTCACAACTATTGACTTGGATCTTCTGATTTTCACTTCACCTTCACACAGGAGAAGCTTTCGCCATGGGACTCTTTCCCTTCTTCTTATTTACCCCTCTTATATAAGATAGAGAATTTACATCTTCATGATAGAATAGAGACACTAGGAGGTGGAGTAAGTGAGAGCCCCACAAGATATACATGTAGGACTAGATTTCTAACAAATCTCCTACTCACTCTAATGGATGTAGCAAGTGATTAAACTTGACAGTGGATGGAGGCTGTTGGAGGGATTCAACAATAATATCGACACCTTCATAGTGCTTGCATGGCCATGGGATGAAGTCCAATGGGACCTATTTTTAGTTGAGGTTTCCTACTAGCCGGTAGAGACACTTAGGAACAAATTCTAGCTACTTTGGGTGTTGCAACAGATATATTTTTAGTTTTGCAATACATTATTGGCTAGAAACACTTTTATGCACTTTTCTATACAACGTTGTCGGCTAGGTTTACTTTTGGGAAACTTCGACACCATGCAACAAATAATTTTGAGTTGTCTGTCGAGTTTATCCTTGATGAAACTAGGGCCTAAGTTTATTTTGTAAGTGTAGGGCATTAGTCAAGTTGGCACCGTGACAAACTCAGACAACCCTAGTAGTTATCAAGACCCCATAGTTTGTCGGTCGAGTTTCATGAGAAAAATACTTGGTCGATAAAGGTGCATGGATTTTGGTATGTGTGTCATAAAATTATTTAAATATTCTATTTAAGTGCTCTTTATTTTTTCTAAGCTTAATTAGAAGTAATACAATCATTACAAGTGATTTACAACATGATTTCAATTGATTTGTGACCTTTTCTACAAAAGTGCACTTGCATTGATTTTGGCTTGTCTTTCTCCAAGGTAAGATGTGCAACTTTAGGCATTTGTATTGTGTCTTACCTAATCCAAAATCACTCAGGTAGAAGCATTGGACACAAATAAATGGAAAGTTTAGTCCTCATAAAAAGTGGGTTTTAGTCAATTTAGACCTTGAGTCACCATTCTTCCCCTTTTTGAAGATGACAAACCATTCCATAAATGTATTGAAGACATTTAAGTAAAATCATACCTTAGGAGAAATCTAGGGGTTTCAACATGATTGAGTTCATATGATCCCCGTCAATTGATTTTAGTGGAGTTCACATACTGCCACTCAATTAATTCTCTTTCTCCTGAATGGTTAGCTTTCATAACGTTTATAGAAACTATGTCTTCCACTCATATATGTTTTCTATATATGTGTGTTCTACCCTTTACATAATACATGTATTATCACCCTTTTTCGATTCAAAATGTAAGGGGTCTTGAAGGTCTAAACAACAACTTCTTAGAAAAGATAGTGTAGAAGAGATAAAGTTGTGGGCTTTTTCCAAGCAATGTATGTAAAGATAATCAAGACATGCATTTGAGAAACCTTAGATGTAATTCAAGAAATAAACATGGAAAAACAATACAAGGGTCCTTGAAATTATAACATGATGTGCTACAGATAATTAATAAAGCACAATTTTGACCCTCAAAATTATAGAATTCACCTAAGAAATGCCATGGATCATGACTAAAGCCATTATGCTTTCTCATAAGGCAATTTATGCTTAAAAATATTGTCCTTAAACCAAAATCTTATATTGGTGCATAATACTTAGAAACTGCATTGATTCCTCAGATGCTTTGATTTTTGCATATAACATAGATCTTTTTTTTTGACATCATACGACTATGCAAGCAACTCAAGATAGTAAATATGCAAGTTAAGGAACAAGCTTGAGTATGTACTAAACATGATACAAGCGTAGCATATAATTGGATACCAAATGATGTATTGAATACCAAAAAATGAACAAGGCTAGAACTAAAAGTAGATGTACTCCTAGTATATGACATCCCAAGTTAGGACCACTAGTAGGATCGAGGTCATAAAATTCACAAGTTAAAGAAAACACTATGAGTAGATGTAGAGAAATATCCAAATAAAGAAATATGCAAGTTAAGAAGCATGAAAGGATACTACTCTTTAGAAAATATGCATCATTACCAAAAGAGACTCAAGGATGTATTTAAAAGATTTATAACTAGAGAGATGTAGAATGTTAGAGCACAATGGAAGAAATTGGAGAACAACCAAGAGACCCAAAGAGATTATCTTCAAAACATGCATAACAACCGCAAATAAGTAATTGAAAGATATGGAGATACCAATTTTGAGAAATTACAGAGGGAGTCGTAGGTAATATAGGTAATTTAAAGCATGGAAATATTCACATTTAATGGTACCAACAGAAGTGTCATAGAATAATTCTATTCGTTGAGAATGTCTAGTTGAGAGGGAACTTCTCATCCAAAAATACATCTATATATTCTATCCACAATGTTTTTTTGGGTTTCTAGGTTGAACTTCTCATCAGAAGACAACTTTTGGCACACCTATTAGTGCTTGTCAGTTGAGTTTCTTCTAGGAAAAACTCATCCAATAATATATACTGTAATAAAACATTTATATTTTAGAAAATCATACTTTAGATACTTGATCAAAATATGAACCATATACAATCATGTATAATCAAGTTAGTAATGCACTATCAAACAAATAGGAGCAATTTTTGAGAAAGAAAGTTATGATAATCACAATATACCAAATTTGATTCAAAAACCATATGTAAAGTGCATAAAAACTTGGCAAGAACAAGCTATGATTGGATATGAGAAAGAATTCCATTAACTCTATTCTAACAATTTCTTTTCCACTTATTTCCACCACATACACACCTCACCTTTCTTGTTTTATGTGTATTGAGAAACAAATTTGCATATCAATAGCTCATGTCAATCCTTTTGTAAGTGGCCTACAAGAAGAAAGATGAAATAGTCCCCATTCATTTTCTAGATCTGGAGGGGTTACCTTAGCAACCCAACTCATATTGTTCATGGATACTCTCCGAAAAGAACAATGTGTAGCATAATGACC
This sequence comes from Alisma plantago-aquatica, assembly GCA_963693085.1. Classification (NCBI taxonomy): domain Eukaryota; kingdom Viridiplantae; phylum Streptophyta; class Magnoliopsida; order Alismatales; family Alismataceae; genus Alisma; species Alisma plantago-aquatica. Next base: position 31,944,373 of record OY856411.1, read on the forward strand.
AAGATCATTTAAATGATTACGCGATCCCATAAACTTGGAACTAGAGGAGTTTTCATTGAAAATTGAAGGTTTTGTATATTTTTTGTTTCTTTGTCTACTATCAAGTCCAATACCATATCTACCCATTTGTTTGGTAGTACAAGAAAGAATTTGATTAAGATTGTGTTTATCATGTAATAATCTTTTCATATAGCATCTCAAACTGTGATTGTCATTCATAAGAAAAGTGATAGTAGAAGACAATTGGTTGATATCGTCTCTAGCAAGCAAAAGATTGATTTATAAGTAAAGATCTTTGTTCATATTAGAATATTTTTCATATGAAGATCATCAACATTATTTTCTCTACTAGTACAACTAGAACAAGATTCAAGGACATTGCAAGCAAGGAAGCATTTTCTTTTTCAATCAAAGAAATCTTAGAAAAATAGACACTATTTTTAATTTCTATTCCTTCAATAAAAAATTACTTGTCATCATTTTTGGTTTTAAGAACATCAATATCAGGAATAAGAGCATTCAAAAATTTAGTATGCTCTTCATTTGAACTGGACAAAAGAGGTTGGTATTCTAGAAATCTAATCTTTTCAAGCTAGTTGACATTTTTACTTTAAGAGCATCTTGTTGTCTATGGTAAGAATATTTTTCAAACTCAACACCACTTAATTTCAATTCTAATTCTAGATAATACTTTTGGAGATTGTCAACATCTTCTTGCAAGTAAATTTTAGCATGTTCAAGATCACCCTTTTATTAATACAAGTTATCAACAATTTTATTGAGATTTTATTTTTCCTTTTGGTATACTTAAGAGAGGAACAAGTAGAATGAATAATGGAAATTATAGATTATTTATCTAATTATTTTAGGTTTACCTCATTCTAGTCTTCATTTAAACTTGTCATGAAAGGGAAATGGAATTCTCCATCTTCACTAGAGCTAGAGCAAGATACTCCAATAGATTATTCACTAGAGCTTGAGTTGGAGGAGTTATTAGAGCTTTTGTACAATTTATCCTTCTTCTTGTTCTTTTATTCCCTTATCTTGTGATGATGGGTCTTTTTACCTTGTGAGAAAATTTCCTTGATGTGACCATACTTTCCTCATATGAAGCACTAGGCGGAGGAACAATACTTGCCTTTGTCAAGTCTACCTTTGGAGAATTATACATTCTTCAACTTGAGAGTATGGATAAGCTTGACTAACATCGCTTCAATTTGGGCTTCGATTTAAGCCTTCTTCATTCTCTTGAGCTCTTTCTCTTCTTCTCTTTCTTCTTCCTCTTGGTTTTCAAATTTAACTTCATGGGCGCGTAGATTTCCTATAATGTTTTCAATGGTAACATCACCAAGAAACTTTGTTTCTTCAATGGAATTCACCTTTGATTCCCATCATTTAGGAAGAGACCTAAGGATCTTTGAGTTTATCTATCCTCTACCCATCAGATGCCTAGGACATAAAGACAATCTATAATCATGTCAAGCCTAGAGTACATTTCAACCACTCTTTATTTCTTTTCCACCTTGAAGTTCTCAAGGATACCATGTAGCATATATACTCTACTTTGATTCACTTTCTTTGTCGCTTACTATGTGATGCATAGATTTTTCCTTAGCTCATAGGTCATCTCACAAGAAGAAATTCAGTTGAACTCAGCGAGGGAAAGAGAGGCATAAAGAATTTTAATGGGTCTTTCATTCAAGGTAGCTTTCTTCAAAATAGCTTCAACCAATTCTTGTATCTTCAACCAGTTCTCAAAATAGCTATTCTTCGTATCTCAAGACTTTATTCTTGGATGTAAAACTGTAACCATCTCTTTAGAGGAAGTTACTTCCATTAATGATTGGAATGTGGATGAAGTATCTCAAACCATGATACTCGTCCATCTTCTCCTACTTGTGGAAGTATTTCTTGGAGGAGACCCACTCTGATACTACACTTTGATCAATGATGGGCTCTAAAGGGTAGTGAAAAAAGCAAAAATCACTTAAACAAAATTCATTAGACCTTCAAGATATTTCTAAAATAATATGGTAAGTATTAAATTTAAGTGAAACTAAGCATACATAGGAAGTGAGAGAGGGATTGAGAAATCACAAGTACCACAAAATATGTATAGTGGTTCCACTCCAAATTAGAGATGTACATACTCTACCTATAGAGGTCAACCTATAGGATTTTCAACCATGTCTCACTTCTTACATTCCATTATAAGTGTTACAACATTGAACTTTTTTTCCATGACAAGGATACTTAGCCTTCCCTTTGAGGATAAGGGAGCTAATAACCTTATAAAAGGACTTACATATCCATGTCCAAGAGTCTTCTACCATACCAAAGACTTACCCACTTTCACAATCAGTATTCGACCTTCGCCAATGACTTACACTCTCTTGCAAAAAGTCTTCTGCCATCAAGGATTTACCGACTGATGGCTTGGATCTTTCATATTTGACTTCACCTTCATCACACTACTATAGAAACAACATTCAGTGTCACTTTTCTGGGCGTCGGTTCTTTAGGAAAACCGACGCCTAAAATATTAGACGTCGGTTATTTAGGCAAACTGACGTCTATATTCGAAGACCATCCAGACACGGGTACCACTTTGAATACAACGTCGGTTGTTAATAACAAATCGACGCTTAAAGTCGCCCGCGAAATCCAATTTTCGAGCAAAAAAAATAGTGTCACTTTCAGCATCAGTTATGTAGATAGAAACCGACGCCTATGTGCGATGGAAATTTGCGCGAAAAGTGTCACTTTCAGCGTCGGTTATCCTTTTATAACCGACGCTGAAAGCGGTTCCCGCCAAATAATTTCGTGAAAATATCGTTCAATTGGACGTCGGTTGTTTCCAACAACCGACGCGAAAGATGTTTAGGCGTCGGTTGTTGGAAACAACCGACGCCATTGGGGAACTTAATATCCCGCGATCGCCCGACTCTTCACCCACACCTGTTTCATTGTCTTCATCGCCCGCACCTGTTTCATTGTCTTCATCGCCTGCCGCGCCGCTGCTGCTCGATCGCCTGCTGGTTCTCACCGTCGCCGACGCTGCCTGTGCTCCTCGCCTCGCCGACGCTGCCGGTGTTGTTGCTGTGCGTCGCCGCCCTAGCTTCTTCCTTCTTCGTCCAGCGTCTCCCGCCGCCCTAGCTCCTTCCTCCCTGCTCACGCCCGGCGCCGCCTGCTCCTTCCTCCCTGCTCACACCCGGCGTCACCCGCTCCTTCGTCCTTGCTCGCCGCCGCCCACCGACGTCGCTGCCGCCTGGAGCTCACCGGCCACCGCTGCACCTGCCTGCCCTGCTGCCTGGAGCTCGCCGGTCACCGCCACCACTGCTGGGAGCTCGCCTACTTGTCCGCCGCCGCTAACGAAAGGTATGTAAGCTGAAATAATTGGGTACTACTGTAATGCATCGAAGTAAATATCCTATTGCTCTATTATACTAGTAATGCATGATTAGTTTTACTGATTTCTTTGCTGCTTTCAGTGATTAATGATTGGTACTACTGGTTAGTATTACTTTAGTGATTACTTTAATTCAACAATTCATAGTTTGTTATTTACAATTACTGATCTGCTTGCCGATTTTAATGATTAGAGATACTAATTAATAGTAAGTATTGATGAATACTTAGTTAATTACTGATTTGTTGATTAGATATGTATAGAAGTTCCTTATAAATATATTTTTTATATACACATACATGTAATTTTGTATAAAATACATGATGTAGTGTGATCTGAAATCCTAGAGTGTACCCTTTTTGTTCTATGATGGTACCTATGACCCTAAATACACCCATAAGGGTCTATTGTATCCTAAAGAAGATTTATTTCTTCCTTCTGCCCTAATTTTATATGGATCTTAATCTTATATCGCTTACTCATAAATAAGGAAATATCCTCCCTTATGACCACCTTGATGTGTATGTCCCATATAATCCACATGTTGGACCCCAGAGTTGGTGAAAGATTTTCAATCGTGTGTATCACATGGGATTCTTATCTCAACACAATGGACTGCAATATATGCATCTAATGCGTTAAATGGAAGACTCGAATGTTATAAAATCCCATCAAAGTAGGTAGAAACAACTTATATATATTCAAATATTAATAATTCCATGAAGTGCACATTATCTTACTCAGGAAAAGTATGTGTATAATGCAGGATTCGTTCCATATAATGGTTTTTTGCTTGCATATATTTGTCAAGGAGAAGCTTTTACTAAGGGAAGCCTTCCCTTCTTCTTATTCACACCTCTTATCCAATAGACAAAATCTTCATCTTCATGGTAGAATTGAGTAATTTGGAGGTGGAGGAAGTGAGAGCCCCACAAGATATACTTGTAGGAATATCTCTCTTACAAATATCCTACTCACTCAGATGGATGTAGAAATTGATTATGCTTAAGAGTGGATGGTGTCTCTTGGAGGCACTCAACAATAATATATGGACCTTCATAGTACTTGGATGACCATGGTGGGAAGCCCAAGGGGATCTATTTATAGTTGAGATTGCCTATTAGCCTACAGAGACACTTAGGCACAAATTCTAGCTATTTTTGGTGTTGCAACAGATATATTTTTTAGTTTTGCAACACTCTAACAACTACAAACACTTTTCAAAATTGTTCTGTATAGTGTTGTTGGCTGAGTTTACTTTTGGGGAACTTGATTGACGACACTATGAGACAAAACAATTTAGAGTTATCCGTCGAGTTTATTCTAGATGAAACAAGGATGTCGACTTAAGATTGTTTTCTAAGTGTAGGGTTCTAGTCAAGTTGTCACTAGGACAAACCTGGTCAACCCCAACAATTATCAAGACCCACACAATTTTTCGGTCGAGTTTCATAAGAATGAAACTCGACTGGTAAATGTGTCACAGATGAATTTTGTTAAGTGTCAATATAGTGCTTAAATATTCTATTTAAGTGCTCTTGATTTTTTCTAATCTTAATTACAAGCCATACAATCATTACAAGTGATTCACAACATGATTCCAATTATTTAAGTCCATTTCCACAAAATTGCATTTTTGCTAATTTATAATCTATTTTTCTCCAAGGTAGGATGCACAAGTTTAGGCATTTGGAGTGTGTCTTACCTAATCTGAAATCACTCAATTAGAAGCATTGGGAACAAATAAGAGGAGAGGTGTCTCATCATCAAAACAGGTGTTTAGTCAATTTAGACCTTGAGTCAACATTATGCCCCTTATTGAAGATGAAAAACCATTCCATAAGTGAATTGAAAGAATTTAAATAAAATCATACCTCAGGAGAAACCTTGGGGTTTTGATACAATTGAGTTCATATGCTCGCCTCAATTGATTCTAATGGAGTTCACACTCCCTCTCGATTGATGCTCTTTCTCCTGAATGGTTAACTTTCATAATGTTTATAAAAAGTATGTCTTCCACTCATATATGTCTTCTAAATGTATGCATTCTCCCCCTTTGTCATTTCAAAAAGTGAGGGGTCTTGAAGAGATAAAAGACATCTTGTTAGTAAAGGGAGTGTAGAGTAGAAAAAGTTATGGGATTTTTCCAAGAAATGTATGTAGATATAATCAAAACATGCATTTGAACAACCTTAGATGTAATTCTAGTAATAAAAAGGAAAAATAATAGAAGGGTCCTTGATATCATAACACAAGGTGCTATAGAAAACTTGTAACAAACAATTTTACCCTCAACATGACATAATTCACCTAATAAATGTTATGGCTCATGGCTAAAGACATGAGTCTTTCTCAGAAGACCATTTCTACATAAAAAATACTATCCATGGACCAAATTCTGATAATGGAGTAGAAAATTTAAAACTACATAGATTCTTCAGATGATCCAATATCTGCATATAATGTAGCTCTATTGCTTTGACATCAGAAGTCTATGCAAGAAACTCAAGATAGTAGATATGCAAGTTGATGAACAAACTTGAGTATGTATGAAACAAGATACAAGAATAGCATATAGCTAGATAGAAAATGTTGTATTGGATACCAAAAGATGCACAAGGATATAAATAAGTTAGGATTAATAGTACGATCGAGGTCATAACAATATTCACAAGTCAAAGAACAAGATATGAGTAAATGTACAGACAAATCTAAAAAAAGAAATATGTAAATTAAGTAGCATGAAAGGATACTACTCACTAGAAAAAAGGCATCATTACCAAAAGATCGTTACCAAAAAAAGACTCAAGGTTTCATTTAAAAGCTATACAACTAGAGATATGTAGTAAGTTATATCACAATAGAAGCAATTTAAGACTCATCCAAGAGATCCAAAGAGATTATTGTCAAAGTATGCATAACAACTCAAGATAAGTAATTGAAAGATTTGGAGATACCAGTTTAGAGCAGTTAGAGAGATAGAGTAGTATGAAAGATGAGCAACTTAAAGCATGGCAATATGCACATATAAAGGTACCAACGGGAGAGCCATAGAATAATGATATTGGTTGAGAAAGTCTAGTTGAGAGGGAAATTCTCATCCAAAAAGCCATGCATATATTTTATGTACAGTGTTGTCAGTCAAGTTTTTGTGTTGAACTTTGTGGGTGGCGACAATTGTTGCCACATGTATTGGTGCTTGTTGGTCGAGTTTTCTCCTAGACAAACTCAGATGAAAATATCTATTGTTAGAAAGCATTTATATTTTAGAAAATAATATCTAGAGGCAAGATAAAAATATAAATCATATCCAAGCATGTACAAGCAAGTTAGTAATGCACTATGAAAGCATCAGGGGCAGTTTTTGAGCAAGAACAAGCTATAAATGGATACCAACATGGAAACCATTACCTATATTCTTATCATTTCTTTTCCACTTGTTGCCACCCCATACACACCCCACATTTCTTCTTTTATGTGGATTGAGAAACCAATTTGCAAATCCATAGCTCATGTCAATCCATTTGTAAGTGACCTGAAAGAAGAAAGATGAAATGGTCCTCAATCATATTTTTCATTTTGGAGGGGTTATCTTAGCAACCCAATTCGTATTGTTTTTGGTTGCTTTCCTAAAATGACAATATGTTGCATAACAATGAATTTCATTTCAATGTACATGAGCCCATAACCTTGGAACTAGAGGATTCATCATTGAAAATTGAAGGTCTTTTTTTATTTCTTTGGCTACTATCAAGTCCATTGACATCTCTTCCCATTTGTTCGGTAGTATGAATTGGGATTTGATTAATATTCTTTTTATCATGTAAGAATCTTTGCATATTGGATCTCAAACTATGATTATCATTCATAAGAGAAGTAATTGTAGAAAACAATTAATTGATATAATCTCAAGAATGCAAAACATATGTTTCTAAGCAGAGAGTTGTGGTCACATAAGAATATTTTTCAATATGAAGAGCAACACCATTATTTTCTCTACTAGTACAACTAGAACAAGATTCAAGGCCATTGATTTTAGCAAGCAAGGAGGCATTTTCTTTTTCAAGAAAAGGAAACTTAAAAAGATAGACACTATTTTTAGTTTCTATTTATTGAATAACAAAGTCTTTGTCCTCATTTTTAGTTTTAAGAAAATCAATATCAAGCATGACATAATTCACAATTTTGGCATGCTCTTCATTATTACTAGGCATAAGAGGTTGATATTCTAGAAATCTAATATTATCAAGAAAGTTAACATTTTCGAGTTTAAGAGCATCAACTTGTCTAAGATAAGCATTATTTTAAAACTCAAGAATACTGAATTTCAATTATCATTCTAGATAATAGTTTTGGAGATTTTCAACATCATCTTGATAGAAAATTTTAGCATGTTCAAGATCATTCTTTTCTTCATGCAAGTTATGAAACATTTTAGCAAACCTTTTCTTTTTCCTTTTAGTATACTTAAGAGAGGCACAAATAGTATTAATAATGGCAATGAAGGATTATTTATCTAAAGTATTTATATAATCTCATTTGAGTCTTCATTTGAACTTGACATGAGAGCAAAATGGCATTCTCCATCTTCATTGGATCTAGAGCTAGATCCACCATTAGATTCTTCACTTGAGCTTGAGTTGGAGGAGTCACTAGAGATTTTTTGCTCTTTCTCCTTTTTCTTGTTCTTCTCTTGTCTTCTCTTGTGACAAGGGGTCTTTTTGCCGTGTGGGAGATCTTCCTTAAAGTGACCCTTCTTCCTACATCTAAAGCACTAGGTGGAGGATTAATACTTGGCTTTGCAAAGTATACCTTTGGAGTACATAAAACCTTATTAAACTTGATAGGATGGAGAATATTGACTAATAATAACTTCAATTTGGGCTTTCATTATAGACTTTTGCATTCTCTATAGATATTTCTCTTCTTCTCTTCTTTCTTTCTCTTGCTTGTCAAGTTTAACTTCATGCGCTTGCAAGTCTCCTATGAGCTATTCAATAGTAATATCACCAAGAGACTTTGTTTCTTCAATGTCCCACCGTATAAGAAGAGACATACGGATATTTGAGTTTACCTTCCCTCTATCCGTAGGATGACCTAGGACGGCATGATCATTTATAATAGTGTTGAGCCTAGAGTACATTTGAACCACTCTTTCTTTCTTTCCCATTTTGAAGTTCTCAAGGAGACCATATATCATATACACTCTGCTTTCCTTCACTTGCTTTGTCCCTTCATAAGTGACACATAGCTTTCTTCATTTCTCATAAGTCATCTTACAAGAAGAAATCCAGTTGAATTCGATGGGGGAAAGACAAGAATAGAGAATTATGATGGATCTTGCATTCAAGGTTGCTTTCTTCAAAGTAGCTTGATCCTATTCTAAAATCATTGTCTCTAGTAACTTTAATGGATGACACACCATTTTCCATAACTCAGTAATTGTTCTTTGGATGTAAAACTTTAACCTTCTATTCCAACAGATAAAGTTTCTCCCATGAAAGATTAGATAGTTGATGGAGTATCCCCCACCTTGATAATCATCCATCTTCTCCTACTTGTGGAAGTATTTCTTAGAGAAGACCCACTCTAATACCAATTTTTGGATCAATAATGGTCTGTAGAGGTGGGTGAATAAAACTATAAGTATTTAAAAAAAAATTAATAGCCATTGCGATTTTTTTTTAATCAGAAAATTTTTCCTTTTAATTTAAGCAAATTGGGGGGGTTCACCAAGTTGGTCTTGGTCGATAATTTTTTCGACCGGGATAGATTCGGTCGAATATTTTGTCGACCGAGCTGAGTTCGAGTGTGGCATTTTCTTGGCGGGTGTCAGTCGATTTTTCTAAGATAATATGGCTAGCATGAACTTTCAGTGAAGCTAAACATACATAGTAAGGGAGAGAGGGATTAAAAAAGCCCAAGTAACACAAACTATTTATAGTGGTTCTAGATTCCAAAATAGGAGATCTACATCCACTACCTAGAGAGGTCAACCTATAGGATTTTCATTAGTGTCTAACTCCTTACATTCCATTATAAAAGTTACAATAGTGACCTTCTTTTTCCAGGAAAAAGATACCTAGGCATCCCTATGAGGAAAAGCGAGCCAATAACCTTAGAAAAGGACTTACCTATCCATGACCAAGAGTATGATACCTTACTAATGACTTTCCACTTTTTCAATGAGTCTTACGCCTTCTCTAAGGACTTACCCACTCTTGTAACAAGTATTCCACCTTCAAAGATGTACCCACTCTTGACTGGGATCCTTTTCCTTTGACTTCACCTTCACCAATGATATGTGTTCACTAAGTGACTCCTTCCCTTCTTCTTATTCACCTCTCTTATAAGTTAGAGAATCTTCATCTTCATGGTAGAATTGAGACATTGGGAGGTGGAGGAAGTGAGAGCCTCAAAAGAAATGCATGTAGGACTAACTCTCATACAAATATCCTACTCACTCTAATGGATCTAGGAAGTGATTAATCTTGAGAGTGTATGGAGGATCTTGGAGGCACTCAACTATAATATAGGGACCTTCATAGTGCTTAGCTAACCATGGGATGATCCCAAGGGGTCCTATTTATGGTTGAGGTTTCCTACTATCCAGTAGAGATACTTAGGAACAAATTCTAGCCATTTTCGGTGTTGCAACAGATACATTTTTTAGTTTTGCAACACTTCAATGGCTAGAAACACTTTTTTGCACTTTTCCATATAGTGTTGTCAGATGAGTTTACTTTTTGGAAACTTGACCAATGACACTATACGACAAAACAATTTTTAGTTTTCGGTCACATTTATCCTTGAAGAAACTAGGATGACAGCTTAAGTTTGTTTTGTAAGTGCAAGGTGTCGTCGAGTTGTCACCAGGACAATCTTGGCTGACCCTGGTAGTTAACAAGACCCACATAGTTTGTCATTCGAGTTTAATGAGAAGGAAACTTGACCAATAATGGTTCTTGTGGTGAATTTTGTAAGTTTTATAAAAGTTATTAAATATTCTATTTAAGTGCTCTTGATTTTTTCTAAGCTAAATTACAAGTCATGTAATCATTACATGTGATTTACAATATGAGTGAAATCAATTTAAGGCCTTTTTCACAAAGTGCACTTACATATATTTGAGTTGTCTTTATCCAAGGTTGCATGCGCAAGTTTGAGCATTTGGAGTGTGTCTTACCTAATTTGAAATCAGTCAAGTAGAATCATTAGAGACAAATAAGTGGAATGTGTAGTCATCATCAAAATAAGAATTTAGTCAATTTAGACCTTGAGTCAACATTCTCCCCCTTTTTGAATATGATAAAGCATTCCATAAATATTTTGAAAGCATTTTAAGTAAAATCACACCTTAGGAGAAACCTAGGGGTTCTAATAAAATTAAGGTCATATGCTCTCTCTCAATTGATGCTAACGGGGTTCCCATAATCCCCCTCAATTGGATCTATTTATCCTATATGGTTAGCTTTCATAATTTTTATAGAAACTATGTTGTGTACTCATATATGTCTTCTACATATATGTGTTCCCCCTTTACATAAGACATTTATTCTCCCCCTTTGTCATTTCAAAAAGTGTAGGATATTATGGAGTTAAAACACAACTAGTTAGAAAAGGGAGTATAGAAGAGAAAACTTTATGGGATTTTTCCAAGAAACATATTAATACATGCATTTGAGAAACCCTAGGCATAATTCTACCAATAAACAAGGAAAAACAATTGAAGAGACCTTGAAATTATAACACAATGTATTGGACAAAACTAATAAAGCACAATTTAACCCTCAAGATGTCAGAATTCACCTAAAACTATCATGTATCATGAATAAATCCATGAGTCTTGCTCAAAAGACAAGTTAGTAATGCTCGATGAAAGCACCAGGGGCAATTTTTGAGTAAGAAAGTGATGAGAATCACAATATACCAAATTTTACTCAAAAACCATATGTAAAGTGCATACAAACTTGGCAAGAACACACTATGATTGGATATGAGCAAGAAATAATTACCTCTGTTCTTTCCATTTCTTTTCACTTATTGTCACCCAATACACACCTCACCTTTATTATTTTATGTGGATTTAGAAACCAATTTTCACATCAATAGCTCATGCATACCATTTTAAGTGACCTATAAGAAGAAATATTAAATGGTCTCTAATAATATTTTTGGGTATGGAGGGGTTATCTTATCAACCCAAGTCATATTGTTTTTGGGTGCTTTCATAAAAGGACAATATGTAGCATAATGACCAATTTCATTGCAATGAATACATGAACCCATAGTCTTCGAACTAGAGGATGCTTCATAAAAAATTGAATGTCCTTTATCTTTTTTGTTTCATTGTCTAATATCAAGTCCAATACCATTACACATTTATTTAGTAGTATGATCTAGGATTTGATTAAGATTCTTTTTATCATCTAAGAATCTCTACATATAGGATCTCAAACTATAATTATCATACATAATATAAATAATAGTAGAAGACAATAGATTAATATCATCTCTATAATGCAAAAGATGTTGGTAATGTATGCTCATAGAGAAAATCATGTGATGATTGGCATTGCATATACCATAAAGGATTTGATTAAAACATGTAAAGGAAAGCTTTTGATTCATTGTATTTCATTCAGTTGTGAGATAATGAGGAAACATTATGAATGTCTAAAGAATAAAATACTCAATGATGTATGTCTTCCATTATGCGACTTAGAGGATGATATCATACAAATGTTAAAAGTGTGTATATTCTTATTATGTCCCTAGTCCGTTGTTACTATGGAAGGAAGATAGACACCATTAGCACATATGACTAGAGTGTGGGTTGGTTGATGATAGAATCTCATTAGTCATGATATGGCAATATGAAACCAAAATCACATATACTTGTTATAGAATAATGTATCATATAGACCCACCTTGAGAGTGACACATGGAAACCATCATTGGTGGTCATAGCAATCTCTCGTAGTGAAGGTTGTGATTGTGATTCTTAGACCTGAAATCACTACACTCATCACATGTCATTGGGTACACTTTGACATCATCAAACGTAGTCCTGAAACATGGGTTGTTATAATGATGATGATTGTGTGACTTTGATGGATGTGGACTAACTGTGAGTGATAGATATGGGATTTGTCCCTCCTACTAGAGATTCATATCCTGGATACATGATAAGCAAGACTAAGAAATGCATGTGCATGCACATGTGAATCAATATATGATATTGAGGTCACATTATCTCAGACAGTCTGCTCTTGGTTCAAGGAACATAGATTGAGCATTGAGAGGATCATGATTACATTCCTTGATTTCATCCTAGATATCAGTGACAAAGGAATTATACAATCACGACAACGCCTTACACATATGGTAGGTTGAAATTATTCTCCAACATTCCATTCCCTTGGGTTGCACTGATATGTGACTAGATACCACTCTCCACTTGTGATGTCATAAGTTAGTTATGGACATTCACTGCCAACATGATATGGGACCTATAGGGTCACACACATATGAACTAATCTAGAAAAGCAGTTTAATCTTGAATGACGATTGGATTGATTACTAAAGTTTTTAGGTATTCAATTCACACAACAAATTGGCTGACTACACTACCAAATTACCATCTCATAGGTTGAGATGGTTGTTTGGGAAGTCAGGAGAACATATCAAGTGTTGAGATGGTAGTTTGTATTGTCAAGCTAATCAGAAATCGAATTGGCTAAGTTCTTCCCAAATTGAGTCATGAACCGACCGATTCATTCAGTCAAACCGATCTGCTCGACTCAGCTCACTAGATGGCCTTCTAGGTGAGAAAGACGGGCATCTCACATGTACAAGATAACTTGGTTGTGTCTGAATGAACGTTCTGGAAGTTTCCCAAACTCCTTTCGATTGTAAAATACTTCAGGTGCAAGGAATTAATGTTTAGCATAAATTGGAAATGAATTGCTAATTTCGTGTGCGACTGGGAAACTACAAGACAATCATCTTGAAGTATGAGATTACCATCTTGTGTGACCAAACAACCATCTAGGTCACCAGATGATCATCTCATGGTTTGCAGGTTGCAAAAAACACAACCACCATACAAGAGCAACTAGTAGATAGTTGCATTGAAATGAGTTGTTCTTGCAGGACTTGCTCTAAGACAAGGTATAACTCATTAAACCATCATTCCTATTTCATAGTAGTTGATGTGATTTTGTTGTTATAGAAATACATATAGATAATTTTTTTCATTTCCGATGTTATACTCTGTGCCCATATTTCCCAAAAAAAGATTGGGTCCTAAGCAAAGATATTTGGTCATATAACTATCTTTTTCGATGTAAAGAGAAACAACATTATTTTCTCTACTAGTACAATTCAAACAAGATTCAAGGACATTGATTTTAAATATCAAGGAAGCATTTTCGTTTTCAAGAAAAGCAATGTTAGAAAGAAATACACTATTTTAGATTCTATTCCTTGCATAACAAGTGTTTGTCCTCATTTTCAATTTTAAGAACATGAATATCAAGCATGATAGAATTCAAAGTTTTGGTTTGCTCTTCATTAGAACTAGGGATAAGAGGTTGAGCTTCTAGAAATCTAATCTTATCAAGAAAGTTAGAATTTTAAAGTTTAAGGGCATCAAATTGTTTGACATAATCATTATTTTCAAACTCAATATTATTGAATTTTTATTCTAGTTCTACATAATACATTTGGAGATTTTTAACATCATCTTGCATGTAAATTTTAGCATATTCAAGATTATCTTTTTCTTCATGTAAGTTATAAACAATTTTAGTAGGCGTTTTCATTTTTCCTTTTATTAGACTTCAGAGAGGCGAGTAGAATGATTAATGGCAATTAAGGATTCTTTATCTAAAGAGTTTAGATTTAGCTCAGTTGTGTCTTCAATTGAATATGTCATGAGAGAAAAATGGCATTCTCCATCTTCACTAGATCTATATCTAGATCCTCCACTAGATTCTTCACTTGAGCTTGAGTTGGAGGAGTCAGTAGAACTTTTGTTGCATTTCTCCTTCTTCTTGCGCTTCTCTTAATATCTATTATGATGATGGATCTTTTTTCCTTGTGGGCAATCTTCTTTGAAATCACCCTTCTTTTCACATCTGAAGCATTGGGTGGAGGAACAATAGTTTCCTTTATTAAATCTACCATTGGAGTACATAGCATCTTCTTCAACTTAAGAAAATGTATTGTCTTTACCAACAATAGCTTCAATTTGGGCTTTGATCTCAACGTTCTTCATTTTGTTGAAATCTTTCTCTTCTTATTTTCTTCATCCTCTTGCTTGTCAAGTTTAACTTCATGGGCTTGTAGATTTCCTTTGATCTCTTCAATATGAATATCATCAAGAGACTTTTTTTATTCAATGGAAGTCACCTTTGATTGTGATCATTTAGGAAGAGACCTAAGGATATTTGAGTTTATTTTTCCTCTATCCATAGGATGATCTAGGATAAAAAGACCATTTATAATGGTGTTTATCATAGAGTACTTTTTAGCCCCACTTTATTTCTTTCCCATCTTGAAGTACTCAAGGAGACCATTGAGCATAAAGACTCTACTTTTCCTTAAGTTGCTTTGTCACTTCATAAATACATATATCTTTCTCCATACCTCATAGGTTGTCCTATAAGAAGGATCCTATTTGAACTCAACATGTGAAATAGAGGCATATAGAATGTCGACGGATCTTGCATTCAGGGTTTCTTTCTTCAAAGTAGCTTCATCCCATTCTTCTATCTTTGTGACCGGTATCTTGTATGGAATATCCACCATTGTACATAGCTCATGACTTGATCCTTAGATGTAGAACTGTAACTTTCTCTTCCAATAGAGAAAGTTTCTCCCATCAAATATTGAAATGTTGACGGAGTATCTTCCACCTTGATAATCACCCATCTTCTCCTACTTGTAGAAGTATTGCATGGAGAATACCCACTCTGATACCAATTGTTGGATCAATGTAGGCTCTACAGGGGGAGTGAATAGAAATAAAAGCATGTAAATGAAATTCATTAGACCTCTAAGATATTTCTAAGATAATATGGCAAGTATGAATTTTGAGTGCAACTAAACATACATAGAAAGGGAGAGAGAAATTGAACAAGCACAAGTAACACAATCTATATGTAGTGGTTCCAAACTCCAAACTATGAGATGTACATCCACTACCTAGAGAGGTCAACCTATAAGATTTTCGACCATGTCTCACTTTGTATATTCCGTTATAAGAGTTACAACATTGAACTTCCTTTTCCAGGACAAGGATACCTAACCTTTTCATTAAGGACAATGGAGACAATAACCTTCCAAAATGACTTACCTGTCCATGACCAAGAGTCTTCTACCTTACCAAGGACTTATCAATCCATGACCAAGAGTCTTATACTATGACAATCTGACTTTCTCTCTCTTTGATTATACTCTTTTACCTCTATTTTGTGACTCTAATGACTCAATTGCATTTTAATTAAATAGTTGGAGGTGGTGATGCTCTAATTTTATCAAATCAATGACCAATTTCACAATGTGTGCATTTAATTTTTTCTTCTTATCCAAGTTTCATTCTTTAATGATTCACCACTTTGCAACGGAAATCACACCAGATTAATATGATCATATTGATCTATTATATGCTCTATGAGATATAGGATTCAATTACAAATACAAGGCACAAAAATAGCCTCAATCAGACCATCATAATCCAAGTTAGGTCCTTTCAAAATCAACTCAATTTGTACATGTTTTAATTATTTTTGTTGAGTTTTGAGCCATACTGGGCCTAATTAGGTGTGAGGCAGTTGCAGTTACTTTGTTCTTGCCCCCCCACCCCTCATGAATTTGTGATCCACTCCTGGTGGTATGATCTTATCCCGTAGATTGACCTTTCTAATCCAATGTTGGGGCTTCATCTCTCATCTTTGGCCATACATTTTGCAAAGCACAATAACAACTTGTGTTGGCTAATCAACCATGTTCTCTACTTCTCATTCCCAAATGGTGCCAATAAAGGACTTGTCTACCCAACACATCCTTTTTCCCCTTGTTCCCCAAGCTAAATGTTCCAAAACGCACCCCTCTTTCATGCCGCCTCCTCTCGGGATTGCCATGGTGGATGACTTAGCAATCGATTTGGACTTTTGTTCCTTAGATGCTACGAGAAGGCTCTTATGGAAGCTCCAATCTCACAAGGATGTTTCAATCCTGGGAGACAAAAGTGTAGTGGGTTTCATTCTCCCTCCTACCTCTTTTCTTGCTCTGACGAGCTCGTGTCTAGCCGAGTGTCGAGGCTCACGCGAGCAGGTCGCACTGGCTATGATAGCCTACACCCATTAGATGGAGATCATGAGAATGTGAGAACTGGTTCTCTTCCCTCCCAAAACTTATTTATCATGTCGATCAGTCAACCATATGGTTTAGCCAATGGAGTGAAGCCACACAAGAGTGGGCCCAAATGATCCAGAGAAGAGGGTGGTGGTCATGGGATCACAGTGACGTGTGACTACGGTAGCCAGGTGTGACGTCCCCAGATTTTCTAAAACTTAATCTGATGTGTGATGTCCAAATTGAAACCCTCACCTCAGCGAGAATCCCAATTTAAACACCACACACTAGGCTAAGAAGAAGAAAATCAATGGAGTTAGAAGGAAACAACAGTTGCACATGTACATGAATAATAATAAAACCACACAACACATGTTCTCCATTCAACATATAATTACATAATGAATTGGTACAACATTTGATATTACATATTGAACAACAAACTCTACATATACATGTACTATATCTAAACAACAAGATCTTAAGACAACAGGTTCACCTGTACATCAGCTCACCACACAACTCTCAACTATCCTGGATCTTCAAGAGCATAACCACAACCTAAACAAAAGATTACATGCGGTACACGTCAGCACAATATTCAAGAATATTGTACTGAGTACGCCTACATGTCTTTTATTTACCTCTCATCATATCTTGGAAATAAGATAAAACTAATACTTGGCAGTTATAAAGAAACATAAGAAAAGTGTATACTTGCACAAAGATATTCATCAAAAAAAGAGAACACATATTTTAAGCACATTTTCTATTATATCACCCATGCATTTACTACTTGAGAGTTGAATGCATTAAGGCCTTTATGATCTACTACCAAAGAGTTGGATCATTTCACAATGTGATCTACTACCAAAGAGTTGGATCACTTCCAAGTACTTTACTACCAAAGAGTTGAAGTACTTATTTCCAGCACTTTACTACCAAAGAGTTGAAGTGCTTAGATATAATGGAACAGATATATTATGTTTCATGTGTTCATAGCAATAAGTATGGAAAATCATGCAACATATCATACAATAACAATCATTTCAATCAATACCATATGCCAAGTCTTTACTACCATATAACACAAGCATATTGTATAATAAGCCAAGTAAGAGGTAATGGCGTACCTTGAACGGAGATAATCTAAACCATATTCCTGATGTCAACTATATCCTTGGTCAAACCCCTGGTTAAGTCAAGATCACATATCACCATCAGGTTCTCATCATCTTAACCCTAGTTATATCCATTTAAGGGTTTACTTTACTCATTAGGGTATTCTCATTATTATTTGTCTTATCATCTTGTTATCTGGGATCGATGTTACTGATATTAGGGTGTTATGCAAATTCCATCATTTATTGAGCATGTATGTGTTTATTGCATTTTATTTATGGTTAAAAGCCCTAATTAGCCATATTGAGCAAATTATAAGATTTTGTGCATCAACATCATAATCAGTGACCTTAAAAATTATAATAAACATGAATATAAATTTACTGGTATTTTCTAATAATTGTTGGGCATCGTTTGATATTTATTATCTATTATATGAGCATTTTACCACTTACAAGATATCACTATTATTAGTACATCAAAACCCTGATGTTATCGTTCTATTGTGTTCTACTCATTTTTCTGAGAATTTTGGTATATTATTTGTATGTTTCTGATAAACAATCTATTGTTTACGAATTATAGAAGATCTGTGAGTTTTACCTTTTTCGGCCTATCTGGCACTGCCACTTGTCCACTAAGGTGCGCTTCTGTTCTCCTGGTTTGCACTGGGCCGGCCAGAATCGTGATTTAATTGCTTTGAACCCGATC
Source organism: Alisma plantago-aquatica (assembly GCA_963693085.1). Taxonomy (NCBI): domain Eukaryota; kingdom Viridiplantae; phylum Streptophyta; class Magnoliopsida; order Alismatales; family Alismataceae; genus Alisma; species Alisma plantago-aquatica. The sequence continues at coordinate 31,962,977 of OY856411.1, forward strand.
TGGTTTGCTTGGTTTGGAGTTGGGTTTGGTTCTGGGCCACCCTCTCCTTCTCGGCTCCACACTGAACTCACCCCAGTGGGTGTCTCTACGCGAATCCTCCTCGCGAGTCTGCGGGAGTGCCGCCAGAGTCCCGAGTGGGACTCTGGTCTTCCGCCTTTCTGTTTCTTCCTGCGCCTGTGTGAGAGCTCCGTTCTGCCCGCACGAACCCACCGCTGTGGTTGGGACTACTGTGCGCCGCCATCCTAGTACTTCCCTCCAATCTTGACTTCTCCAAGCTGTCTCCAATGACTGTACAATAGCAGCATCACAACTCTAGATCTCCTTTCCGGTTGGCTCACCGACAGCAACTTCTGGTTCTCCGTCCTAGCATGCGCCACCACCAGTCTTCTTTGGATCTGCTGCCCGTATGTTCTCAGTTTTGGGCATCTACAAGCACTAACGCTCACCTGCTCTCAAGCCCTTCATTGAAATTCTATTCTGCACAGTGGTGCTGCATCCAGATGCTCTAACGAGATAGTGCCAAGTCTTCTCCTCATCGTCGTTTCTTCTCATGCTCTACACGATCTAAGCCTATGAAGCCACGAGGCTTCAGACGCACGACCACAACTGGGCTCCAGCCTCTGTCGTGTGATGGGTGGTGAGTTCCTCACCTCCAGGCTTGCTGCCTCCAGTCTCCATCACATCGTCGGTGAACCTGGCTTCATCAGCCAGCACCATAGCCTGAAAATAGACATAACAAATCCAAATACCTTGAGGCTGGATTTTCCTTTGGGTCATTTGATCATTCTTTCAACACCATCCTCAGCTTGGAGGCTCGATGGTCATCTATGACTGCTCCTGGTAGAGCCATAGGGGCTGCCGCTGACTACTGCTATGACACAGAGAAAAAGGAAGGCATCCCTTCCCTTCCCTCACATCTCTGCTCACTACAAAGGAGAAGTAGCTAGGGATAGGGACTCACTCTCTCTCTCTTCTTCTCTCCAAAAGATTCCTACAACTTCAAGCTATCAAAACTCCATGGTTGCGTATTGGTGAGCGATTGGCACCATTTTCGTGAGGTAGGTCCTCCGACATCCCTTGCTCATGTGGATCTTAGTCCTACTGACTTTCACCATGAGCCTAGGTTATCAAAGAGGAGTCGGATGGCATATGCTCCTTTCAACACAATGAAACCACCCCCAAGAGGCCACAACCTGCTACACGTATCCACCCACGATTGATGATCGTGGTGGACTGATGTTGTGAGAACTGTATTGCCTCCCACGTTGTTGATTTGAACTAGGGTAATAGATAATTTCTCAAAGAACAAGTCCACCGAGATAGAAATCCAAGGCCACGCAATCTGTCCAAAGAGCTAATAAAAGGATTGGAAGACATCCTTAATATAAACTTAGGCTACAAATCAAATACTTTGGTCCAATATACCTCAAAAGATATTCCGACTCCATCAAACCAAGAGATATGTCATTGCATGATCGACACACATTGAAGGCCATCATTATATCACACAAATTAATAAAATCCCCTATCTTCATAATTAGCTTCATGAATGTATAAAAAAAATCAAAGAAGTTGATGTCATCATTCTATTTATCTAAATTGGCTATCCAATAATCTCGAAATTCCATTTTATAACATCCTACACACCTTAAAACAATTTCATCCTCGAAATTAAAGCCAAAGACCACTTTATCACATCAAATACATCTTAAAAGGAATTTCTCCCTCGAAATTAACTATTCTCTTACTTCAAGGAGAAACCAAAAGGTCTACATTCACTTGTAGGGTACCAACATATGTGCAACATTTCAACAACAAGAACTCCATAAAAGGTTGAACAAGGGTTTAGAAGCTTAGGTTATGTCACGACATATTTCATATGCTAGGATTGCATCCTTATCTTCACCGATGCATTATTCTTCAACATCATACTATCATGTTCCAAAGAAGTTAACTAAAGTTAACTGATAATATCAAGGTGTCATAATCATTAGGTTGTGATAGCTGTCAAACTACATTTTCCATCTTTGTTAATCACTAAGATTAACACCTCGTGTAACCTATTTTATTAGTATGATTTTGTTTCTCATTTCTCATATTTAGGTTACAAACTTTACTAGTGATTTCATCACAACATTAAGCAACAATATCACATTATCCTCATCATTATTCATGTGTATGGTTAACTATTTCTACTTTGATCTCATTAAACCATCTCTAGATATTTCATCATATCATGTCTATATATCATATCTCAATATTAGATCACATCCTTACATATATTTTATCATGGTTGTGCTAAAAAAACTTATGCAAGTGGCTTGTCAAACATATATCAAAACTTCATCTAGTCCAACTGAGGTTCTCTTGACCCATGTCATGAGGGTAGTAACATGCTCAGTCTCTCTGAGCTCACTCAACTTTATGCGTATCTCATATGTACATACTATATCTTCCCTCTCGGTCTAGGGTTCTCAGGTATACCTCATTGGCACTAGAGATAGCCTTACAAGCTCTAGCCACATAAGCACAAACCAAAATATGCTATGACATCTTCTTTATAGGTCTCTACCCGTGAAACATGCTTACCCAAAACTCTCTTATACATACACCACTAGAGTCCTACATGGAACCACCAACCCGAGCATGAGGCTGTCCAAAAGCTAACACAGTTGCCTCCTCCAGGGTCTTGGGACTCTCCCTCACCCAGATGGCAAACACTCATATTGATGTTCACATATGCACATATATAACTAGCCTCTCACTGTCTCTAGGGTTTGGTCCTCCCAAGGACATCTAGGGTTCAATAAGACTATAGGAATCATTCATTAGGAAACTCAACTCATTCACTCAGGAGTATTCTAGTTTAGGACATATCATATCACATATTTCTCATATTTCTCATATCATGGGGTCTAGGTTCTCTTACCTTCTTCCTGTGGGTCTCGCTCTCTCTTGAGCTAACCCCAAAACTGGTCCTAACACTAGAGGTCCTCCTTCGTAAAAGAGATTGAGGCTCATGCTGACTCACAACCTAGTCTTAACTTATGACATCTTATCTCATAAAAGCCTAGTTACTTGCATCATCAAAACTTGTCTCAAATCCTAAAACATGAATCATCATAACCATCTTATGTCATCTATATAAGACTTACATCAACACTTATTTCATTTATTCCATCTATCATATATTCCAACAAGGCTCTAGACATCTAATCTAGAACTACTCTCTCTTCTAGACTGATGTCATTCACTTTCACTTAGGTTGCATGACCACCTCCTACTCGTACATGTATGGGAACACATTTTTGTAATACATATATATAATAAAATATTATATAGTTTTTCTTCGATAAAACAAGCATCAGAGAAAACTATCAAGGTTTGATCCGATTGGAATCAAAAACCAAATCCATAAAATGAGTGGCCCACACATAGTAGAGAGTCCAGTGTCATGAAAACTAATGAAAAGGGTGAGAACATGGTGTAGACTAGCATAGCTACTCTAGACAAAGAGCGCCATATGTCTAGGGTTTCTCTTCCCTTGATGCACGTCATTTCCAAATAGTGCAACGTCCCATACCGCTACACTACAAGGAAAGAACGACATCTAAGGACTTGCTACTCAACAAGCACCATTATAGACCTAGTTCTCGGACATCTAGGTGCTAACCTAGGGGCTAGGTCGGATCTATTCTCTAAAAGATGACTAATCTAACCTAAAAGATTATAAAGTTCAAGGTTCTTTGATTTTGAGTTGTATAATGAGAAAATGTCAGGCTTTTCTATTGTTAATGCTCGGATACCACCTGTGACGTCCCTAGGTTTTCTAAAACTTAATCTGATGTGTGACTTCCAAATTGAAACCCTCACCTCAGTGAGAATCCCAATTTAAACACCACACACTAGGCTAAGAAGAAGAAAATCCAGGGAGTCAGAAGGAAACAACAGTAGCACATGTACGTGAACAATAATAAAACCATACAACACATGTTCTCCATTCAACATATAATTACATAATGAATTGTTACAACATTTGATATTACATATTGAACAACAAACTCTACATATACACGCACTATATCTAAACAACAGGATCTTAAGACAACAGGTCCACCTGTACATCAGCTCGCCATACAACTCTCAACTATCCTGGATCTTCAAGAGCATAACCACAACCTAAACAAAAGATTACATGCGGTAAACGTCAGCACAATATTCAAGAATATTGTACTGAGTACGCCTACGTGTCTTTTATTTACCTCTCATCATATCTTGGCAATAAGATAAAACTAATACTTGGCAGTTATAAAGAAACATAAGAAAAGCGTATACTTGCACAAAGATATTCATCAACAAAAGAGAACACATATTTTAAGCACTTTTTCCATTATATCATCTATGCATTTACTACCTGATAGTTGAATGCATTAAGGCCTTTATGATCTACTACCAAAGATTTGGATCATTTCACAATGTGATCTACTACCAAAGAGTTGGATCACTTCCAAGTACTTTACTACCAAAGAGTTGAAGTACTTATTTCCAACACTTTACTACCAAAGAGTTGAAGTGCTTATATATAATGGAACATATATATTACGTTTCATGTGTTCATAGCAATAAGTATGGAAAATCATGCAACATATCATACAAGAACAATCATTTCAATCAATACCATATGCCAAGTCTTTACTACCATATAACACAAGCATATTGTATAATAAGCCAAGTAAGAGGTAATGGCATACCTTGAACAGAGATAATCTAAACCATATTCCTGATGTCAACTATATCCTTGGTCAAACCCCTGGTTAAGACAAGATCGCATATATCCCAATCAGGTTCTCATCATCTTAACCCTAGTTATATCCATTTAAGGGTTTACATTACTCATTAGGGTATTCTCATTATTATTTATCTTATCATCTTGTTATCTAGGATTGATGTTACTGATATTAGGGTGTTATGCAAATTCCATCATTTATTGAGCATGTATGTGTTTATTGCATTTTATTTATGTTTAAAAGCCCTAATTAGCCATATTGCGCAAATTATAAGATTTCATGCATCAACAACATAATCACTGACCTTAAAAATTATAATAAACATGAATATAAATTTACTGGTATTTTCTCATAATTGTTGGGCATCGTTTGATATTTATTATCTATTATATGAGAGTTTGACCACTTACAAGATATCACTATTATTAGTACATCAAAACCCTGATGTTATCATTCTATTGTGTTCTACTCATTTTTCTGAGAATTTTGGTATATTATTTGTATGTTTCTGATAAACAATCTATTTTTTACGAATTATAGAAGATCTGTGAGTTTTACCTTTTTCGGCCTATCTGGCACTGCCACTTGTCCACTAAGGTGCGCTTCTCTTCTCCTGGTTTGCGCTGGGCTGGCCAGAATCGTGATTTAATTGCTCTGAACCCGATCTGGTTTGCTTGGTTTGGAGTTGGGTTTGGTTCTGGACCGCCCTCTACTTCTCGACTCCACACTGAACTCACCCCAGTGGGTGTCTCTGCGCGAATCCTCCTCACAAGTTTACGAGAGTGCCGCCAGAGTCCCGAGTGGGACTCTGGTCTTCTGCCTTTCTGTTTCTTCCTACGCCTGTGTGAGAGCTTCGTTCTTCCCACACAAACCCGCCACCGTGGTTGGGACTACTGTGTGCCGTTGTCCTAGTGCTTCCCTCTAGTCTTGACTTCTCCAAGCCGTCTCCAATGGCTACACAATAGCAGCATCACAACTCTAGATCTCCTTTCAGGTTGGCTCACTGGCAGTAGCTTCTGGTTCTCTGTCCTAGCATGTGCCACCACCGGTCTTCTTTGGATCTGCTGCCCGTACGTTCTCAGTTTTGGGCATCTACAAGCACTAACGCTCACCTGCTCTCAATCCCTTCATTGAAATTCTATTCTGCACAGTGGCACTACATCCAGATGCTCTGACGAGATAGCGCCATGTCTTCTCCTCATCGTCGTTGCTTCTCGTGCTCTACACGATCTAATCCTATGAAGCCGTGGGGCTTCATACTCTCGACCATCACTGGGCTCCAACCTCTGTCGTGTGATGGGTGGTGAGTTCCTCACCTCCAGGCTTGCTGCCTCCGGTCTCCATCACGACGTCAGTGAACTTGGCTTCATCAGCCAACACCATAGCCTGAAAATAGACATAACGACCCCAAATACGTTGAGGCTGGATCTTCCTTTGGGTCCTCTGATCAGCCTTTCAACACCATCCTCAGCTCGGTGGTCATCTGCGACTGCTCCTGGTAGAGCCATAGCGGCTGCCGCCGACTATTTCTATGACGCAGAGGAAATGGAAGGCATCCCCTTCCCTCACATCTCTTCTCACTACAAAGGAGAAGTAGCTACATATAGGGAGTCGCTCTCTCTCTCTCTTCTTCTCTCCAAAATATTCCTTCAACTTCAAGCTATCAAAACTCCATGGTTGCGTATTGGTGAGCGATTGACACCATTTTCATGAGGTAGGTCCTCTGACATCCCCTTCTCATGTGAATCTTAGTCCTAATGACTTTCACCATGAGCCCAGGTTATCAAAGAGGAGTCAGATGCCATCTGCTCCTTTCAACACAACGAAACCACCCCCATGAGGCCACAACATGCTACATGTATCCACCCACTATTGATGATCGTGGTGGACTGATCTTGTGAGAACTGTACTGCCTCCCACGTTGTTGATTTGAACTAGGGTAATCGATAATTTCTCAAAGAAGAAGTCCATCGAGATAGAAATCCAAGGTCACACAATCCGTCCAAAGAGCTAATAAAAGGATTGGAAGACATCCTTAATATAAACTTAGGCTACAAATCAAATACTTTGGTCCAATATACCTCAAAAGATATTCTGACTCCATCAAACCAAGAGATATGTCGTTGCATGATCGACACACTTTGAAGGCCATCATTATATCACACAAATTCAGAAAGTCCCCTATATTCATAATTAGCTTCATGAATGTATAAAAAAAATCAAAGAAGTTGATGTCATCATTCTATTTATCTAAATTGGCTATCCAATAATCTCAAAATTCCATTCTATAACACTAGGTGACCACACCATTATAGTAAACCCAGTGTGTGAGTGATAGGGAAGCACTAGTTAGGATCATGGTGTTAGACATTGGATTCATGATCGAGGGCTGTGATCACTTTGATGATTAATAAGATAACACATAAGGTTTATTCCATATAGTTCTCTTTAAGACCTTCTAAAATGCATAACTCCCTCATCCTATGGTCAAAATGGGAAAAATTATATATCAAATTTATCATCTCGATGAGCCCTGCACAATGAACATACTTTAAAACTCTTACTCTCCTTATATTTCTCCTTTTTTAAAATATGAACTTTGACTATGATGACCATATTTGCTAGATGTTGAATATAAAGAATGGTTCTTTGATATCCAATCCAATTTCTTGACCTGTAATTAGTAACATTAGGATAGAATGTAGCCTTTTTGGATAGGGACAACCCAATTAATGATTTAATTATGCATGTGCTACTTTTTGACTTATATGTCCATATATTGCTTGATTGACTTCCTTGTGTCCTGTCTTGACAATGGGTCTATGTATAAGGTTCTCCCCTCTCAAATCATAGTGATTATATTGCTATTTTTCTCATTGGATGTGGATGTACTACCTAATTCAATGGTTGTATCTTGGTGGCATATGTGAACTACAATGATGATTGAATGTATGTGATTATGTCGATGCCAATGTTGGACTTGATGCCTTGACCCTTGGGAACATCCACCAATATTTTATTCTACTCTTTATGTTCATACCTTGTTTATCCAAATCACCTTCTATGATTGGACATATTAACTTGACAAGTTGCATCCCCTCTTTCCCTATTGTGAGTCTTATGACCTAGTTATGTACATAAGTGACTTAAATCATGTAATGTCCATAAGGAATGAATGGAAACTCAGAATGATATGAAACCTAAACCACACCTTCATGATGACCTATAGATTGTTACAAGATCATCAAATGGAATTATAAGAAACTTGGAACCTAACTTGACTAAAACAAAGCTAGTTATGGTTAATGATGAAAATCTAATGCATGTATACAATCTTGTGCTAATCAGGTGTTTGTTGAGATCCTGATGGTCTAGGATAGGTTATGAAATATCTAAAAATAAGGTTTGGGATTTAAAAGTTATATTACTATGGCTTTCTTTCTTGAAGTGTAATGCACATGTATGCTTGTTTACTTGCTCAAATATTTCGATGTAGTATTCTAATATTGTACTCGATATTTATCTTGTATCATTGTTTTATAACTAGTAAACATAATACATAAACCCCTTTATACAAACCTCATGCACATGCCTGGTGTTTTGGGGTAAGGACATAAGGTTGATCATCCTACTTGAATTATCAAGATAAGATGGATCATTGATTAAAGGGTTAGATAATCTTGAGCACCCTCATAGACTCTTTTTTTTAAATAAGTCAGGATATCATCTATTCAAGCCGCTCTCCTCTTGCAGGAAAAATGAAATGAGTATAATGTTCAGACTGTAAATTAAACATGGTAGTACTACCACCATTACATTTATCTCTGGCTAACCATTCCCGAATGTGTTCTGGGGGTCTAGCATATTGATAAGGTCCTTTCTTGTTTCTTATATGGTACTTCACAAGACCATTAGTGGCTCTGTTGCAATTTCTGTGAATATGCTGTAGAGACTAGTTCTCATTCTCTTCTAGGTAATGTTGGCTCACATGTAAAGTCTATGTGTGCTTTGGATAATTAGTTGGGTCTTCGTCCAACATCAACACCACTTGTTTACAGTCTGTTTCGATATCCATAGAGGTTATATTTAACTGCTTTGCCTTCTGCATGGTGAACTGCATGGCGAACTGTATGGCCCTCATAGACTCTTCCAATGAGAAATTGTCCATAAAAGGCCTTACAAATACATGATATTGATGAATGCAAGAGACAATGGTATAGTTGGAGTGAAATGACATAAAACACAGACTCACATTTTGTTAAATGCTTAACTTGTTTATTACTAGTTCGTTATCACTGCAATCATTTCATATTATGCAAATCTTATGTATATGTTTCTTTTACTCATGCACTCAGCACCTTGTGTGCTTGACCCACCTTGTTTCACATATTTTATAGGTTCATAGATGGTTAGAAGTTGATGGGCATGGTGAGATATGTTAGGTGTACTAGTTTTAAGATCCCTAGTGTACATGAGTATACTTGTGTGTATTGACTCTAAAATTGTAATTAAAATCTTATAATAAATGGTGTTGGTTAATAATACTTGTTGAATGTTGAGATTATGATTGGTGCTTTTATCTTATTATTTGTTCATGTATGATAAGATTTGTGCCTCCTCATTCATGCTTTGGCAATACCATGCTAGGGATGGACTCCTAGGTCCTATCACCATTAACTTTATAGTCAATTGGAGATAGGATTTGGCCAACAAACAACTCCGTGACAGATGGTATTAGAGCATGAACAATAACTACACCAAACACTTCTCACATGAAAAACAAACTAAACACAACCTTACATCTCAAAACTAGAAACTTAATAAGATGTCCTTGTGGACTAAGTTGACTTAGCCTCTAGGTTAAAACCTAGATATTATATAATTACGTGTAGACTTGTATCCTTAGAGCCTTTGTATTCTCCTCCTTCTGTCCTATAGTATGGGATATAGGTGTAGGAGGGTGAGGAAATGGTGATCTTATTAGAGTACTAGATGTGTTTGCGGAATGTTCTTAGGGTAGTTACACAAGTGTAGTTAGGGTGTCATGGTACTAGACAATGTTGTTAGTGTGGTAACATGTTTTGGTTTTGGTTTTATTCGAATGTTATACGGATGTTTCCATCTCTTACTTCAACATTTTGATAAAACCTATTCAAGTACTAGTATATGTACATATGAAAGTGTTACCACACACAGAAAGGAAGTGAGTGTCCATGTAGCCTAAGAGAAAGAGATGCAACATCAAGTCTAGAAGAGAGAGTTTAGATGATAGATGTAGTCTCCAACATTATATAGGGCCATGATAAAGGTTGGGCGTGTAGTAGCCTAGATAACCTATGATGATGATGATGATGAGATATGATGCCTAGTTTTGTATATGATGAGATATGATGTGTGAGATATGGATTGGGACCAACATAGTCCTCAACCTTTTTACAATGAAGGACCTTTAGCATGGGACATACGATAAGGGTGATCTCTTGATATGGGTCAACCCGATACGGGAGAAGGTTAGAGGACCTAAGATCCAAAACATAAGAAATGTTGAAAAATGTGCACAATGAAATACATGATGATGAGTACCTAGATAGAATACTTTTAAGTATATTATTTGAGTCACCTAGTGTATGGTCCCCTTGAAAATGTAGAAATCTAAATTTTCTATGAAAAGACCTAACCCTATAGAAAGAGGTAATTGAATATATGATGCTTTCTATATAGGTGTGGGAGATGTCCCAAGACATTAAGATGATGTACATGATGTGTGATCTCCAAGAACATCCTCATTCTTGGGTTAGCGGTTCTATGTGAAGGAATCTAATTCTTTCCCTTGTTTTGATGGTTGGGTAGAAAATTCATTATGGGTAGATTTGTTTGCCCAACACGTGTTGTTGAACATAGATAAGTTTTACGTTGAATGGCTTGAGCTTGCAGGGATCCCTTGAGATACAAGAGAAATATAAACCCTCAACATTGATGATAATGTTGTTCCTCAAATGATGATTGATGCATTAAATAATCTCATCATGTTAAAACTTAATATATGTATGATAAGCCACTCTTATGTCCTAAACCTAATATGAAATCATACCATACAAGAAAGATGTAGTTTTGAAATAACAAACTTAATATGATGATGCCATGCAATCTTAGATTGAAAAAATAATGATTAATAAATTTATAAATTTTAGATCCAAATTAAGAAATGATGAAAATAATCAGGGATAGTTGGTAAAATTTTGGTGAAAAATAAAACATGAATGAAATATAGTACAATGATGCTATGCACGTTCAATGATGATCTCATTTGGAAGCAATAATTGTGAACATGTTCACTTGAGGATTGATAACATATATTTTTATAATCTGCCTTGGTCTCTTATGAATATATGAACAAAAACCCTAATATGATAGGGAGAAGGGTTATGGAACCCTAATCTCAATATTTTTATTTTTTATTTGTTTTGTTATCTCAATATAATGTCATAACATGATGAAAAACACTTTCATATGTAATTAGTGGGGATGGGTACGCTCATGATGATGATAAATTAAGTGTTCTCCCCATATTCATGGATTCCTTGACACCAAAGTCTAATTGTGTAAACATGATGAAATCAATTTTCACCGATGACTATGATCTTGGATGAATTTTGAGGATGAAATTTCTACTATGGAGGGAAGGATGTGACAATGGGAGTTTCACACACTTTCATTACACTCTCTCCCTCTCTTCTATGACTCAAATGACTCAATTGGATATTAATTCAATAGCTGGAGGGTGGTGATATTCTAATTTTATCATATCAATGACTAGTTTCACAATCTATATGGTTAATGTTCACTCCTTATCCAAGTTTCATTCTTTAATGATTCACCACTTTGCAACTGAAGTTGAACATGATTAAGATTCTCACCTTGATCTATTATATGATTCATGAGATATATGATTCAATAATAAATCCAATGACATAATAATTGCCTTGTTTCCTAAGAAATTCATGCACTAATTTACCCCTTTCTCATGCCTCCTTCTCCCAAGATTGCTATGGCATCTGCCTTGGCCATTGATTTGGGCTTTCATGCCCTAGACATCACCAGACAGTTCTGATGGTATCTCTAAGATCACAAGGATGTTTTGAGCCTGGGTGGAACACACATGTAGTGTAGTTCATTCTCCCTCCCACCTCTTTTCTTGCTCCGACAAGCTCCTGTCTAGCTGACCTCCATAGCTCATGTGAGTAGGTCGCACTTGAGATGATGTCCTATGAATGTCTGATGGACATCACGAAACTATGTGTAATGACCCATTTTCAAATTAGTCATCTGATTAGGGTTTACTTGGATAATTGTATGCATAATTAAGTTGATCATTGTTTAAATATTGATTAGTGATGATAGTTAAATTTTCATGTCTTAAATACAATGATAAGTTTTAATCATACTTTGATCCACCTAATTGGGTTTAACATTTCAGAAACCCTAATCGGCCCAAATTAGGGTTTTGGTGATATATGAATACAAAATTTGATAAGTATAGTGTCTCACTAAATGATTTTTAGTCTTTTATGTGTAACTCTTATTTAATTCAAATTTGGATATAATTTGGATATATAATATATGAAAAACATTAAAAAATATCAGAATTTTTGAAGAATGTTCTGACCTTTTTATCTGTCGAGTTTCAAAGTCGACCGATCATATGTTCAGATTGATATAGCAGTGTGGTAATTGAATTTTATCTTTTTATTGGTATATCCAATTGATCTCAAATATTAACTGTACTTTATAAACTCAATTATAGACACCTTGTTAATTAACATAATTTTTGGATGGCTTTTGATCTCTATAGAGAGGGGTGTCGGTCGAGTTCTTTGAAGGACAAACTCGACCGACCATGTTGCTGACTGCAATATAGCAGTGTAATATTTTATTTTTAATTATTTATTGCTAAATCCAAATGATATAAATTTTTTACTGTATCTTATAAAGTCAATTTCAGACATTGAGTTAACGTTTTATAATTTTTGGATGAGGTTTGAGTTCTGAAACATGTGGTTTCGGTTGTGTGTATAAGTCAGCCGACCAACCAGTCTGAGCAAAATAAAAATACATTGAGGGGCTTGTTTGCAAATGTTATAAGCACCTCAATTCATCTATATCACTAAAATAACACACACGGAGCTCTCATAACTTATGCTTCCTGTTAAAGAAATGAAATTCTTGAGAGAGAGGAGAGATAGGGTTTTGAGTAGAGAAAGTGGAGGAGGAGATGACCTAGGGTTTCTCTATCCAAGCTATGATGAAATCAAGTAAGTTTAGCTTCTTTGCATAACATTGCATGGTGCATCTTCTCTCACATGTCAAGATTCCATCCCTCCCATGATTTGATTCGAAATCACATCAAATCTCCCCCTTTTCTCACTCTTTCTCTTCTAATCCTCATTTCTAGGGTTTCTGAGTTGAGAGGAGAAATAATTGGATTCTTTTGTGAGAGTTTGATTGGGTTTCCAAAAATGCAGAGGTTGACCTACGAAATTAAGGTGCTTGGCACCCGAGGTGAATGTTTTTATCCCTCCTAATTTTTGTATTTATGTTGAAAGCCTAATTCCATCCGGCTAAAGATATTAGGGGATCAACTTCTACTGATTTTGATTATTTCTCATTGATTAAAACTTAATTAGTTCCTGATATATTGATTGAGGATCCATGTAGAATCCTACGTATAGATGAAAATTCTATTTTATGTGAATTGCTTAAATGTCAGCCTAATGGCTAATATGCTTGGAATTGAATTAACATGGATAGATTCATATTTGAATTGTATTAGATCATATTATACAAGTGTATTGTTGAATGTTAATGGATTTGAATGACCACATCCTGATTAGGATTTGTGTTGAGGAAGTGAATCAAATGAGTCAATTAATCAATGTATACTTAAGATTGATGAATGAAATGTGTGAAAATGGAAACTAGGGTTTCCATGTTTGTGAATAACCCTAATGAACCCTTGGGTCATGATTGAATTACTGAATGATATGATTCTTATGATATGTTGAACGAAGGAATGACTTCTTGAAAACCCTAAAAGTTTATTATTAAGAATATTATGAGTGATAAATTTAGAACATGTATATGATGTTGTAAATGTGATCAAATGTTGAAATTGATGTTATAAATACTTCAATTGGATATTATGAGTCTTACTAATATCACCTAAGTCCAATGTATTTGTTTTAGTATAATAAAGAATGATCATTGTTGATTATGGGAATGACATTAGTAGTCAACGCCAAGGTACACTTATCTGAATATAAGAGACAGTATGAACAAGATGTACTTGATGGTGATTGCAAGATAAAGATGAAACTAATGAAGATAGTATGATGAAGTATTTTATCTTTTATTTAATCACATATGGATTAACCCAAATTAAATGAAATACACTAAGAACTGTACTTTGATAAATGTTATGTAGAATAGAAGCATTGTATGTAAAGTGAATCAAGAAAGATCGGTCCAGATAATGTAATGAACATGAAATGAAAGAAGTTGAGACTACTGAGTATAAAATGATGGAAAAAGATAGGAATTAGTAGATGATTCTAAGAATGTAACTCTTACCCTAAAATGATGAGTTTGACGATACTAGTGAATGACAATCTCAAATGGGGGATTAAGAGATGCATATAACTGTAGTTGAATTCAACTAAAAGATGAAAGTCAAGTATTTGAATTGATTTACAAGAATGCGTTCTTGAATTGTGAATTGTACTCTGAGAAAGGACTGATAGTACAAACTTCAATTGATTGTCAACATGTGTTGACTCGTAACCCCATATGAAGAATGTGAAATAAAAGAAGAAGAGAACTAAGTCTGTTATGCATGTATATGCATGAAATTTATTTACATTTATTGAGATTAGATGGAACAAGCATATGTTGTATGATAAATCTATTTTGAGTATGAGGAATGATACGTTATGTCTATATGCTTTTACAATTGCTTGTTCGAATGCCTCTACTAATATTTGTTAAGAATTGTGGTTTACAATGAACTGATGAGTAATATTTTGAAATGGAATTTAATATGCATTCCTTACATTGAGAAACCCAGATAAGGGTACATGTTGCATAATGAGATTATGTCTAGGGCTGAAAGCCCACTGATGATGATAAAACCCTGATGGGGTAAATGATGGACAATAAGATTATGTCTTGGGCTGAAGGCCCACTATTGATGATTGCTATGAGTTGATGCAGAAGATAGAAATAATAATATTTGTTGCAATCTATAGACTTATTGTGCTTCTTGCTTTGATCATTGCCCTTATTGATAAACTTAATATGTTTCATGTTATTATAGTTATGCGAGAATACACAGATATGATATATGATGTTTTGAATTCTTGTAAGATGAGTAAAAGAGATTAATAACAAGTGAAATGATGGAACATCTAGTTAGGTGCCCTGAACACCATGAGTTCCCCCCGAGGACCACACTGGGGAAACAAAATGGATTTCCTTGTAGTAATCGATGAATTATGAGAAGGATTTCTAGAGTGTGGATCGAGACCTTAAAGGTTAGACCACTAGGATTTAGGAGTGAGTCATCTGGAGTGGCTCTGGCCCTAAATCCTTGTTGTGAAAGTCTATGTCCAAATGGAATAGACTCTGTTGAAATAAAATATGTGAAATGTGAAATGAAAAATATGTGAAATATTGTGATATGTGATACACTTTTTTTTTGGTTCCTATCTCGTGTACCCGAGATGAGGACGTGAGCCTCTTTAGGCAACCCTGAGGTGGCCAGGGTCTGTTTTTGATATCTTAGGGTGGCCAACTAAAACCTAAGATAGTTACGGTGATTCGTTGACACGAGAATCAGGTGTGGCGACTTCTACTTGGTGAGGTACAAGCCAAGTAGTTTCAGGGCAAATGAATAAAAGATGATAAGCTGTGTAGATAATGATTTGAATGGTTGTTACATTCTTTGTACTGCTACTTGATGATTTGTTATTGTTGATTATGCTTCATGTTGAGGAAAGTAATCATGTTGATATGGATATTTTCTATTTCATATTATGATATGTCATGCTGACAAGTTATAAATGATGGGATTTATATCCATTTTGAATATGAGTTGGATTGCTTGCTATTTGATAGTATTGTTTGGTCAAAATGTTTTATGTTTACTTCAACTTTAGGACTACATGATGTGTTCCTGGTCCGGCTGGTGGAGTGTCACAAAGATAATGTTATTCTTATGTATTGGTTCAAAATGCTTAGAACTTGACTTATTACTCATATAGTAAGATTCTTAGTCTAAACTAGAAGTATCTATTGATTTGTTCATGTCCAACTAGTGGAGTGTCACAAGGGTAATGTTATTGTTATGTATTTATTAAAAAATGCTTAGAACTTATCTTATTTGACATACAGTAGGGCTCTTAATCTGAACTGAGAAGTATCTGCTGATTTGTTCATAGACATTCTCTAAAAGATGTTTCAAGGTTATAATTGGTTCAAGTGATTGCCTTATCTGTTGGATTAGATTACCATTGCAAGATAGATTTGACTAATTATAGAATGTTTTGCTATACTTTTCAATATATGCATGTTTCTTTTAAGTTTTATACTTAATCTGATGCTGATGCATGTACCTAGCTTGAGTGGGAGGTATCCCCTCACTGGGGCTCTATATGAGTATCATGAGGTTGTTTCAAATGTTTTTAGGTATAATGCTATCCATAAGAGAGGTTGTGACAAAGAATATATAGATTGTATAATCTAGATAGATTAGAATGTCCATGTACTCTCTCTTTCCCGAGATGGGTTGTAGATTAAGTTTGTTCATCAATATAGATGTATCTGATGTAAACTGAACCACATATGAGAACAAGATTTGATTCTAGATTTAATGGAGTTGAATATGATTTGTGATATCTAAATGTGATGTCCTTGATGTGACATTGATTTATGAGTTTGTGAACAAAGAAAAAGGAAAAAATTATCTGTGTTTTTTGTATATTGTTTAATCCCCTTTGTCGAGAATTCATTGTTTTATTTCATAATTAGGGTTTAGGTTTTGGGATTACCTCTAATGGTTGGTATTTATGCTGATCAAAAGAGTGGGTCCCGACACTATGAGTATTTGTACTCTTTCCCCTCCCACAACTGCTCTACCATGCAGACTAGTCAACCATACAGTTTGGCCAATGGGCTGAAGCCATAAAGGAGCGGGCCTACATGATCCAAAGAAGAGAGGCGATGGATGACGATTGCAAACATCACAAAACCGCATGGTGACAGTGACGTGTGACTGTGTGAACCAGGTGATCACACCATTGTGATGAACCCAACATGAGAGCTACCAGGAAGTGTCAGGCAAGGCTCATGGTGTGAGATGTTTGATTCAAGATCAAGGGCCGCAATCACGTTGATGGTTAATAGCGTAACACATAAGGTTGATTCCCTATAGTTCTCTTCATGACCTTCTATAATGAATAACTCCCTCATCCTAAGGCCAAAATGGGAAAACGTATCTATAAAGTCTATCATTTTGATGAGCCCTACAAAATGAAAATACTTTCAAACTGTGAATCTCCTTATATTTCTCATGTTTTCTAAACCTACAAACTTTGACTATGTTGACCACATATACTACATGTTGATAAAGAGTAGTTCTTTGATACTCAGTCCACTTTCTTGACCTCAAATTACTAACTTTAGGATGGGATTGACCTTTTAGGATAGGGCCAACCCCATTGATGATGCAATGATGCACGCGCCACTTTTTTATTTATATGTCCATATATTGCTTGATTGACTTCCTTGTGTCCAATCTTGATAATGGGTCTATGTATTTGGTTCTCCCCTCTCAAATAATAGTTGACTCTATTGTTATTGTTCTCATAGGACGCGGATGTCCTACCTAAGTCAACATTTGAATCTTAATGTTGAACTAAGATGATGATTTAATGTAAGTGAAGATGTCCATACCAATTTTGGACATGATGCCTTGACCCTTACGGACATCCACCTATATTTTACGTTCTCTTTATTCTCATACCTGGTTGATCCAAATCACCTTTTATTCTTGGACATCTTGACTTGACAATATATGACCCTTCTTTCCCTATTACAAATCTTATGACCTAGTTATGTACATTTTTTTGAGTGAAGGATGGAGGAACCTATGATTGGGCTCCCCCATCTTCAATTAACTAGCAAAATCATCACTTACAAGGTCTACAAAGTTTGAAGGGAAAGCCTGTGATAAGGAAAATCTATCTACTTGCCCCCTACGGGACATCGTGGCAGCCACATGGGCAACCATATTACATTTACGACTAACATAGCTAATACTATAGAAAGAATTTTAAACACTTGATATCTTCTACAATGGCACCTAGGTAATCCCTTCTAGAACTGACATTGTTGCATGCTTGGACAACTTCCATTGAATCAGACTCCACCTCTAAGTGTGTGACACCCTCCTTGCTCGCCCATATCATGCCCGCCCGCACCGCCAAGGCCTCCATCAATGCTACCTCTATCCATGTGGTCGTACGCTCCCCCACGACCCCCTTCGGCTCTCCATCCCAGTTCCACAGCACCATCCCAATGGTTGAGCTCCCGTCATCCCCACACGAGCCATCCACATCCAGCTTGTGTCTTCCATGCATCAGTTTCGCCCATCTGGTCCTGTCGCAACCTACTCCCTGCCTACTGTTACTATTCGTGGCATTATGTTGGTCCTGAGTGCTCCTAATGGTGGACAACAAGCAGTAGAATAGGTACTCGCTATGCACATCTCTGCTCTTGAACATCCACATGTTACACCCTCTCCACACTGACCACATAACAACAACGATAGTCTCACTTTCATGGTTGGTTGGTCTCTCTAGTGCAACCCTCATGGTAGTAGTGATCTCCACGTCTTTGATGTCCTCCACCCACTCTTGAATCCCTTTCTCCATTTATTCCCATACCTCTGTCACATTTGGACACTAAAAAAGGATATGGGGGATCGTCTCCCTCTTAGACATACATAGCATGCAACTATCATCCTCAATGCAATGTTTATCAAAGTGCCTTCCCTTTGTTGCTAGTCCTCCACAAGAAATGGGCCGTTTTGGGACTCCACCAATTTTGCCATATGCTGTTCCATATCTTGTCTCCTTGTTGTGAATTATATCTTTGAGCTTCCTCTTTGCCTAGCATCCCCAACCAGTATACATAATGAACAGAGAACATCCCTCTATTTGAGGGCCACCACATCCATGTGTCTTTCGGGCTTCTACAACTCAAGGGAATGATACATATCCACTTGACATAGCTGTCCGAAAAAACTCCCTCACCTTCCCCTCATCCCAACTCTTCCCATCCCCTTTCATGAGCTCTCGCACTGTGCTATAGTTTTCCGCTTCCCCTGATCTAAAGCATGCAAGGTTGTTGTCTTCCATGGGTAGCCACATATCCTCCCATATATTCACCTCTTCCCCATTGCAAATTCCCCATTCCACACCTTCTTTCAGCAAAGCCTTTGCTCCCCATAGGCTTCTCCATGTGTAGCTAGGATTATGTCCCCTTCTAGCCTCCCAAATGGATGTTCTAGGGAACTATCTAGCTTTTAGAACTCTACTCACAAGGGACTCTTGGTGCATTGCTAGTCTCCACAGCTGTCTCGCCAGAAGTGCTTGATTAAAAGTATTGAAATCTTAAATCCAAGTCCTCCTTGTCTTTTTGGTCTGCACATATTACTCCAAATCATCCAAGCTATCTTCCTTTCTTTGTCCTTCACCCCCACCAAAATCTGGATATGATTCTTTGGATCTCCTCTAATGTGCCAGCTGGTAGTTAAAACTTACTCATAACATATGTTGGGATCGCCTGTGCTACCACCTTGATAAGAACTTCTTTCCCTAGCTTAGACAAAAGTTTTTCCGACCATCCTTGCATTTTTTTCCAAATTATCTCCTTTATGAAATTGAAGACCTGCTTCTTGGACCTACCCATGGCTGTAGGGAGGGTGAGATATCTGGCATGGCGGTCCACCTCCCACACATCTAAGAGTCTCTTCATCTCCTCTCTTTTTCAGGCCTCTACCCCCTTGCTGAAAACAACCTCTGTCTTGGAAAAGTTGATTTTTTGTCTAGTTGCCTGTTTGTATTGGCTGACAATTTCAGCTATCTTCAGGCATTCTACAGTAGTTGCTCTAGAAAAAAGGATACTATCATTTGCAAAGAAGAGATGTGAGATATGTGGAGCACCTCTACTCAACTTTATGCCATGTATGAGGTCGTCACGTGCAGTAGTGCCTAGCAAGGTAGAAAAAGCTTTGGAGCAAAGAATAAAAAGATAAAGGGAAAGAGGGTCACCCTGGTGAAGTCCTCATGTTGGCTTGGTGGTTCTAGTCCAGTCCTCGTCGATAGCAAAATTGTGTCGGACATATGTGATGCAGTCTTGGATTTTTCCCCTCCATTTCATCCCGCACCACATCCACTCCATGACAAAGTTGAGAAAACTCCACTCCCATCTATCATAGGCTTTTGACATGTCCAACTTCAGTGCAATACTTCCTTTATTCCTTCCTTTATCCCTCTTCATAGCATAGAACAATTCATAAGCAATACGGGCGTTATCAGTGATCATTCTCCTCAGGACAAAGGCACTCTGGTTTTTAGAAACAATGTTGTTCATGAGCGACTTTAGTCTGTTCATCATCACCTTGGAGGGAATCTTATATAGCACATTACAAAGACTAATAGGTCTGAATTCTTCTATAGTTGTAGGCTTTTCCATCTTTGGGATCAATACCACCAGTGTCTCATTTACATTTCCCAAGCTCCTCTCTCCTTTCCACCACCCCTCTATGTAGTTTGCTACATCCTTCCCCACAATACTCCAGTATTTTTGGTAGAACATGACCTTCATTCTGTCTGGTCCCAGAGCCTTGTTAGGATGAATTTGTATCAAGTCAGCCCATATTTCCTCATCAACAATGTCCCTCTCTAGCTCTTCCTTCTATATTTCAAATAGCATCTCCCTTATCCCCTTCACTGCCTCTTCAAAGCCCGTTGGGTTGCTAGATTGGAATAGCTGTGAAAAATAGTTCTCAATGATCTCTGTAATCTCACCTTCATTTGTTCTAAGCACCCCTTGCTGGTCTTCTAGCCCATCAATCCAATTCCTTCGTCTCCTATTTGTTGCCTTCTGGTGGAAATAGGCAGTGTTGCAGTCCCTCTCTTTTAGTTCTGTCACACATGCACCGGAAACCCAGTACTCCTCATTCTTTTGTAGCTAGTATTTCAACTCCTTTGACTTCTCCTCCACCTTCTGTAGAGTGTCTTGGTCCAGGGGAAGAGCATCAATTTTGTTTAAATCATTTTCCATTTCTTTAACCTTCCTCCTTCTCTCCCCAAACTTTCCCGCAGCCCAACTTTTGAGATGTTCTTTACAGACCAACAATTTTTCATTCACGTCCCCTCCACCTGTAGTGCCCCATGCCTCTCTAATAATTCTTTTGTAATCCTCCTCCCCTACCCACATGGGCTCAAAGGAAAAGTATCCTTTCCTCTTTCTTTTTTGAATGCCTTTGTTGTCCGCCTTTAGTACAATAGGTGCATGATCTGACTCAAAGTTGGGTAGGTGGAAAACCTTACTGTATCCGAAAAGGTTCTTCTTTTCTATCTCACACAAAAATCTATCAATCCTATCCTACACCTGTGTTCTTTCCATCAACCCTGTCCTCCATATCAATCAGCTCACAGTCATCTATCACATCACAGAAATTCTGCATCAACTTTTCTTCCTTTGACGGGCCTCCTTCCTTTTCAGTGTTGGAAATGATCTCGTTGAAATCCCCAAAGAAAATAACTGGCTCTTCTGCCTCATTTTTCATCTTACTCATAAGATCCCATGTCTTTGTCTTGCTTGGCTGATCCTCCCATCCATATATACCAATTTCACTCCATCTGCCTCCATTTGTGTTATCTTTGACAAGATTGGTCATGTGTCTACTAGAAAAGTTGAGAATCTCGACCTTAGCATCCTTCCACTAAAACCTGATCCCCCCACCCTCCCATTACTAGAAATGCACATACCATCTGTGAATCCGCAACTCTTTTATACTTCTTCCAACTTCCTTCCTGCAATCATAGTCTCCATGACAAAAACTATGTTCGGGCGTTCTCTCCAAACCCATGATCAGAGAGCCTTGCACGTGTCGGGGTCGCCCAATCCCTCTTGTCCTATTGTGAGTCTTATGACCTAGTTATGTACATAAATGACTTAAATCATGTAATATCCATATGTAACGAATGGAACCTCAAAATAACATGAACATAAACCCCAACTTCATGATGACCTCAAAATTGATACAAAATCATCACTTGGACTAAAAAGAAACTTGAAACATAACCTAGCCAAAACCCTAAAATGAAGCTAGTTAGGGTTAATTATGCGAATCAAATGTCTGTATGCAATCTTTTTCTTAACCAGGTGTTTCCTGATATCAGGATGGTCAAGGATAGGTTCTGAAATATCTAAAATCATGTATGGGCTTTAATAATTATATGACTATGTATTTCTGGCTTGAAATATGATACATATGTATGCTTGCTTACTTGATCAAATATTTCCAACTAGTATTGTAGTATTGTACTTGATGTTTGTCTCATATAATTATTTTGTAACTTGAAAACATAATATGGAAACTCCATTTTGCAAATCTCATGTACCTCCCTTATGTTTTTGTGTAAGTACGTAAGGTTGAGCATCCTACTTCAGTTATCAAGATAAGGCAGATTATTGATAAAAGGATTAGCTAATCTTGAGAACCCTCATAGACTCATCTAATAATAAGTTCCATAAAAATCCTTACAAATACATGATATTGAGGAATGAAAAAAATGATGGTATAATTGGAGTGAAATGACATAAAACAAAAAGTCTCATTTTGCTAAATACTTAACTTGTAATGACCCTGCTTCCCGCTAACCCCCAATTAAGGAAGACCAAGAAGTCAAAGGTGTCATCCCAAAAACATGATCAATGGTTTTGCAATTAATAAAAAATAATTAATAAATTCTACCAAAGACTAACTAAAAACTGGAATAAGATTTTACTTATTGCATACCTTTCAAAAGTAAGAATCGGGAACTTCTACCATTAGAGAATCCTATGTATCTAAATCCTCATTTAAATATTAACTTTAATCTTCACAAGTTCCACTTTACTGCTTGTCCAATTTTAGGTATTCCTAAAATACCGACAAATAAAACGTCGATCACTATAAATGAATATACTGGTATGTGGTGATAAACAAAACATTGCACATATATTCTAACAACATAATCACATCAAATAGTTTTTAACAATGAAAGATTACATTTTTCAATATGACTTCTCAACCGCTTTTACACAACCTTTGGGATACCCTCTCTTAGGGTTTAGTCCTTGTAAGGGACTGAAGGCTACCTTCTCCATCTTGAGCTTGGTACCAGGGGTCACCTCTCTAGGTGCCTAGTGGTCTTCCCTCTTGGGCTTGGTCTTGCATCATACATCCAGAGATGGTATGTAGATTCGAGCAAGTCATATATATACTTAGATTGTGATAATCATATTCACTTTAAGGATTGCAAAAATAAAAGCATCCAAATAGATTATTTTCATGCAATCAATAAAACATGAGGAAAGCATCAGGAAAGTAAAGTGTGTACTCATAAATAACCACATACCTAATTTGAAGATTTTACAAGAAATATGAACATTGTAATCCACTCAGGAAATCCAAACAAGAAAGCAAGTCAATCACATAAGAGAACATAATCCTAAAAAGCATGTACAACCTACTTACTACATACTCATCAAGAACTCACTTTATTGACTTGGAATCACTTCCTATGGTTTTTAATCCGAATTAGGGTTTCATTAGGGTTCTTTTGATCTATTTACCACTTTCCTCCTTCCTGTCCAAAAAACCTTAAAACAACAGTTCTCGGTTCAAAACCCTAATTATTCACTTAATCATATTAAAACCTTCCTTTCATCAATTTGGCTTAGAATTAACTTAATATCACTTTTATACAAAGAATCTCAAAATATACTTCATTAAAACCCATTAACACTTAGACTAGGGTTTCTAAGCCCGTTAATGCACATTATCATTTCAAACCCTAAATTAATCTATTAAGCATATATATTATCTATTTAGACATCAAAATGTTTTTTAATTAGCAATAGGTTAATATGCTCCTAGATCATCCATCTTAATCATCCCAACTTCAAAGAACATCAAAATTAGGGTTATACACTACAAACAACATTAAGGGTGACAACTTTAAGCACGTTTTGAATTGCAATCAAAATTAGGCTTCAATTATATTTTTAATGGATTCCTCATGTTTTCCTGATCAATTTCTATATATATCATATCTTAATCTGAGTCACCCATAAATAGTTAGAATTTGCACAAAATAACTTACTTTTGGCCAATGGGAAGCCACCACGTCAATGTTACGGCCCGCTCCTCTCTTTTCCACACGGACCACGACCAGCCATTCGCTGGCCCCCACATCGTGTATGCACCATGCTGGCAAGGCACCCAGCCAGAGTAGTTGTTTATTCTTTTAACCTCTGTGTCTCAGTTTTGGCCAAGAGCGTCGGAGGGGACAAGGAGGTAATTTCCTCGTTTCCATCATCTTCCCTATCTGTGGTCTTCTCTACTACGTGGTCTAGGTAGCAGGGTCAACTGAAAGGTTGACTTAGAGATGCAATGCCCACGTGAGGCACTGCATGCCACCGTTGGCTCTGTGAGGTTTGGCCGAACTCGCCTGTAGCCTCAAATTGAAGGGAGAGGTGAGCATAGGAGGAAAGGAAGGGATCCGTGTGGTGGCATTATATATAAGCATGGATATAAAGGGTGGTCAGTGATGGTCCTAAGGATTAGGGGATTCTTCAATAGCTTCCTGAAGAGGGAAAAATTTAGGATTGTTCCGTTCATAATCTCTCTCCAAAACCAATGGAATGATTTCTACGAATCCTCGTCAATCAAGGAGAGCAAGAAGTTGAGGGGGAAGGAGAACTTTATTGTTCCTACTTTCCTATCATGTCTGATGGCGGGAGAGGACCTATGAGTTATTTAATCCCCAATCCATGATCCAAAACACGAACATTATATTAGAAGGCCGAAAAATAGTTTCCTTATTTGATTCAAACTATGTCATTTAATGCATTTCTATGACTCCCCTTCACTTTATCTAAATCTTATTTAATTGATATCTCTTTATTATTAATTCTGATTTGTTACAACCCCAATTTTGGGTTCATTTGTTGAGAAATGTAATTTCTCATATTAAAGATAAATGAACAAATAATGATGTCTTTTCATTACAATATCCTTGATGATTGCTTTGTGGGCTTTTTTTGGCTATTGGGCCCAATAACAAGGAAATTCAATTAGTAAATGAATAATTAAGTTTTGAGAAAAGAAAGGTGTGGAAACCTCCAGAAGGAAAAAGAATACAATTCAAAGTTGGATTTCGTGCCTCTTGGGTTCCTTGGGTCCCATGGAGTCCAAAGTTGCATAGAGAATGCAATAAGAAAAGAAAAGACCAATTAAGTATTTCCTTGTTAAGAAAGAAATTGAAAATAATGATAAAATGTGGAAATTATGTGAAAAGAGGTATAATTGAGTTATCCTTGGTGGATTTTTGTATCCCAAGGGTTCCTAATGTTAAAAGGAATTCCAATAGGAAAATAGAGGAGAGATAAAGAGAAATCCTTAAAAAGAGAATTAAAAAGGAAAAGAAATTGATTAATAAAAGGGAAATGTGAGAAATTGATTTTCAAAAGAAGATAAAGGCAAATAGATTTTCCCCAATATGGGAATCCGTGCCTTTGGGATTTCTTGAGGTCCAAGGGACCCAAAATAACAAGATAATAGAGAAGGGAAAAGAAAAAACAATTAATTTTGAATAAATTAATGAATAACTTATGAGAGAAGGAACCCTTCTCATCCCTTGGAATTTGTTTCCCAAATTTCGTACAAAGCTAGATAATGCCAAGAAAAACGTTCCCTTAAAGTTTGAGACAAAAAGAAGTTATGGTTTGGGAGAAATCAATTTTTCAAGTTATCTCCAAGTTTGGGAATTATTCTAAATTTTAGGAAAATATATTTCGTTTTGATGAACACGTGCTTTGAGGACCGTTGGATCTCAATCCAACACTGGTCGCTCATCTTCAAAGTCCCACGCGGACTGGGACCTTGCATGTTATAGGAAGAACCTTCCATCCCCGATTTCTCACAAACCAGTGGATGTGCAAAGTTTTTAATAGCCCCTTTGGACTTGGGAGAAGAAACTGCAGGGGACCATCCCTGGTTCGACTAGGATTGGTCGACGTTTGAGGAAATACCCAATATCGCAAGCCTTCTTCCCACCCTATATATAGGGGATTATAATAGAGGGCATCAACATCTCATTTTGCTGGGCCAAGCTCTGCGGCATAGCACAAGGATCGTTTGGGTGCCTTTAATTTCTCGTTCCACCTTTACCTGTACCCCTGTATCCGCGACCAACCTCACCGGAGTACGGCGAGCAGGAGAGCATCGTGACACGTCTTTAGCAGACAATTGAACCCTTGGTCATCTTCGGCGGTGGGAGGTGAAGCTCCCTAGCCTATCGCGTGGCCCGCAGGTGGCCTAGAGTCTGGAGTCAACCCCTGAGTTGACCACTTGGACCTGCTTGCTCGACGCAAGGAAGAAGAAGAACATCGCTGGTCTTTTACAATTTTTCTCCTTTGTACCTTAATAGCCGGTAAGGGCTTCCCCGTCTTGTGTTCTTTTAATTTCATGGAATGGCGCGCATGATCCTGGCCGCTGGATCCTAAGTGGACCAGTGAACCACAGATCAAATGATCTGTGTGTTTCGCAAAATTAGCAATTAAATCTAAAAAGGGGTTTTTCTTGTAAAATTTGTATCTTGAGCTAGAAAACTCAGATGAAGAAAGTTAATACATGAAAAATGATCATAAACATATGAGGAATGCATTAAAAATGGTTTGGACACCTAAATCTTTATATATTTTTTTTGCAAAAGTGCATATTTTGGATAGAAAAGGTATTAATTTGTAGTTAGAAACTGTAATTATTGATAAAAGATATATTTAATCTTGCAAATAGATTAATTCGAGCATGGTTTACTTGATTAATGTTAAAGATGTATTTTAACCTGTTTTGATGATAGAATTGCAAGGTTTAGGGTTTTTAAACCTAATATGTTGGTTAAAACCCTTAGAAACCCTAAGTGAGGGGAAAAAGGGAAGAAAGAATATAATAATCCAAAAATTAGGTTTTTTTGTGATCCAAATCTGATCTTAAGATCTTAATGGAAAATAAACTGAGATAATAAGGGTTTATTGGATATTTTTATAAAAATAAAGTAAAAGTGGTAAAGAGGAAGTGAAACCCTAATTATGGTCAAAACCCTAAAAAGGGCAAATAACCTAGGAAACAACTAGGATTAATGGATCAAGATGACATGATTAATGATAGAGAAATTGGATGCCTTTTTTAGGATCAACCTGTGTGCACTTGTTTGATTTCTTGATTGGTTATTTCTGCAATCAAGTCTGCTTAACAGGTATGTGGTTAATTATGAATAACCGCCTTAGTTTCCCAAGGATTTTCCGGATGGTTAATCACATTGAATGCAAATTATCTGTTTGGATGTTCATACTTGCAAATCATAAAGTCACTATGATTATCACATTAAAAATAGAAGTATGTATTCTTACACCTACATGCCACCCTGATGGATGATGCCAACGGTCAGGCCCAGATGGGTAGACCAATGGACACCTTGAGTGGTGACCCCAGGTACCAAGCTCGGGAATGAGAAGGTGGCCTATGATATTGCATGACTAGTGGGCACCATGAGTGGTGACCCCCAGGCACCAAGATCGGGATTGAGAAGGTGGCCTTAAGTCATTGGCAAAGGAAACCCTAAGGTGGGTATGCCAGGGTTAGTGCAAAAGTGGTGGAGAATGTCATACTGAAAAGTGTAAATTGGTTGATTAATTAACTTGATTGTGATAATTAGATTTTTATCCTTATGTGCAAACTTTTGGTTGTCCCCACATACCAGTATATTTCGATATACTGACTGATGTTTTGTTTGTCGGCGTTTTAGGTACAACCCGGAAAGGAACAAACGGTAAAGTGACACATTGTGAAATTAAAACATAAAGTGCAAGGAGGATTAGATAAAGTAGATTCAAGCTCTGGGTAGATAGATTTCCATAGTTTTTCAAAGGTAAGTAAATATTTAATTTTATACCCAAATTTCAGTTTAGTTAGTAGAATTTCATAATTATTATTGATTATTTGTCGAACCTTTGATCCTGTTAATTGGATAACGGCACCGACCTTTCAGTCTCCCTTAATTGGGGGTTACTGGGAGGCGAGGTCGTTACAATTGGTATCAGAGCATAGGTTGCTCATCTAATCATTAATAATTATTAAATTTTACAAAATTCTATAGATACAAGGGAGTTATTAGAGGAGTGTCTAAAAGATTGAGGTGTCTAGAAAAGTATCACTTCCGGGGGCTGGCAATATTTTCCTCCGCACCGCTAGTCGGAATACTAGGACTCCCGGATTGTGTGACTGCCTGGCCGATGTCTTAGGATATGACTCGAAATAAGATACCTTTAGGACTCTCTCATCTTGTTCATCCCTTCTCAACTCAAATTCTGTTAAGG
This sequence comes from Alisma plantago-aquatica, assembly GCA_963693085.1. Lineage (NCBI taxonomy): Eukaryota > Viridiplantae > Streptophyta > Magnoliopsida > Alismatales > Alismataceae > Alisma > Alisma plantago-aquatica. The sequence continues at coordinate 31,991,533 of OY856411.1, forward strand.
ACCTTAAGGATTAGGGTTTCCTCTCTTCGCCTCACCCTGTTGAGGTATGGGAAAGGTTAATGAGGTCTAAGGAATCCTCCAACTAAATAAATAAAAAGCATGTAAATAAGATGTCATGGACATAAGCTTAATAGTTTAAGTGCAAACTAAAGAATAAATACATGCTTAGGTCGTATGAAACGAGTTGTCATTGCCCTCGGGAAATACCTGAGGCTAGACCTTCTTGTCAAGAGGATAAGTGAAGAGAGTTAGTCTTGGAGGAAGAGATCTCCATTAAAAGTAGAGACCTAGCACATCCTCTGAGGATGATGTTAACCCTATCCCTAAGTGAAGGTATGAGAGAGGGAGATGACATGATGAGTTAGATGTCATGGTTGACCGAGTGTTTGTATGGACACACCTTGGGATGTCATACGAGCCATGAGAGGTTAGATGACCTAGTACCTTTGACGACCCAACGCTGGAAAGGGTCGTGCATGTTAGAGTGAATGATAGCTCCTTCATTGATGAGGTTAGAGGAGAACCTATAGAAACCCTATGGGCTTATGCAAGTAGGGGATAGCATGCACCCATCGTACATCAGTGGTACGGTAGTAGGCTGAAACCCTGGCCAGAAAGGGCACGATGGATGGGTTATGAGATAAACATAAAGAGATATGGGTAATCATGAGCAAACATAAGTTTGAGTGTAGGCTTCACCTACATAGAGGTATTGCTGTGAGCTTGATCCTTTATGGAGAGAGGACCTCTAGTAGTATGGCTAGATGTGGAGTTAGCTCTAGAGAGAGAAAGTAGGAACCTAGCAAGGAGGTTGGAAGCCTAAAACCCCGAGATATGAGGAACAGTGGGGAGTTGAGGATGATGTGACCTAAGTGGATGATAGTGGTTGCCTTATGCGTGATCCCTGGAGGCTGATGATGTCTTGGTTATCTTTAGAGGAAATGAACCCTGGAGAGAGGATGATGCTTCTCATACCTATGGTATAAGTAACTACCAACTGGATGAGATAAAGAGTGCCTTAAACCCTGGGGAGGTTTAAGTAACCAGTTGTGAGGTTTTATACCTAGTTGAATGTCCTTGAGGAGGACTCGACTCTGAGGTATTTCTCATATAAAGGGATCATGGGAGTACATGACATACCTTGGACATGCTTGATTCGCGGTTAAGAGAATGAGCATGCAGTTGGACACCCGAAGGCTAACCTAGGGTTCCTAGGCCTAAGAGGGGAAGTAGTGTATCCGATGCTCATAATACGATTTGAGTCTCTATAGTTTCGAGCATGGTACTCCTTATGCGTAGAGGTAAAGGAAATCCCTTAAGTTGAGGGTATGTTTGATGAACCCCTCACAACTAAGTTGGTCTAATGTTGAGGAAAGAGAACAAGTATGACCTAGCATGGTTTAAAAGGTGGTCTGCTTGTGCCTTAGTAGCTATTGGGTTAGTCATGATCATGTGAATGTAAACCCTAAGGACACTTGTGACATTTGTTATCAAGGTTTAGTTTCCTCCCATCCTAGGAGAGGGACCTTTTGGGAGGTGTGTACCAGTTTCGTTGGTTTTGAGGTAACCTAAAGTGGTCTCATAGGATCTTGAGAAACTAAGTGAAAAGTACATGGTATGAAGACGAACCTCTAGACCCATAGATAGCCATCTCTATGTTAATATGGATGTGTTACCATGTAGGTAACTGGTATGGGACCTGACCAAGGTAGGCAGGTTGCCATGAACCCTATGATGGGATGAAATTCAGCCCATGAATGTAGAGAGATGATGAAGGCTTGGGTAAGGTTCTAAGTTGGACATGTACTATGTTAAAATCCTAAGTCTATCCTAGGGTCAGGTAGGGATAAGACCAATGGAAGTAGAAGTTGCCTAATTCCCTAGTTGCACGTGACCATAGGGTCGGGAGGTAACAACTATCATCGTCTGAGGGCCATGGGTTAGGAGATTGATCACCTTCATGAACTCATGGGACCCAAAGGGCGGATGAGTAGGGCACTCTCTAGATGCATAAGGGAGTAGGGATGACCCCAAAGTGCCAACACCCTATAGACCTAGAGGAGATGACCAAGGATTATGCTTGGACCAAGTCAGATTCGAGACCAGTTTTCCATAGAAGTAACTTTGTTATAGAGATGTTTGTAAAGTAGGGACATATGTGGCACGTTTCAACTTAGATTTGAAAGTGTACTGGCAAGGTGGGTTGTACCATCTCTACTCTTGGAATATGAAGAACTCTGCATTTGGACTGCAACCAAATGCTTATTTCCTCTTGTTATGGGAGTGATAGATAGGACAATACCCCTGACTTACATCAAGGATAAAAGATGATTGAAGTTGGAACGTTGCTATGAGGTATGAGGATAGAGATGATAGCATACCCTTGTGGAGTGAACGATACATGGATGGTTTACAAACAGTAAGAGAAATAAGGATGTTTTTAGTAGAAGCTATGTGGAACTTACAAGTTATACCAGGTTGAGTATGATCACTATGATGATGAAATTAGAGAGTGTTATTAATGAAGATAGACTTAGAGTTTGAGTTTGGGATGATAAGTGAAATACATGAAGGTGTATGTCATCAACATTACCTAATACATAAGAAGTGGTAATGGATGCTCTGGTTGAGATGTAGCTGCTTAGTTTGGCTAGAAGAGGTTGTTGGGCTAACCCTATGTTTGGAAAGAAGATGTGTTTTGGATAACACATAGATGTAACAAGATATGTTGAACCAGTTAATGGTTGTTTGGTTAGCCAATTTAGTCCTTGATGTAGTCAAAGGATGGTGATACAACCTCAGATACACTTCTTTGGATAGGAAGGTAAGAAAATCCTAATGAGAGTAGTTTAGGGTTTCTGAGGAATCGATCTTGAGGAATCATGACATACAGGAGATCATGGTTTAAGATCACCAAAAACCATGATACTTCAAAGATAGTAAGTGATAGTAGTACTGCTGGGTTTTAGGGGAGACAGAGAAGGCAGCGGAAACAAAAATTTTCTCCCCCAACCCATACCGAGGAAACGCGTCAACGTCTATATAATAGGAAAGGATGGTTTGTGGAATCATACCTTGTCCCGAGGCTTGCTCGGCGACAATACCTCACGCAATGCGCGGTCTTCAACTCCGGACTTCGACGGTGTCTGTGCAGCTCCTGGTCGCACCGGGACTGACAACTCCTACTCGAACCGGACTGTCGGATGACAGTTGTCCTCCTAAGCGGCAGTGTCCTCCCGCCTCTGTAGTAGTCCACACGGACCACCTAGAACTCCACACTCCTTGTCCCACAAGGAAGTGGAAGGAGTCGCACCCTCCTGTTGACGTACTAGTCACCAACACGCTCTCCTGCCTCCTGTTGCAACTGCAGTTGTCCTTCCCTTGCTGCACCTCCCTTTTGCGGGAAGCACTTGCTCGGGCTCTCTCACGGTTACCAAAACCAGAGAGAACGACAACTTGCAGAGCAACTGGTTGCACTGAGCTGTACTTTGAGAAGCCCCCAATACCCCTATATATATAGGAGAGTCATGGGACAGGGTTCTCCATCCCGGGCAATGCAGGACTAAAGCAGGAGTAGAAGGGTTCGAGAATTTTCGACAAAAAGCAACCATCTCGCAACCTGAACCGATCGGTTCACAAGTGAACCGGTCGGTTGGGGACCTGAACCGGTCTGTTGGAGCACCAACCGATCGGTTGGGACCCATGAGCCGATCAGTTCACTTCTGAACCGGTCGGTTCGTGGTCCTGGTCGGTTCCCGATTGACTTTCCTTCTTTCGTTTCTAATTGGTATCGAATACCAATCCTATTCCCAATCAAATTGGGCAAGTGAAACACAAGGAAAATTCTCACCGACCTGACTCTCCCAACTTGCTCGGTTGCACCAGTTGAACCGATCGGTTCAACACTTGAACCGCTCGTTTCACCCTGGGCTTGAGCCGATCGACTCAACACTTGATCCGACCGGTTCAGCAACCTCAGCCGACCGGTTCAACACTTGAATCGATCGGTTGGGAGTGCAGGTTGTGCAGAATCAGTCAAATGCGATTTCAATCAATTCGATACTCCAATCAATGCGTCCAACACCTTGAACCATACGATATTGAGTCATCGACCGATTGAGTGTTTAATTTAACTACTAAACTCCTTTAGTAATCAATCTAAGCATTGCTTGTGGACAAACCTCCTCTTCCAGGTTAAATCCTATGTGTGTGACCCTGCATGTCCATTTCACGTTGGCAGTGAAAGTCCATAACACTTATGACTTCACAAGCAAAGAGCGGTGCCTAGTCACACATCAGTGCTACCCAAGTGAAAGTAGAAAGTTGGAGAACAACTTTCATCCTACAATCCGTGAATGGTGTTACAGCGAATGTATAATTCCTTTGTCACTGATATCCCGAATGAACTCGAGGCATGGAACAGTCATCCTGTCAATGTTCATTCACTTCCTTGATCTCAGAGTAGACTGGAAGAGATATGTATGACATCAGTATCACATACTGATTCACACATGCGTGCACGCCTTTCTCAATCCTACTCATCAAGTGGCCATGGATATCAAACTCCCTCAAGAGGGACAAATCCCATATCTATCACTCACCCCTCAAAAGCCCCATGTGTCAAAGCCACCCAATCATCACCTTTATAACAACCCATGTTTCAGGACTGCGTTTGATGATGTCAAAGTGTGCCCAACGACATGTGTTGAGTGCAGTGATTTCAGGTCTAAGAATCACACTCACCACCATCACTATGAGTACTGACTGTGACTACCATCTCCTGGTTCCATGTGTCAAACTCACGGTGGGTCTGTCCGGTACCTTGTTCTCTAACAAGTACCTATGTGTTTGGTTTGATATCTCTATATCATGACTAATGAGATTTTGTCATCAACCAACACCACAATCTAGTCTTGTGTGTCATTGCTGTCTATCTACCTTCCACAATGACATCCGACTAGGGACATAACAAGAATGTACAAACTCTTAGCATTCGTATGATCTCATCGTTCATGTCATGAACCTGAAGGCATACGTCATTGAGTACTGTCATTCTCTAGACATTCAATCTGTTCTATCACTATCTCATATGACTGAACCAGAAAGAATTGGAAGCTCGCCTTTTATGTTTATCAAATCAATCTTAATGTATCCCACAAATCATCCCATGATTGGCTCTCAGGGCATACATACCAACAAGTACTTGGGATGCTTAATATGAAATTGTGTGTAGCATGTGGCCTTGCAAGTCAGGAAGTGAAGGACGAACACCAGTAACCCAATGCATGGATATAAAGTATAAAGAGTTCCCGAGAGGGAATGGGAGTTCATCACTGGGGATGTTGTGAGTCTCCCCTTGACCAAGGAAGGTCAATATGCAAAATAGGTTATGGTAGACCGCCTTACCTAGATGACATGAGAAAGAAAGAGTATTGTCAAGGGACATATCAGGTTGAACTACACGTGAGAGAGACGGTTCAACTACACCATGATACAAGTTCAAAAGTTCTTGAGTATGAACTCAAGGTTCACTTCCATAAGGAGGAAGTAGGCACATGAAGAACTCGGTGTCAGTACCTCTTATCACCCCTAACTAATGGGTAGTATGATCCAGACTAGAGGGTCTGATGAGAGCATGTGTGCTCATTCAGGGTGATACATAGAGACAGCTATTGTCCTTTGTAAGATGTGATGATAACCACCTTAGCCTTTATCGGGATGAAAGAAGTTCTAGAAGGAGGTTGTGTCGGTCACCACTTCATTAAGATGATGTTGGTGAAGGAGGCCTCAAGAAGGTCGGAAAAGAACCATAGTGTGTGTAGATGAAGTCGCTTTGTTCGTGCAATGGCCGAGAGAGAGCCCAGTGTTGACATGAGTCACGAGCTGATGTAAAGAAGACTGACATGCAGTTCACTATAGGAAAATATGTGATGTGAAAATCCGACCCCTCTAAGCTACAACTCAGAAAGTTGAGTCCTCGATATATGGGTCCATTTGAGATGGATTGGTGGAGATGGTTGTGTTTAACCTTACCCCTCAGGATAACATGATGTGTGATGAGTTCTAAATGTCTAGTCTAGAGTACTATGTGAGGTACCCAAGCCATGTGTTGAGCCCTGAACCTATTCATTTTTTTTTGAGAAGCTAAAAAGTCTTGAGTCACCTATGAGGGTACGCTATACCAAGGTAAGAAAGAACTCAGATGGAAGAATATGAGATGATGAAGGTTCCTAGGAAGCACCATGGAAAATGGTAGAGCCACATGGGAGCCATGATGGACATGAGGAATTCTTATCCTCTTTGTTTGTTTTCTTGATGGAATTTTGAGGGAAAGATTCTTATAAGAGGGGAAGGATGTTACAACCCCAATTTTGGGTTCATTTGCTGATAAATGTAATTTCTCATATTAAAGATAAATGAACAAATAATGATGTCTTTGCATTACAATATCCTTGATGATTGCTTTGTGGGCTTTTTTTGGCTATTGGGCCCAATAATAAGGAAATTCAATTAGTAAATGAATAATTAAGTTTTGAGAACAGAAAGGTGTGGAAACCTCCAAAAGGCAAAAGAATACAATCCAAAGTTGTATTTAGTGCCTCTTGGGTTCCTTGGGTCCCAAGGAGTCCAAAGTTGCATAGCGAATGCAATAAGAAAAGAAAAGACCAATTAAGTATTTCCTTGTTAAGAAAGAAATTGAAAATAACGATAAAATGTGGAAAATATGTGAAAAGAGGTATAATTGAGTTATCTTTGGTGGATTTTCGTATCCCAAAGATTCCTAATGTTAAAAGGAATTCCAATAGGAAAATAGAGGAGATATAAAGAGAAATCCTTAAAAAGAGAATTAAAAAGGAAAAGAAATTGATTAATAAAAGGGAAATGTGAGAAATTGGCTTTAAAAAGAAGATAAAGGCAAATAGATTTTCCCCAATATGGGAATCCATGCCTTTGGGATTTCTTGAGGTCCAAGGGACCCAAAATAACAAGATAATAGAAAAGGGAAAAGAAATAACAATTAATTTGAATAAATTAATGAATAACTTAGGAGAGAAGGAAACCTTCTCATCCCTTGGAATGTATTTCCCAAATTTCGTACAAAGCTAGATAATGCCAAGAAAAACATTCCCTTAAATTTTGAGACAAAAAGGAGTTATGGTTTGGGAGAAATCAATTTTTCAAGTTATCTCCAAGTTTGGGAATTATTCTAAATTTTAGGAAAATATATTTCCTTTTGATGAACACGTGTTTTGAGGACCGTGGGATCTCAATCCAACAATGGTTGCTCATCTTCAAAGTCCCACACGGATTGGGACCTTGTAGGTTACATGAAGAACCTTCCTTCCCCGATTTCTTGAAAACCAATGGATGTGCAAAGTTTTTAATAGCCCCTTTGGACTTGGGAGAAGAAACCGTAGGGAATCATCCCTGGTTCGACTAGGATTGGTCGACGTTTGAGGAAAATATCCAATCTCACAAGCCTGCTTCCCACCCTATATATAGGGGACGGTAATAGAGGGCATCAACATCCCGTTTTGCTGGTCCAAGCTCTACGGCAGAGCACAAGGATCGTTTGGGTGCCTTCAATTTCTCATTCCACCTTGACCTGTACCCCTGTATCCATGGCCAACCTCGCCAGAGTACGACGAGTAGGAGAGCATCACGATGCATCTTCAGCAGGCAATTGAACCTTTGGTCAACTTCGGAGGTGGGAGGTGAAGCTCCCTAGCCTATCCCGCGGCCCGCAGGTGGCCTAGAGTCCGGAGTCAACCCCCGAGTTGACCACCTGGACCTGCTTGCTTGACACAAGGATGAAGAAGAACATCACTGGTCTTTGACAATTCTGCCCCTCTATGCCTTAATAGATGGTAAGGGCTTCCCCGTCTTTTATTCTTTTAATTGCAAGGAAGGGTGTGCGTGATCCTGACCGCTGGATCCTAAGTGGACCAGCAGACCACGGATCAAACGATCTGTGCATTTCACAAAATTAGCAATTAAATCTAAAAAGGGGTTTTTCTTGTTAAATTTGTATCTTGAGCTAGAAAACTCATATGAAGAAAGTTAATACATAAAAATGATCATAAAAATATGAGGAATGCATTAAAAATGGATTGGACACCTAAATCTATATATTTTTGCAAAAGTGCATATTTTGGATAGAACATGTATTAATTTGTAGTTAGAAACTGTAATTATTGATAAAAGATATATTTAATCTTGCAAATAGATTAATTCGAGCATGGTTTACTTGATTATTGTTAAAGATGGTTTTTAACCTATTTTTAACCTAATATGTTGGTTAAAACCCTTAGAAACCCTAAGTGAGGGAAAAAAAGGAAGAAAGAATATAATAATTTGAAAATTAGGTTTTTTTGTGATCCAAATCTGATCTTAAGATCTTAATGGAAAATAAACTGAGATAATAAGGGTTTGATGGATATTTTGATAAAAATAAAGTAAAAGTGGTAAAGAGGAAGTGAAACCCTAATTATGGTCAAAACCCTAAAAAGGGAAAATAACCTAGGAAACAACTAGGATTAATGGATCAAGATGACATGATTAATTATAGAGAAATTGGATGCCTTTTTTAGGATCAACCTGTGTGCACTTGTTTGATTTCTTGATTGGTTATTTCTGCAATCAAGTCTGCTTAACAGGTATGTGGTTAATTATGAATAACCGCCTTAGTTTCTTGAGGATTTCCCGGATGGTTAATCGCATTGAATGCAAATTATCTGTTTGGATGTTGATACTTGCAAATCATAAAGTCACTATGATTATCACATTAAAAATAGAAGTATGTATTATGCACCTACATGCCACCCTGATGGATGATGCCAACGGTCAGGCCCAGATGGGTAGACCAATGGACACCTTGAGTGGTGACCCCAGGCACCAAGCTCGGGAATGAGAAGGTGGCCTATGATATTGCATGACTAGTGGGCACCATGAGTGGTGACCCCCATGCACCAAACTTAGGATTGAGAAGGTGGCCTTAAGTCATTGGAAAAGGAAACCCTAAGGTGGGTATGCCAGGGTTAGGGTAAAAGCAGTGGAGAATGTCATACTGAAAAGTGTAAATTGGCTTGTTAATTAACTTTATTGTGATAATTAGATTGTTATCCTTATGTGCAAACTTTTTGTTGTCCCCACAAAACAGTATATTTCGATATACTGACCGACGTTTTGTTTGTCGGCGTTTTAGGTACAACCCTGAAGGAACAAATGGTAAAGTGACACATTGTGAAATTAAAACATAAAGTGCAAGGAGGATTAGATAATGTAGATTCCAGCTCTGGGTAGATAGATTTCCAAAGTTTTTCAAAGGTAAGTAAAGATTTAATTTTATACCCAAATTTCAGTTTAGTTAGTAGAATTTCATAATTATTATTGATTATTTGTCGAACCTTTGATCATGTTCATTTGATAACGACACCGACCTTTCGGTCTCCCTTAATTGGGGGTTACTGGGAGGCGGGGTCGTTACACGATTGGTCCCCAATTTTAACAAAAAGTCCATATCGATTTAAACTACTTGTGTTCTAGGTTTGGGATTCAAACTCAAAAGTATGAGAGACTTTTCTTCATAAGCAATATATCACTTATAAATGCATAGTTTATACATATTTTCTCTCTCTTAATCTTTTATTCTCTTTATTTGGATTTCTTTTACCATTAGTAACCTTGTGGATTCAAAATTTCATCCATGATGATTCAATCATACATTGTTCTACATATTTCACATATTTTCATCATTATCTCAAATTTCCATCTTAATAATGCATGATTTGATTTCTTATTTTTCTTTTAATCATATTGGAATCATTAAGATATTATGATCCTTGAAATCACATGCACAAAGGAAATATTGCAAAGGAAATCCATTCAATACACATAAATCATACAATTTCCATAATCATATATTTATTGGGGAAATTGCATTTTAAACCATATAAGCGCAAAAATTCAGGTTGTAACATAACTTGTTTATTTCGTGTTCTTTACTCTTTTCAAATTATGCAAATCTTATGTATAAGTATATTTTAGTCCTATAATCAGTACCTCATGTGCTTTACACACCTTGTTTCACATATTTTTTAGGTTCATAGATGTCTAGAAGTTGATGGGCTTGGTTATCTATGTCAGGTGTACTTGTTGTAAGATCCCTAGTGCACATGAGCAGACTTGTGTATATTGACTCTCAAATTGCAATTGATGTCGTGTAAAAAAAGGATGTTTCTTAATAATACTTGTTGAAAGCTGAGATTATGATTGATTCTTTTATCTTGATATCTATTCATGTATGCTAATCGTAATGCTTCCGCATCCACACTTCGATAATACCTTGCTAGGGATAGATGCCTAGGTCCTATCACCATTGATTTTATAGTAATTTGGAGTTAGTATTTGGGTAACAAATGGTTCTATGACGTCTACCTTACCAAGGCATGACAAATTTTTGAACGAGTCTTCTACCGTCTCCAAGGACTTACTATGACAAAGTGGATTTTGGCAAAAGAACGAATTAATTACTCTTTTGACCTCTATATACTCACTCCTGGTCCCAAATAATTTTTCTTGGCTTCCTAATCAATGTTGAGACTCAAATTCAAAATATGGTGATCAATGTGAGCTTTATACACATTATAACACCTTTAATTTGATTAATTCATCAAATTTTCCAAAGAAGAAAATTGGTCAATCAAACTTCTTCTTTTAGTCCTCAAAAGTTTTCTACATATTCTTCACATTATTTTGAAACTATGATACAAATTGCATCTCATTTGGACTTTACTAGAGCTATCTATGAATTTTTGAAGTTAATGTGGAAAATCCTCTATTTGCTCTTTATTTTCTCTTTTATTTGGCTTTTTCCATGTCATTGATCCATGGCAAGGGATCGAGGTGAGTCCCATCCCTTGGATCCACCCTCCTACGAACCAGGGCCCAATCAAATGGCCAGTTCATTGTCATCTACCTCCCGCATATTGTGGGGATGAGACAATAAAATGGAAATGGTCAATCAACCAATTAAGACTTTATTTTGAAAATCAAAGTGAACAAAACTCCTCGGCTCATATTTTTGCACTCACCAAACCCTATTTTGTATAGCTTTTGTACACCATTGTGCTTCCAAATGAATTCTCTTCCTCCCCTTCTCTTTTCGGCAGCCAGGTTGCTGCTCTTAATCTATGGGCTCTAAAACCCTAGTCCCAACACTATATAAAGGGTCCCTCATGCTTGCAATCTTCACACCAAGCTACGAGACCCTCCCTTTCTCACTCCATTGGCCTCGACACCCCAATTTTCTCCTCGACCTCCCTACTACTGTACAGTGCCACCACAAAGGAAATATTGCAATGGTAATCCATTCAACATATATAATTCATACAATTACCATAATCATACATTTATTGGGGAAATTGAATTTCCAACCAAAAGAACCCAAAAATTGGGGTTGTAAAATCCTTTCCCTCTTATAGGAATTTTTCCCAAAAAATTACACCAAACATACACACAATAAGGATAAGACTTTCTCATGTCCATCATTGGCTCCCATGTGACTTCATCCTCTCCATGGTGTTTCCAAAGAACCTTTATCATCTTATATTCTTGCATATGAGTTCTCTCTCACCTTGTTATCTCATACCCTCAAAGGTGACTCAGGATATGTTAGCCTCCCTTGAAGCTCAATGGGTTCAATGTTCAACACATGGCTCGGGTACATCACATAGTGCTCCAGATCGAACATATGGAACACATCATACATCATATAATCCTGAGGAGTAAGGATAAACATAAGAAACTCCACTAATCCATCTCAAATGGACCCATGTATAAGGGACTCAACTTTCTTAGCTATAGCTCAGAGGGGTCGGGTTTTCATAACACATGTTCACCCACTATGAACTGCATGTCAGTCTACTTCGCATCACCTCACGACTCCTATTGATCTTGGTCTTTATAAGCCATTACTCGATTAAAGTTACTACATATGCATACACTATGGTCTCTCTGACCTTCACAAGGTCCTCTCACCAACACCATCTGTAACGACAGTCACCAAACTGACAAACAAATCATTACTAATTAAGTGAAATAAACATAAACAACGGATTAACAAAAATCACTAAAATTTAAAACCATTTTGCAAGGAGATCCTTGTACATAAAACTTTTACTGAAAGATCCAAAACTCATACATATCACGATTTACATTGTACACGATTGTTTCATCTCATCTCGAGGACAACATATAACAGTTTCTCTATTAAAACACATACTAGAGAAACATAAACTCTTGAGACATTCAAGCCAAAATATCATATTATTCATGAAACCAGTACGAACCAACTCCAAGGACCTGAGAGTACAGAGACGACACATAGGACTACTATCTACATGACACGACAGGCAGTACACTCAAACTGAGCTATCACTGCTGTCCCTGTTGCTGATGTTCTTTCTCTGCAATATGGTCTCAATCCCCCTCGTGCACATCCACCTAAAAAAAATGAGGATCCCACGGAGTGAGACAATTGTCCCAACGAGAGATATAACTCTCTGCCAACAATATTATTATCACAGTTTAAATGGTATAAAACTGAGCAGAAGATAATCAGTTTATAATATTCTCATCTTTTAAAACATTGCAACTATCTGTGATAGAGAAGTAAGTCATTTATTCTCTTTATAAGGAATGGGAAGAACATGTATATCATTTACTCATCATACTATTTCAACATCTCAATCTTATCCAGTAAAACTCATTATCATGGTATGTCATCTATGAATCATTCTCATTTCTATTTGTTGGCCACAACCAATCTGCTAACCAGATATTTAATTATACCTGCCATGTGAGTATGCATCATCATATTATATTTAAGCTTTCAAATCCAACCCTTTTCTTGGTCATTCCTTCACCAAGATTACCATCATTCATAATGGAATCAAGTATGGTGTATCCTACTTTCTCTCTCTTCTACATGATTCTAGTAGGGAGTAGGAACACTCTAGATGTGGTAATTTGCATATTAATCCCATATTTTGGGTAAATTGCAATTTGTACCAAAATTGGTGCACAATGCTCCAACATTGTTCAAACAAGTTCAAACTTGGAATTTAGGCATTGCACGAGCCACCACTTAACATCATTCTCTCTCTTATGATTGTAAAACACATGTGGTACATTCAACATGTGACATTTTGCATTATAACCCCTCAACTTGGGTAAATTGCACTCTGGTCCAAAATAAAGTAAAATTGCTCAAACAACATTCAATCGGGACCAAACTTGAAACATGAGTGTCTCACATGATAACAAAACATCTTAGAGGATTATCTTAAAGTTCTAAGCAACTTTATTAGTCAAAATAAATTGGGTTACCTCATAACCCAGGTTAGGGTCGTTACAAGTTATAAACCCCTAACAAGGATTTCGTCCCCGAAATCCCAGGAAAAGGGAGGGACAAATTATTCATTAATCATGCCCTCAAGTCTCTACCTAACCTCTTAATGTTATGGAGATACCATAGATCTGTAGTTCACACAAAGTTCCTTTCACTAATTCAACCTTATCAATGTTTATGTTTATGATGAGCATAAACCCCTAACATATGACGTCCATATTATTGAAAGGAAGAAGCATAAAAGAGCATACTTCTATCATCACCCAAGAATATTTATCAAAATGGAAACATATATATCTAACAGAGATAATTCACTCAGCAATCTTTTATTCGTTTGGAAAAGTTCACTTAGCAAAACTCTATTTAATTGGGAATGCTCTCTTAGCTTTTCCTTTATATTGGGAATGTTCACATAGCTCTTCCTATTTAATTGGGAATGTTCACACAACTCTTCCCATTTAATTGGGAATGTTCACGCATCTCTTCCCATTTAGGAATGTTCACACAACTCTTCCTATTTAATTGGGAATGTTCACATAGCTCTTCCCATTTAGGAATGTTCACACAACTCTTCCTATTTAATTGGAAAGTTCACACAACTCTTTCCATTTAGGAATGTTCACACATCTCTTCCTATTTAATTGGGAATGTTCACACAGCTCTTCCCATTTAGGAATGTTCACATACCTCTTCCTATTTAATTGGGAATGTTCACACAACTCTTCCCATTTAGGAATGTTCACACAGCTCTTCCTATTTAATTGGGAATGTTCACACAGATCTTCCCAATTAGGAATGTTCACACATCTCTTCCTATTTAATTGGGAATGTTCACACAACTCTTCCCATTTAGGAATGTTCACACAACTCTTCCTATTTAATTGGGAATGTTCACACAACTCTTCCCATTTAGGAATGTTCACACAGCTCTTCCTATTTAATTGGGAATGTTCACACAGCTCTTCCCATTTAGGAATGTTCACACAGATCTTCCTATTTAATTGGGAATGTTCACACATCTCTTCCCATTTAGGAATGTTCACACAGCTCTTCCTATTTAATTGGGAATGTTCACACAACTCTTCCCATTTAGGAATGTTCACACATCTCTTCCTATTTAATTGGGAATGTTCACACAACTCTTCCAATTTAGGAATGTTCACACAACTCTTCCTATTTAATTGGGAATGTTCACACATCTCTTCCCATTTAGGAATGTTCACACAGCTCTTCCTATTTAATTGGGAATGTTCACACAGCTCTTCCCATTTAGGAATGTTCACACAACTCTTCCTATTTAATTGGATTATACTCTCTAGATTGTTTCAGAATGACGACTTGATCAGAGTAATAAAAAAGACAACAATCTAAGAGTTTCATACTTGCCTTATCTTCAATAATCATATACCTGGCCAGGGTATACAAGTATTGAGATTAGGTAGTATGTACTTTATTTACTATCATATTCCTCAGTTCTCATATCATTATACACACAAGATTTTTCATTTCTGAATGTTCTTCAGATATTGCTTCAATATCTCATCTTTTATTACACAAATAAGAGAGATTATAAAGAATTTAAAGGAGAACCGAGTAAAATGTAAGTTCTCTTCTTCCTTGTGTCCTTATAGGACTGGTTAAAGGAAGTTCAAAAACAACTACTTTCTTATTTTTAACACATAGAATCAAGAAATGAAATATCAGAATGAATCTATTTCATTTGATTATTACCCCTCGCGGTCATCTACTGCTTTAGGTTGACTTAACACATAAAGTCTAGTTGTTTCATGTTGTTGCTTTTGCCTTTTTACGTTATTGGGCTGTAACTTTCATAAGCCTTGCCGAGTCTACCTCGGTTGTTGAGTCATTTCCTCCCTTCTTTTCAAAGAAAAGAGTTTAGTATGCTCAACAAGTCCATATCCATAACATGTCTTGTCCTCATACCATGGTCTTATCGGTCTCATTACCGTTGTATAAGCTATTCCATGAGTTCTTACAGGTGAAAAGTTAGGACCTTTTCCCTTACATAATGACTACTGCCCTGGTGTACTAGGCATTTATTGCACTGGTGTTACCAAAAACTTTGGCTTTTCATAAAAACTAGGCAAATGTCTCTAAAATTATAGAGACCTTACCTTAAATCTCATCTTATTACCCCTCCTTGGGCACTACCATCACAGATGTACTATTTGTCTAAACTTATGGCAAAGTCTACTTTCTCGCCATATGTTAATCTTTCCCACATTTTCCACTATTCCAACATGACTATGTCATTTAAGAATCTTTTCAAAGCCCAAAGTGTCTGTATTAAGGACTGCTAACCTAAGTTGTAATGCTAGTATCTAGTATTCTATATGCATCACTACTGTCCTAACCTACCCTTCAAGAGCATAAACATAGGATTCTCTATCCTGATCAGGTCAAGATGGGAATTCTCAGGCACTTGTTCTTCTCTTTCCTGATCCCATACACCCTCTCCTGGTGCAACAATATTGCCCTCAGCAATGTGTTCCTCGTGTTCCCCAGTCATTTATAAACTTTACCCTTTACTATGCATAACCAGAAGTCACTATACGGTATACTGGAGGACACTGACACAGACTCAACACCTTAGTCCTATGTCTCTGTAGACTCAGTTAACCTTAAGATCTGATACCAAACTTGTAACGACAGTCGCCAAACTGACAAAAAAATCGTTACTAATTAAGCGGAATAAACAAAAACATCGGATTAACAAAAATCACTAAAATTTAAAGCCATTTTACAATGAGATCCTTGTACAGAAAACTTATACTGAAAGATCCAAAACTCATACATATCATGATTTACATTGTACAACATTGTTTCATCTCATATCGAGGACAACATATAACAATTTCTCTATCAAAACACATACTGGAGCAACATAAAATCTCGAGACATTCAAGCCAAAATCTCATATTATTCATGAAACCAGTACAAACCAACTCCAAGGACCTGAGAGTACAGAGACGACACATATGACTACTATCTACATGACACGACAGACAGTACACTCAACCTGAGCTGTCACTGTTGTCCCTGTTGCTGATGTTCTTTCTCTACAATACGATCTCAATCCCCCTCGTGAACGTCCACCTAAAAAAATGTGGATTCCACGGGGTGAGACAATTGTCCCAGTGAGAGATATAACTCTCCGCCAACAATATTATTATCACAGTTTAAATGGTATAAAACTGAGAAGAAGATAAGCAGTTTAGAATATTCTCATCTTTTAAAACATTGCAACTATCTATGATAGAGAAGTAAGTCATTTATTCTCTTTATAAGGAATGGGAAGAAAATGTATATCATTTACTCATCATACTATTTCAACATCTCAAGCTTATCTAGTAAAACTCATTATCATGGTATGTCATCCATGAATCATTCTCATTTCTATTTGTTGGCCTCAGCCAATCTGCTAACCAGATATTTAATTGTACCATCCATGTGAGTATGCATCATCATATTATATTTAGGCATTGGACTATACCAATCCTGTGCAACTATTTCAGGCATTGGACTATGCCAATCCTGTGCAACTATTTCAGGCATTGGACTATGCCAATCCTGTGAAAACATCACTGAATACCACATCACTTTTACTAGGCATTATACCTTGGCCAAGCCATCATGCTTATTCACATCCTTTCTATAAACAAGTATCTATCTCATATATTTCAAACACTATAGCCCTTATTTGGCTATAACCATAAAGCATGTATGATCAAGATTTCATTATTGTTATTGTATCCATTTATTATTATCATTATATTACTAAGTTTCCATTTCTTAGTTTATTTTGAACATTATCATTTCTTACATGAGACTTTTATAAACACCTTGTTACCTCTCACTAGGCAACAACTATCCTCATGGATTACAAGGCCCATTAAGTATCTTGTCACCTCTCACTAGGTAGCAAATTATCACACGGATCACAAGGCCATAACACATCTTGTCACCTCTCAATAGGAAACAACTTATTCTCGTGGCTCACAAAACCATTACACATCTTGTCACCTCTCACTAGGAAACAACTTATTCACATGGCTCACAAGGCCCATAATACATCTTGTCACCTATCACTAGGAAACAAATTATCACATGGCTCACAAGGCCATAACACATCTTGTCACCTCTCACTAGGCAACAACTTATTCACATGGCTCACAAGGCCCATAACACATCTTGTCACCTCTCACTAGGAAACAAATTATCACATGGCTCACAAGTCCTTAACACATCTTGTCACCTCTCACTAGGAAACAACTGATTCACATGATACTTTTTATGTAAGTATTTAACATGTCTTACAAGGCTTATGTAATAAGTGAAATACAACCTTCCCATCATTAGGGTTAGGGTTTTCCATTATTAACCATTTAGGTTTTCAAGATCATATTACCAATGATCAAACCCTAATTAATTGCTCCACACATTTAGGAGCAACATTGATATCATAAGTATTCAATCATACTTATTTATTCTCATCAATTATCATTAAATGATTATCAACACAAGGTATGAGTTTCTCTCTCATCCTCTCTAGGATATTGATTACATCATACTTTATTATATTGTCTTAACCTTTTCTCAAGGTATGTTAGCCTACACTTATCAAAGTGCATTAAACTCACTACATTTCAATGTAACAATTGGCATGACACACTTCATGTTTTACTCATCCATACATATTGGATTTAAGATGCATCAAGGTGTAGCAACCTTAAAGTGTTGGATGTGATATTTACCATACCTTGGTGTATTACTTCCCTCATCACTTTTAACTAACTTAAGTTCATCAAATTATCTTGTATTAGGGTATTTCCCATCCTAATACTTTATCCACTATCCCATCATATTAATCTTGTAAAGTATTGGCCATAAGTCATACACTTGAATCACTCAACTATCATCAATGATATGGACTCATCTCAGGTTAAGACATTGTTGATATAAGGTTGTCCATTATCAACCACTTTAGGTGTTTCAACTTTAAAGGTATTAGCCACACCATAACTTGGTGTTACTCTTATCACTCCTAAGAGTGTCTTGCCCTCACCTTTACAAGGTATCTCGGGTTAGAAGTGTGCATATGTTCACCATATCGGGTTGTAAGTATATGAGCACTCATCATGTCGAGCTAGAAGTATATACACACATTTCATATCGGGCTAAAGGTGTTTGTATGTGTTACCCATGTCATGCATGAGGTATTAAGCCATCACCATGTCGGGCTAGACATCAACTAGGGTTGTGTATCGGGCTACCATATCGTGCAATAGCACTTGCTATTCTTTACTCATATTTGGTTGCCCAATTAGGGTTTCACATCAACTTATAAGTATTCATTTAACCTTGTATCGTGCATGCAGTCTATACTTGACTCGCTATCATTCAAGAGGTGTATACTACAACCACATATCATGAAACAATGTATTCATTCATATCCATATCATTCAAGTGAAGTAGGTGCATCATCATATCGGGTTAAAGGTGCTTACTTGTGTGCTTACACCCGATATCTCTTTTATAAGGTAATATCATCATCTTCAAGCTCTAGAACTTTGTTCTAACTATTATAGTTCATGTTAACAGGTATAAGAAACTAATAGAACTCATAATTTCATCAACTATTTCAGGAAATTTTGGAATTAAAAGCAGATCATTAAATACAACAATTTAGGTGATGAATAATAACATGGTTGAGTTCAAGTTATATAACCCGCCTTAAGAAAAACTTCAAAGCTCCAAGCTCCAAATCTCCACATTCCCAAGGTTGAAGATGACTTTATAAAAAATCCAAGGATCGTTCACAACTCCTTCATATACAAGGAATCACCATGGATAAGCAATTGGTGATGAAGAAAAGAAAGGAAGATCAAAACCCTAAAATCATGCTTCAATCCAAGGTTTAAGATGATCATGGCCTCACCTTAGGGTTAATATTTGAGTTCCTTAGCTCCTTGGCCAACACCCTACAACTCTTGGGTGATATGAACTTCCTCTTGGCCGACACAACTTTACTTTTGGCCGATACCCCCTCACTTGTGGCCAAAATCACTTCAATTGGCCGATATCAACTTGCTATGGGCAATATCAATATGCTATGGCCGATATACTTGCTATGGACGATACCCAAGGCCTATGCATGATACCCTTGTTCTCGTGGAAGATATGACAACCCTCTTGCATGATATGACACTCACTTGCATGATATGCCACTCAACTCATCACCCTATTGGTCGATATCACCTTATATGGCCAATTTTACCTACTTGGCCGATATGCTCTTGCCATGGGCGATATATCCCAAGGCCTATGAACGATACCACAGCATCCCTTCACGATATGGGAGCTCTATTCACGATACCTTAGGGTAGGAGGGTGGTAAGGGTCGCAAAATTGCACCAAGGGGTGAAACTAGGGGTATATATACTTGTTGTTCATGAAGGAAGGCAAAAATGAGGTGTCAACATTTTGAGCTAGTAGGTGCCACGTGTCATGCATGGGTGACACATGTACATGCATGTATCAACATTTATATTTTCTTTAAAAACAGTTGAAAATCATTTAGGGATAAAGATTCGTCCATTACATATCTCTTTGAATAATATATATCAACAAAATCACCACTTTATTCACAACTCACCACAACTTTGCTAAGGAAGTTGTAACCCGACACACCTCACCTCATTGAGGTGCTTTTCACGATATGGACTTTACCAAGAGTCCACAAAACGATATGGGACACCTCCTTGGGCTCCATGGCCGATAGGCACTCATATATAAGCTTTTCAACTTGATACAACTCAAGTTAAGCTTTCAAATTCAACCCTTTTCTTGGTCATTCCTTCACCAAGATTACCATCATTCATAATGGAATCAAGTATGGTGTATACTACTTTATCTCTCTTCTACATGATTCTAGGAGGGAGTAGGAACACTTTATATGTGGTAATTTGCATATTAATCCCTCATTTTGGGTAAATTGCAATTTGTACCAAAATTGGTGCACAATGCTCCAACATTGTTGAAACAAATTCAAACTTGGAATTTAGGCATTGCACGAGCCACCACTTAACATCATTCTCTCTCTTATGATTGTAAAACACATGTGGTACATTCAACATGTGACATTTTTCATTATAACCCCTCAACTTGGGTAAATTGCTCTTTGGTCCAAAACAAAGGAAAATTACTCAAACAACATTCAATCGGGACCAAACTTGAAACATGAGTGTGTCACATGATAACAAAACATATTAGAGGATTATATTAAATTTATAAGCATATTTATTAGTAAAAAAAATAGGGTTACTTCATAACCCAGGTCAGGGTCGTTACATCATCCAAGTGAAGTGGTGACCGACACATCCTCCCTTATAGTATAGAGCTTCATACATCCTGATACTAGTTATGGTGGTTGTCATAACAGGCAAACTCTGTTGGGGTAGGAGCTGCATCTATGAATCACCCTGAACAAGCACACATGCTCTCATCAGACTCTCTAAACTCTGGATCATGCTCTCTTGACTGTCCATCAGTTAGGGTTGATATGTTATACTCCAATCTAGCATCAACTTCTTCATGTTCCTTCTTCTACCACATGGAGGTGTACTTGAGGTCATACTCAAGATATTGGACTCATATCATGATATAGTTGAACTATCTCTCTCTTATATATATATAGTTCAACCAAAACACTAGTGGTGCTCTCTCTTAGTTAGGTGATTAGGTTAACTTGGTAAGGTGATCTACCATAACCCATATTGCATCATGATCTCTCTTGGTCTAGGGGAGACCTACCGCTATATTATTAATGCATCGAAGTGCACTACAATCACTAAGATTATTATCTTATAGTTTAAACCTTTTTGTACTCTCCGATTAAGGTTAGTATAGAAAGGATCGATCCCACATGACAACTTTATTAATTTTGTTAAATCTAAACCCTATTGTTTTTAAAGAACCTTATTATTTGGTTTTGGTATTTTTTAGATTTGGAACAGAAAGTAAAAGTCGAGTTTTGGGGGTTGATAATTAACACTAAGAAAAGAAATCCAGGAATGAAAAATGCACATAACAAGAATGTAAATTTGTCATGTCACAACGAAAATTAAGTTTTTTGTTAGCATAATAAATCCTATTAAGAATGAAAATACTAAGAATTAAAGGAATACAAATAAGTGGTGATTAAAACAAGAGATGGGAATCAAGGCTTTAGCGGTTTTCACCACCTTAGCCGAGGCAAAAATGAACTAATCCTTAAAAACAATGGATTTGATGAAGGCAAGTGAATTAATAAAAATCCACTAAAGGTGAACTCCTCATGATCCCATTGGTCCTGATGCTCATGTTTCCTAGTTTATCAACCTAAAAGAAGAAGATCCACTATCATTTCAAAACTCCTATGCAATTGGGTTTGTTGTTCTAAATTTGAACTTCCATGGTCATATCCATCTAGATTAACATTTGATTAAACCAATTAATTACTGTGATAGATCAATTAGTTATCAAACCCAAAATCCATCTAGGATCATTTTTAAGGAAAAGTCGATAAAGCCATGGCTAAGGGGTTATTCCCCTTTCCTCAATAGAGAACTACTCACTCATCCTTGTGGATTAGGGAGATGGAGGGAAGAAGAGTTCTATCCATAGTCTAGTTTACTATAGGCTAGAGACAATGAAATGGCTGACACTTAATCCCTTCCTCCAGTACATAGAAGAGAAGAATAACAATAAATAAACTAGATCTAAATGAGAAAAGTAAGAACAATAATTGAAAGGAACTCTTAGCTTGAAAAAACCAAATTTATTGATGAATAGAACACAATAACATAAGAACGCAAGAAAGGTTGCTCAAAAATCTTGTACAAATATGATACAAAAGATGCTTTGGGAGGAGGAAGTGCACCTCCTTTTATAGGAGAAGGAGGGGAGCATTACAATTAGGGTTGTGGCTAAAAAGGGACTGGCAGCTACTAATTTGAACTAGTTGTTCATTGTCAACTGATCATTTGGGGAGAGAATCGATCAGTTGGAGGTCTGGAAAGGGCGAGAGTTGGGACAGCAGTAGGTAATCCTAGATCTCAGGTGGCGGTGCTTCTTTGACCCACTTGATTTGGGAGGGAAAACTCCTGCTTTGGCCCTGAAATGGTTGTTTGAGATTCAAAGGGGTGTGCCATCTTAACAAATACCACTCGATCAGTCAGAACAAGTGAGCTGAGCTTCTGGATCATGTGAGACGATCGGCTGGAAATATAGAGCCACTCATCTGGAATGACTGAGACGATCAACTGATCATCTAGACTTCTTGTCTGATCTTCTGGGTCTATAGAAATTCATACATTCGGGTGAGATTAAGTTAAATTGTGATAAATGGAAGAAAATCACAAATTGTTTCTTTTTAGTGGATAAAGATAGGAATTTCAATGTGGCATGACTAAAAATGTTGTGAAAAGATGTGCTGAATTAGCACATATCAAATATCCATGGTGATCTGCTCCCATTCCCTCTAGGGAACTCCTCATTATCTATAGTAACTCACTGACTTACTAGTGTTCATCCTTCACCCTCTGGCATGTATGGAGACAAGCCACATGCAACTCTGCATACTTCTTCATCTAGGTCTTCAAGGTACCACTACAGACCATAACCTTCATGATAGTACCACAGTGTATGGTGTACTTAAAATCATGAGCTTCTTGCATGAAATGATTCCTCAAGGGTGACTCCTAGGAAACCCTAAAACACTTTAGTAGTTGGTGATTCATCCCTATTTTAGGGCTTCATCTTGAGTCATTTTGCATTTCAATCACATCTACAACTATTAGATTACATGTTATTTTCCTCAATATGTGTTTTATTGTCAAATGCACTTATGGATGGTTTTTTGCATGTTTTATTGGTACTTTGTCCACTACTTGATGGATTAGAAAGAATATGGTTGAATCTAGGGTTTCCCCAGGCTTGGAGGAGCCCACAATGAGGCCAAAACCACTTCAAACCTTCCCCAAGTGGTCAAAGGGTGTATTGAAGCAATAACCTTGATGGATGGTCAAGTTAAACACTCAAATGCAGGGGAAGCACCCCATAACGGTCATGCTACCATGGAATGGCCGTTTTGGGACATGCCCCAATCAACATAATCTTCAAAATTTGACTAGTTGGCCAGAACGGTCTTGCTATCAAGAATGGCTGTTTTGGGAGTTCCTAGCACAGCCATGCTACCAGTCCTAGAAAGCCAAAATTCCATTGTTCATTCCTTTTTTCACCACGACCATTCCCATCCCCCACGGACGTGCTACCCATTTCCCACCACGGCCGTACAGCCCAGCGCGGCCGTGTTACACACACTTTTACCGACTTTATGCACTATTCTACCCACTTTGTCCCCACTTAACCTAATGCATCCCCCATACCTATATATACCAAGGTGGTGGTTGGGGCATCAGATTAGGTAACCTACAGCCACTCTAGCCTCCATATTTCATCCTCCACCCATTCCCACCTCATTCCACTCCATTTCACCATTTCCACCATCAAAAACCTACTTTTCTTCCATTTCCACCATACATCCATGCCATTCACCTACCTTGGAGGAGGGAGCTCGAGCTACAGTTGCTAGGAGGTGGAGAAGGAGGAGTCTTCACCGAGCTTATCATGGATTTCCACTCCTCTACTCATTCTTCTTCCTTTCTTTTTGTATTTTCCATGTCTATGAGTAGCTTGGCCCCTCTTGGGGGACTGTTTGGGGGAAATTATGTTACTTTGATATCGTGTTGGGGGAAAATGATATGTAAACATTATGATTTCATTTGGAAATGATTATTTTCTATTTGTATCTCATTCACCATCAATTGCTTGTTGGTTTGTGTGTGAAATTATTTTTTAATTAGAACCCTTGCCCTACTTAATTTTTAGGGATGAACATCATTTATTTAATTTTTTTTTACATTACAGTAGGTGACAGGCGGGCAACAAGCTGTGCCACTAGTCCTTTTTGTATGACAGGTGTGAAATCACCTTGGAATTAAGGAAAATTGCTTATATGTGTGAATTTTGGGATTTGCCCCTAGGTCCAATTGTTGGATCCCTAGGCTGCCTCCCATCTTCGAACATCTGAATCAATCTCGCTAAACCTATGCGAGAGATCTAAGTATCTAGATTAGATAATTCTAGTGCAATTATCATGGAGCCTTCTTAAGGATAGAATGTGGGGGAATTGGGGTCCAAAACCCTAATTTCACCTCCCCATTACTACCCTTGGCCCCTAATTGCCCTAGGAATGTCTAATCTAGAAACCTAGATGTGATTAGACTCTAATTGAATTTAACCTAATCCCTAACCCAATTGAGCCTCGTAAGGGTAGTAGGGGTTGTTAGGGACTAGTTCCCCTATACACAACCTAGCATATGCATGGCCAGTTAGCAGCTTAGGTTAATTCATTAGACTCTAACTTGTTGTTTGGTTTGGATAATCTAAATGGAATCATAATGTTCATATGTCACCCCCAACTTAAGTGATAAGTTCATACCCCTAAACAGCCCATGCCTCTCTTTATTGCTTGAAACCCTAGTTTTGTGCTTTCTTAGTTTAATAGCTCTTTTATTGATTAGTTAGCTTCTTGCTTTGTTCTTTCTCAGTTCTTGCTAGTCTAGCTCTTTAACTTCTCTTTTGCTCTTCTTTTACTTGCCTTAGTGTAAATTGCCTTTTCATACCTAGCTTAATCCTTTATTTCTTGTTTAGTCTTAATCTAGTCTAGGGTTAACTTAGATTTCATTCTCTCCTTTAATTGCTTTCTTGTTCATAGTAGTCTTACAATAAAAACAACCTTCAAACCCTTAACCCTAGTCTCCACAGTAGGAACCTAGCAATACTAAACCTAGCTCTGGTGCCCCCTTTTTTGGCTGTGGATCGACCCTATATTTCCCACCTTCCTATACTACGACACGACCCCATGTGCTTGCGGGTGTAGCTATTTTAGTAGAAGTAGGTTTGCTAGTTAGGTTTATAAATATCAAAAGTGAATCCATCCGTGTGCTTCCATCTGTGGGGTTGCATCTATTCAAAACTCCAATTGAGTAGTATGTAAAACCATTGGTGGGAACACACCAAGCTTTCTGGCGCCATTGGTAGGGATAGAAAGCTCCATAGCTACCTAGTAGTTGTGGTGTTTACTCTCCCCTTTTGCACCATCTTTTACCAATTTGTTTCTTTTCATTTGAGAAACACGCCAAGCTTTCTGGCATCGTTACTGGTGACAAAAAGTTCCATAGCTACCTAGTAGTTGTGGTGTTGACTCTCCCCTTTAGCACCGTCTTTTGCTAGTTTGTTTTGTTGTGTTTGAGAAACATGCCAAGCTTTCTGGCGCCGTTTCTGGGGAGAAAGGCACTCGGCCTAGATAGTTAGTTTTGCTTTGACTTTTCCTACTACCCTCATCATTGCTATTCTTTATTCATTATTCTTTGTATTCTTTTTGCATATTAGTTTGCTGACTTGCTTTCTTTTGTTTGGTTGTGCATTGTGCATGTGACAAGCCACTCGGGGAAGGTAAGATGGAAGGCCAAAATGCACAAACCCATCCATTTCCTCCACCACCCTACCTCCAAGGCTATCCTAAGCCTTACACACCCCTACCACCACCATCGCCACAACCTTCCCACCATTTCAACTTCCAACCTCAATTCCCTCCTCCACCTCAATCCTAAAGACCATTAACAACAATGCCACCACCAAAACTATCACATGTTCCTCCTATTTCCCATGAGAAAATGGATATGATTGAGACCCCCCTCATTGGTGCATATGAAGACCCATTTCTCAAGAGAGAGAGAAACTATGGCATGAGATTACTGAAGGTCTTAAGGTTGATTAAGATCTATGATGATGATCCCCAAGGGGAGAAAACTACTGAGAAGCACTCAAGAAGCTCGCATGATCCTTGGGAGGAAGATCAATCAAGGAAATCATTTGAGAGGATTGCCTATGATGGGGGTGCAATCAATGGTTGATGGTGAAAGAACAAGAAGCCCAGTTGAAGGCACACAACTTAGCTCTTGTGGGAGGCAACCTACATAGGTTTGGGAAATTTTGACCCAAACTTCACTTTTTGATACTTTTTCTTTATTTTTACAGTTTCCAAGAATACACACACACTTGTATTTAATAGTTTTTGTCTAGTTTTAAGATGTGCAGGTGATAACCGGGTGAAATGAAGGAAATTTGAGTACAATTGAGAGAAGGATTCAAAGAAAAATCACTTTGGGTCAAGTATTTTAGTGTTTGATGTTCATCATTTTTAGATTAGTAGCTATAGGGATCACTACGGCCGTGGCACATCAATACGACCATGGAAATTTGCATGAAAAACACACCAAGTCCCTAGATTCAGAAGCAAAATTGAGAAAAACTGCTAAAGGACTGCACCACGGTCGTGCCAGGTAGAATGGCCGTGCAACCTAAAGCCACCACGGCCGTGCTACAGACCAATTTCAGCTACTTAAGGCAGATTAGTGGGGCACCTACTACACATATCCTCCACCACAGGGAGGAACATTGTTGCAGCCTCGAGAGAGCCATGATCATCTACCCTATCATCCTAAACTCTAGGATCATGCTGAGGACAACATGATTCAAAAGTTTGGGGTGGTAGGGCAGGTATGCCCTAGTTTCACTTTGCATTTCACCGACCAAATCCACTTTTGTTTTCTTGTTTTTTCTATATACCTTAGTCATATTTATTTCTTTGCATACATGCATGCCATGTAGTTTACATTCCTTCCATTTTTGCATAATTTTCAAAATTTTGCTATTTTTACCATGCATTGCATATCATGCACATTTTTTGTAACTTTTGCATGTTTTAGCTAGGATTTGCTTGTTTACTACTGTAAGTACAATAATATAGGCTTAGATGTGATTGAAGGCAATTTTGCACCATTTTTGCCAATTTTGCCCAAATTTGAGATTTCTTGTCTATAAGTGTGTTTCAACCCAATCTCTACTTTTTGGATTAAAAATGATGACCTTTGACAAATGCAAGTGAGTTATCATTGTTTATTGCTAAATGGTATCAGATCTTGACTTTTTACATGTGCATCACCTCTGTTGTGTTTGTGAATGATTTGGTTGATTTGTGACTTGAGCAAGCTATGAGAGCTTAGTGACTATGAAATCACTTGATTGAAGTATCAATTTCAAGTTGTTCATTCATGTGGTGTGACATTGTTCGATGAAGTGTTGGATTAATTTTCATGCAGGATACCTTATGTTAAGAATAATGCCAATGACCCCTCTTTGACCTGACTATTCACTCACCATTTTCTTACCCCTCCGCCTCATGAAAGGAAGCCAAAGTGCACATATTAGCCATGGCCACCTCCAGAAGTTCAGGGTGGCCACATCTGCATCTCACTGCTTCACTCTCATCACCATATGCCCTATCTACACCAAGGGCAAAGAAAAAGAAAAGAAAAAAATTCAAAAAGAAAATATAAGGATGCTTCTGTTTAAGAGCATTCAAATATAGAAAATATGAGTGCTCTATGTAATAGCACTCCAAAATCTTACCACAACCCTTTCTTCCATCTTTATACCCATTGAGCTAGGAAACATAAAACCTAGCTCATTTTGCCCTTTTCCACAACCACGTGGGTCATTTGGTGTGATTTGAAACATAAGGTTGCATGCATGAAGGTGAAACAAAACTCCTAGTTATCCTTGCTTAACGCCATTATGAAACGGTGTACCCAGAACTACATAAAAGAAATATGGATGGCGAGTGTGTCTTATGCACTATATTTGAAGTTCATATGTTTTGTGCTATTTTCATGATTGCTTTGTGAAAGTAGGAGAGGAGAGAGGTGGAATGCATGCACTTGGTCATTTTTTATCCCATTTAGAAATAATCATCCTTTGCATTGCATTTTTCATTTATGGATGAGAAACAATTTTAGAGAGATTGAGTTGGAGCATACTTGAGGACAAGTATGTTTCAAGATTGGGGTGGTGATTCAGCCCAATTTTAGGGCTTCATCTTGTGTCATTTTTCATTTCAATCACATCTACAACTGTTAGATTACATGTCATTTCCCTGAATATGTGTTTTATTGTCAAATGCACTTATGGATGGTTTTTTGCATGTTTTATAGGTACTTTGGCCACTACTTGATGGATTAGAAAGAAGATGGTTGAATCTAGGGTTTCCCCAAGCTTGGAGGAGCCCAAAATGAGGCTAAAACCACTCCAAACCTTCCCCAAGTGGTCAAAGGATGTATTGAAGCAATAACATTCATGGATGGCCATGTTCAACACTCAAATGCAGGGGAAGAACCCCAGAACGACCGTGCTACCATGGAATCATTGTTCTGGGACATGCCCCAATCAGCAGAATCTTCAAAAATTGACCCAGTTGGATAGAACGGTCGTGCTATCAAGAATGGTCGTTTTGGGAGTTCCCAGTACATCCATGCTACTAGTCCCAGAAACCCAAAATTCCCCTATTCATTCCTTTTTTTCATCATGGCCATTCTCATCCACCAAGGACCTGCTACCCATTGCCCACCATGGCCGTGCAACTCAGCACGGCCGTGCTACACACAATTTTACCTGGTTTTCTGCACGGTTCTACCCACTTTGCTCCCACTTAACCTAATGCTTCCCCCACACCGGTATATACCTAGGTTGTGGTTGGGACATGAGGTTAGCTAGCCTACAACCACGCTATCCTCTCTATTTCATCCTCCACCCATTCCCACCTCATTCCACCTCCATTTCACCATTTCCACCATCAAAACCCTACTTTTTTCCCATTTCCACCATACATCCATGCCATTCACCTACCTTGGAGGAGGGAGTTTGAGCTATAGTTGCTAGGAGGTTGAGAAGGAGGAGTCTTCACTGAGCTCATCATGGATTTTCACTCCTCTACTCATTCTTCTTCCTTTCTTTTTGTATTTTCCATGTCTATGAGTAGCCAGGCCCCTCTTGGAGGGTTGTTTGGGGGAAATTATTTTACTTTGATACCATGTTGGTGGAAAATGATATGTAAACATTATGATTTCATTTGGAAATGATTATGTTCAATTTTGATCTCATTCTCCATGAATTTATTGTTGGTTTGTGTGTGAAATCACCTAGGAATTTAGGCAAATTGCCTATATGTGTGAATTTTAGGATTTGCCCCTAGGTCCAATTCTTGGATACCTTAGCTGCCTCCCATATTCCTACATCCTAATCAATCTCCATAAACCTAAGTGAGAGATCTAAGTAGCTAGATTAGATAATTCTAGTGCAATTAGCATGGAGCCTTCTCAAGGCTAGAATTGCCCTTGGAATTGGGGTCCAAAACCCTAATTTTACCTCCCCATTACTACCCTTGTCCCCTAATTTCCCTTGGAATGAATAATCTAGAAACATATACTTGATTAGACTCTAATTGAATTGAACCTAATCCCTAACCCAATTGAGCCTTGTAAGGGTAGTAGGGGGTGTTAGGGACTAGTTCCCCTATACACAACCTAGCATATCCATGGCCAGTTAGCAACTTAGGTTAATTCATTAGACTCTAACTTGTTGTTTGGTTTGGATAATCTAAATGGAATCATAATGTTCATATGTCACCCCCCAACTTAAGTGATAAGTTCATACCCCTAAACATCCCACACCTCTCTTTATTGCTTGAAACCCTAGTTTTGTGCTTGCTTAGTTTAATTAGCTCTTTTCTTTCTTAGTTAGCTTCTTTCTTTGTTCTTTCTCAGTTCTTGCTAGTCTATCTCTTTAACTACTCATTTTCTCTTCTTTTGCTTGCCTTAGTGTCAATTTCCTTCTCATACCTAGATTATGTTGGCTAAATTGGACATTATGATAAATCCCTTTGTTTTGATGATGACAAACATTTCATTCTTGTCCATCTAACGAGCTACTTGAGTGTTGCAGGAATAAGGTGGATGACAAAGTACTAGGGAATCTATATGCTTGAATGCTTGTAAATTTCATGAAATATAATCAATTGTAAACTTGTACAAGTATATAATGTACAAGTACTTAGATATCATGTAAATCAAGCGTTAGATCTTCCCTAGCCAATCACTACACTTAGATAGGTCATCTCCTCCAATAGTGTCACCTATGCACACTCATACACATACTTAATGCCTTAAATTGAAACATTGAAACAGGGTCAATCTCGGTCAAAAAATTCCTCGACTGAGACACTCTCGGTCGACAAACTTCTCGACCGAGAAAGACCCAAGTAGTCGTTAGACACAGCTGACAAGGTAGTTGGCAGTTGGAGATGAACATTGTAAACACTTGATCCAGAGAGCCTATCGGTCGACAAAACTTCGACCAAGTAGGTGTCTCGGTCGACAATTCCTTGACCGAGATGGACTCTGACAGCAACTACAGAATTAATTAACTAGCTGTTTCTAAAGCAACTAAAGTGTACCTAACGGCTAGTTAAGCACTTAGAACCCCCTAGAAAGTGTCTAGAACGTCCTTAAGCACTTGTAGGTCATTCCTATAAATAGGACATGCCTTAGGACACCTAAATACACCCAAGCTACACTTGTGATACACTTGAGCATACACTTGCAATTGTCAATTTATTTTGAGAAATTGAGCAACACTTGCATTGGCTATTCCTCTCCTTGCTCCAATTTCGTGTCCTATAGGTTAGCATCTCCTATCCACAACAATTACACTTCTATATACATTGGTTAGGAGATCAAAACGCTTGATATAGGAAATCAAGCCTTGTGCTACAAGTGGTATTGTAATTTCTATTTTTCCTTCTTGTTCCTTGTTATCTTTTGTATTCTCCTTGCTACTCCTAGGGTTGGAGGCTGCGGATTGGAGAAGGTTCTTCTCGGTGGAGAAGGTGGACTTCAGACTACTTCAAGAAGGTTGTTGCTACGGGAAGCTACTTCAAGAGGAAGGCTACTTCAAGGGGGAGCTTGAAGTTACTTCAAGAAGGCTGCTTCAAAGTTGGTGCAACTACTTCTAGGTGAAGGCTGTTCGAAGGGTTTGGTGAAAGAATTGTAATTTTATGTAAAGTCCTTGCGAGGTAATAAAATTTGATTCTTTCAAAATCCCGGTTGGGTAAGCAACCGGGTAGTGGACTGACTTCCTTAGTATTTTCTAAGGTTGGAACCACTCTAAATCCTTGTCCCCTTGTCCAATATTTTTGTGGTTGGTTGTTTTAGTTAAATAATTGTTAAATTAATTTTAAAACCCTATTCACCCCCCCTCTAGTGGTTTTTCAATTGGTATCAGAGCAGGCTTCAAGGAGCTCTAATCGAGTCTTGAAGAATGAAGGGTGGTGGTGTTAACAACCGCAAGCAAAGGAAAAGCATGGACCGATCTTCAACAAGTTGCAATTGGTGCTTAGGAACAAGGCACACTACACTTAACTATCCATGGAGGTCAAAGAAGGAAGATGCGCATAAAGAATGCCTTATTGCTACAATAAGTGAAGGAGAAGAAGAAGAGGTAAGCCTTTTTGATTTATCTAAAGAAGAGCTAGTTGCTAGTCTTGAAGAGACACATAATAAATACATTGAGTGCAAGAAGAAATTAAAGAAATATAATAAAGCAAATGATGAGTTACATGCTAAGCTTCTTGCTCTCACATCTGAAAATGAACATCTCAAAAAGTTTATTGAAGATCATGATATTAAGATAAAATCCGTAGAAGCAAATTGCAATCTTCTTTCCCTAGAAAAATTAAATTTGCAAACTCAAGTAAATGATCTTAAAAAACAACCTATTTTGTGTACACATCTAGATTATGATATTATTGTGAAAGAAAGAGATTCCTTGCTATCTAATCTAGATCAAGCAAAGTTAGAAATCAATAAGAGAATGGATGAGATTGTTAAGCTGCAACAAAAAGTTAGTAGTTTGAGTAATAATGACACTCTTGATAAAATCTTAAATAATTCTTACCATCAAATTGGAAGGAGAGGACTAGGTTACAAGCCTAAAGGAAAATCTTATCAAAAACCTAGTTGGGGAAGAACACAAGTGCCAAAGAGCCAATCTATGTATGTACCTAAAGGCACAAATACATATGTACCCAAGAACAACCTAGAACAAAATCATAGAAAGAGATATGAGGTTGATTCTATATGTTGTCATTACTGTTTACACCTTGGACACTATTCTTTTTCATGTCCTTACAAGAAAAAGGATGTCGAGTTAGTATGGGTTCCAACACCCCCAAACTAAATGGATAAAATTAAGTTGAGATATGACCAAAGACTCTAAGTTGTATATCTCTATGTCTATCTCAACTTAACATAATAGGACACTAAGTTAATCCAAGAAATTAAAATTTCCAAATATACATCTTAAACTACTTGTTTTAGTTTGGATTCTCAAAATGTATATGATTAGTTTAGATTTAACCTAAATGTTGCTTTAATATTTAAATATCTCAACCAAATCAAGCTTTAACTTTCATATTTTTGCTTTTACTTGTAAACAATTTCTGAAAACAGGTCTGAAACAATACAGAACCTTTCTCGGTCGAGAAACTGTCGAACGAGAGAACTGTCGGTCGAGAAATGGTCGACCGAGCAGGTTTCTGTTGTCAAGTCTGCAATAAATCTGTTGAATATGTCTTCAAGTAATCTATTTGCTATCAATTATGACTGATTTTACATGCAAAACAAGAATATATGCTGAAGACCATTCTTGAAACAAAATATTTTTTTTGATAAATATTATGAATATGAAAATCCTTAAACATATTGCAAAAGTGACATATGAAGACTGATCTTGAACAAACCGTATTCATTGATTGAAAAAGTTTGTTAGGTATGATCAATTATATAGCTTATCTTAAAATTAAAAACTTATGAACCAAAATGTAGATTATTTTGGTTTATCCTCTAAATAGTTTAAAACTGAAAATCATGATTAGTTTTATCAAAAGAAATTACTGTTTTATCATTATCCACATGGTTTTCCTAAAGTAATTCTTATAAGAATCATGTGTTTTGATACAAATGATTATAATCATATGCTTCTACTATTCTATCAAAATCATTGTACCATGATCATTGTGTTTCAGTTTTACTTGGTTTGTCTAAAATAATACAAACCATAAATGGATGATCATTGTGATTCAACACATTATAAATGAATGATGATGCTATGACAAGCCAAACGGTGTCTCTTAGAACAAAAATATTAATGTTTTTATTTATTTGTTTGTTCTAAGAAATCAAAAGCAAAAATCTTGACTTTAAGATATTAATCTTGCTTTCAAAATATATGTTTCTAAAGAATCTTATGATTAAATCTGAAAATAAGGATACAAGAAGAAATGGGATTTGATATTTATGTACCCATAACAAAGCTTATGAAACATCATTCACAATGAATGTAAAACATACATTCCAGAAAAATCAAGGTCAAAGACTTCACTATGATGCCCATATTAAGTCTTCATAATAGGTATCTCTTAATGTGCTTCAAATTGATATTTATTTAATCAAGCTACCTGCAGAAATTATACTTCACATATGAATGTTCAAATGTGAAATCTGCAGATTTTGCCTCTCGGTTGAAATTAAATTTGACCAAGGGGCGCTATGGTCGTAGTCAAGGTAGACCTAAAATAAGCTTGACAAAATGCTTATTTGTACATCATTTTATTGTACTTAATCTTAGTATCAAAATTTACTTTTGATAAAGGTCAAAATCAAATTTTAGAAATCATTTGTGACCTTAGAAGCTTTAAATTGCTTTAAATTATAAGATTAAGGGGGAGCTCATACAAACAAATTTGATTATTTTATTAAGAAGATTACAAAAACATTGTAAACATCATTTGAAGCTTTTTATGACCTTAGTATTTTTACTCTTGGTTATGAAGAAATCTACAAATTTCATAAAAATGATATATCTTGTTCTTAAAGGAACTCTCTAAACAAATCGGGCTTAACATCCCGTGCATTTGGTTAGAGACATTTTTATATACTCTAAGATTAAAGGATTCTCATTTCATTTTCAGGGCTTAACATCCCTTGTAAAATGGGTGAGAAATCAATACGCATATGCCATAAACTTAGAAGGAACTCATATCATTTCAAGGCTTAACATCCTTTGCAAATGATTGAGAAACAAATTGTGGCTAAATTTGACAATAAAATCCCTTGATTCTAATTGGATATCTCTTTAAGGGGGAGCAAAGCATAAAAAGAAAGACACAAAGTCATACTAAATGATTATATTAGATATCTTTTTGAAATGACAAAGGGGGAGAAATAACAAACATTAAATTAAAATGAGTTTCATAATATCTTGGCCAGCAGTCACTTGCAAAACCAAAGATGGCTACAAAGGTAAATTTCAGGTATGAAACTCACATGTTTTATATTTCCTTATTTTATATTTAGGAAATGTTTGTCATCTTCAAAAAGGGGGAGATTGTTGGCTAAATTGGACATTATGATAAATCCCTTTGTTTTGATGATGACAAACATTTCATTCTTGTCGATCTAACGAGCTACTTGAGTGTTGCAGGAATAAGGTGGATGACAAATTACTAGGGAATCTATATGCTTGAATGCTTGTAAATTTCATGAAATATAATCAATTGTAAACTTATACAAGTATATAATGTACAAGTACTTAGATATCATGTAAATCAAGCGTTAGATCTTCCCTAGCCAATCACTACACTTAGATAGGTCATCCCCTCCAATAGTGTCACCTATGCACACTCATACACATACTTAATGCCTTAAATTGAAACATTGAAACAAGGTCAATCTCGGTCGACAAACTCCTCGACTGAGACACTCTCGGTCGACAAACTTCTCGACCGAGAAAGACCCAAGTAGCCGTTAGACACAGCTGACAAGGTAGTTGGCAGTTGGAGATGAACGTTGTAAACACTTGATCCAGAGAGCCTGTCGGTCGACAAAACTTCGACCGAGTAGGTGTCTCAGTCGACAATTCCTCGACCGAGATGGACTCTGACAGCAACTGCAGAATTAATTAACTAGCCGTTGCTAAAGCAACTAAAGTGTACCTAACGGCTAGTTAATCACTTAGAACCCCCTAGAAAGTGTCTAGAACATCCTTAAGCACTTGTAGGTCATTCCTATAAATAGGACATGCCTTAGGACACCTAAATACACCCAAGCTACACTTGTGATACACTTGAGCATACACTTGCAATGGTCAATCTGTTTTGAGAAATTGAGCAACACTTGCATTGGCTATTCCTCTCCTTGCTCCAATTTCGTGTCCTATAGGCTAGCATGTCCTATCCACAACAATTACACTTCTATATACATTGGTTAGGAGATCAAAACGCTTGATATAGGAAATCAAGCCTTGTGCTACAAGTGGTATTGTAATTTCTATTTTTCCTTCTTGTTCCTTGTTATCTTTTGTATTCTCCTTGCTACTCCTAGGGTTGGAGGCTGCGGATTGGAGAAGGTTCTTCTCGGTGGAGAAGGTGGACTTCAGACTACTTCAAGAAGGTTGTTGCAACGGGAAGCTACTTCAAGAGGAAGGCTACTTCAAGGGGGAGCTTGAAGTTACTTCAAGAAGGTTGCTTCAAAGTTGGTGCAACTACTTCTAGGTGAAGGCTGTTCGAAGGGTTTGGTGAAAGAATTGTAATTTTATGTAAAGTCCTTGTGAGGTAATAAAATTTGATTCTTTCAAAATCCCGGTTGGGTAAGAAACCGGGTAGTGGACTGACTTCCTTAGTATTTTCTAAGGTTGGAACCACTCTAAATCCTTGTCCCCTTGTCCAATATTTTTGTGGTTGGTTGTTTTAGTTAAATAATTGTTAAATTAATTTAAAAACCCTATTCACCCCCCTCTAGTAGTTTTTCAGATTAATCCTTGCTTGCTTGTTTAGTGTTAATCTAGTCTAGGGTTAACTTAGATTTCATTCTCACCTTTAATTGGTTTTTTGTTCATAGTAGTTTAACAATAAAAACAACCTTCAAACCCTTAACCCTAGTATCCATAGTAGGATCCTAAAAAAACTAAACCTAGCTCTAGTACCCCCTCTTTTCCATGTGGGTCGACCATATACTTGCCACCTTCCTATACTACGACACGACCCCGTGTGCTTGCGGGTGTAACTATTTTAGTAGAAGTAGGTGTTTTAGTTAGGTTTATACATATCAAAATGGAATCCACCTGTGTGCTTCCGTTTGTGGGGTTGCATCTATTCAAAACTCCAATTGAGTACTGTGTAACACCATTGGTGGGAGCGCACCAAGCTTTTTGGCACCGTTGTCGGGGACAGAAATCACCATAGCTTCCTAGTAGTTGTGTTGTTGACTCTCCCCTTTGGCACCATCTTTTTCCAGTTTGTTTTGTTGCATTTGAGAAACACGCCAAGCTTTTTGGCATCGTTGTTGGGGATAGAAAGCACCATAGCTACCTAGTTGTTGTGGTGTTGACTCTCCCCTTTGGCACTGTCTTTTGGAAATTTGTTTTGTTGCGTTTGAGAAACACGCTAGTGGGTTTCACCACCTTCTCATCTGAGAGGTGTATCTGAGGTTCTTATAATAGTCCTTTTATCTCATTAAGCTCTACGCTGGCTAATTGGGTAGCCACCAACTTAACCAATGGGCCTGGTTGTATCTGAAAGTTAGCCACATAGGTCTAGACTTCTAATGATCATAAGATGCACCTAGCAACCTCTTTCATCTCTCTCTGTCGGCTAGACAAGGAAACTATACACCCAAGCTGTATCTCGACTAAGAGTATCTATTACCATATTAATTTCCTTATGTGCTAGGTGATGGTAAAAACATAAACCTTCATATACTCCACTAATCATCCCTGTCTCGATTTTCGGTCTATCTGTGTCAAGAGAACTTTGAGTTGTTACTCCCATCATCTCAGTTATCAAACTAAAACTAGTAACTTTAAGATTCCAAACTACTCTAGATAGGTGTGTTCCCATATTACCCTTATTCATTTTATGCTCTCAAATCACCTATCCAATATATTCTCCAAACTGTGTGGTACTTCCTTCAATCCTCAAACATCATATAAGGGTTTCAACTCACATCACCTCTATCTTTGGTATATGGCATGCATTTTGTCATGTCTCTCACACCTATAACAAGATGAAATAAGCATTTGGTTGCAGTCCAAATACAAAGTTCATCCCATTCTAAGAGTAGAGATGGTGCATCACACATCACCATCATTCTTTCCAATCTAAGTTGAAACATAATTCACACGACTTCTCACCATGAACATCTCCATTATGGGTCTACACCATGGGAAGACTTTTCCCATCACCTCTAAATCTTAACATCCCTCTTATGTACAATCCTTAGTCATTACCTCAAGGTTTCTAGGGTGTCGATACTTTTGGGGTGATTTGACCCTTATTCGTCTAGGGAGTGTCTCTCACGTTTACCTCTTAGGCCCCAAGACTCATGAAGGTGGACAATCTCATAACCCATGGTCCTCAGGAAAAGGTAGTTGTAACCTCCTAAACCTATGGTCTTGTCCATGTAGGGAACATACAACTCCTACTCCCATCAGTCTTATCCCTACTTGACCTTAGTGTTGACTTAGGATTCTACTATATCTCGTGGTTTCTGTGTTGATACTCAAGCACATCTCATCCTTGAATCCTCACCTGAATCTCCATCCTCCCTCTGGGCATTCAGGGTTAACTTTGCATCCGTCATAGGAATCATGGCGACCTACCTAACTCAGTCTGGACCCAAACAAACTACCTCCATGGAAACATATCCTGATGGCCCATAGAGATGGTCACACATGGGTCTATAGATTCATGCCCATGGAATGTTCTCTCCACTTAGCTCATCAAGCTCTTAAAAGAGACCTCTTTAGGTTACCTCAAACCTAAACAAAATCCAGTACTCACCCTACATGAAGGGTCCCTTCCCAAGACGGGAGAAAACTATCTCTTGATAGAAATAAAGGTCACTAAACATTCTTACCTCCAAGGTTTACATCATCATGTACATGCTTAGCACTACCATGCTATTTATACATGTAGCCAACAAGAAGACAACCTACTAAGCCATTCTGAGTTCCTTGTCATGTCGTATTTGTTCTGTATTCCTCAAAGTTGGCCGATCTCATACATATGTCACCAACATGTATGAGGGGCTCATCAAACATATACCTTTGTCCAAGGGGTTTTCATTTTCCTATAAACATGAGGGGG
This sequence comes from Alisma plantago-aquatica, assembly GCA_963693085.1. NCBI lineage: Eukaryota > Viridiplantae > Streptophyta > Magnoliopsida > Alismatales > Alismataceae > Alisma > Alisma plantago-aquatica. Next base: position 32,030,166 of record OY856411.1, read on the forward strand.
GTGCCATACTTGAATCCTTAGGAGCTCAAATAGACTCATGAGCATCAGGTGCACCGGGTACTGTTACTTCCCCTCTTTGGTCCAGGAACCCCAGATTCACCTCTTATGATTCACCTGTCTAACTGCATGCTCAGTTGTTCAACCATGAACCGAGCCTATACCAGGTAGAGCATACTCATCCTAACACTCCTTCATGTGAACAACCTTTAGAGTCCTACACTAGGACAACTGAATAGGTGAGAGGCCTCCCAACTTGCTATCATACCATACCCCTTCAGGGTATATGGAACTCTCCTTCCTACACCTAAAAGTTTGGCACTTATATCATCTGTACATTTGTACACAAAGCCTATTTCTCTCTTCTAGGATTGGGTTCCTCTAAAGGCATCCAAGGTATGATAAGCCTCCAAGGATCGTACATGAGGCAACAACATATATCTACTCAGGGTCGTCTATTCTAGGCCATATTATACCCAACTTCTCATGATTCCTCATGTCTCAGAGTCAAGGTTCCCAACCTTATTCATTGGCTCTCACTCTCTCTCTCTCTCTAGATCTAACCCTACAATGGGTCCTATCACTAGAGGTTCTCTCTTAGAAGATGGGTCAAGCTCTTAAGGATACACATATGTCCCCACCTAGGTGCAACATACTATCAAAACTTATGTTTGACCAAGATCATCCAAAGATTTGCAAGAATATCTCATAACCTATCAGGCATAAACCTTCTAGCTTAGGTCTAAAACCTACTATCAGCCTTGCTATTACTCACTTGTTATGTAGGTGTGTTCCTCTTTCCTATATATATATTTGTGTGTGTGTGCGTATATATATGTATATATATATATATATATATATATATATATATATATATATATATATATATATATATATATATATATATATATATATATATATATATATATATATATATATATATATATATATATATATATATATATATATATATATATATTGTTAGTATGTATGCCCTGAGAGAAAATCATGGGATGATTGGTGGGATAAATTAAGATTGATTTGATAAACATCAAAGGCAAGATTCCAATTCTTTCTGGTTCAATCATATGAGATAATGATAGAACATATTGAATGTCTAGAGAATGACAATACTCAATGATGTATGCTTTTAGGTTTAGGACCTGAACGATGAGATCATATGGATGCTAAGACTTTGTACATTCTTATTATGTCCCTAGTCGGATGTCATTTTGGAAGGTAGATAGGAAACAATGACACACAAGACTAGATTGTGGTGTTTGTTGATGACAAAATCTCATTAGTCATGATATGGAGATATCAAACCAAACACATAGGTACTTGTTAGAGAACAAGTGTACCGGACAGACCTACCATGAGTTTGATACATGGAACCATGACATGGTAGTCATAGTCAGTTCTCACAGTGATGGTGGTGAGTGTGATCCTTTGACCTGAAATCACTACACTCAACACATGTCATTGGGTACACTTTGACATCATCAAACGTAGTCCTGAAACATGGATTGTTATAAAGGTGATGATTGAGTGGCTTTGACACATGGGGCTTTTGAGGGATGAGTGATAGATATGGGATTTGTCCCTCCTGAGGGAGTTTGATATCTATGGCCACTTGATGAGTAGGATTGAGATAGGCATGAACGCATGTGTGAATCAGTATGTGATAGTGATGTCATACAATTCTCCTTCAATCTACTATGAGATCAAGAAAGTGAATGAACATTGACAGGATGACTGTTCCATGCCTCGAGTTCATTCGGGATATTAGTGACAAAGGAATTATATATTCACTATAACACCATTCACATATTGTAGGATTTAATGTTGTTTCCAACTTTCCTATTCACTTGGGTAGCACTAATGTGTGACTAGGCACCACTCTTTGCTTGTGAAGTCATAAGTGTTATAGACTTTCACTGCCAACATGAAAGGACATGCATGGTCACACACATAGGATTTAACCTGGAAGAGGAGTTTATCCACAAACAATGTTTAGATTAATTGCTAAAGTAGTTTAGTAGTTCAATTACACACTCAATCAATTGATATCTCAATATCATATTGTTCAAGGTGTTGGACCGATTGATTAGAGTATCAGATTGATTAAAACTATGATTGACTGATTTGCACAGTCTGCTGCCCCAACCGATCGGCTCATGAGATGAACCGATCCACTCAGGTTGTTGAACTGGTCGGCTCATGTTGTGAGTCGATCGGCTCATGTGTCATGAAATGATCGGCTCAATTGTTGAAACGCTTGATTCATGTGACCAACCGAGATCATTTGGAAAGTCAGAAGACTATTTTGCAAATACAATTTGTTTCACTTGTACAAATTCGATTTGGACAAGGATTAATATTTGATTAGTTGGAAACAAATACGAAAGTCAATCAGGATCACGAACTGATCGGCTCAGCAAGTGAACCGATCGGCTCAAAGCCCCAGACGATCAACTCAGGTCCCAAACGATCGGCTTAGGACCTGAAATGATAGTTTCAGGGTGTGAACCAATCGGTTCATCTCGAGCAGTTGGTTGTTTTTGTGGAAAATCTCAAACCCTTCTACTCTTACTTTTATCTTGCATTGCCTGGGGTAGAGAACCCCGTCCCATGACCCTCCTATATATATAGGGGTATTGGGGGCTTCTCAAGAAAAACAACTCAGAACACTAGTTGCTCTACAAAGTTGTCGTTCTCTCTGGTTGTGGTAACTGAGAGAGCCAGAGCAAGTGCTACCCGATAAGGGAGGCACAACAAGGGAAAGACAACTATAGAAAAGCGACTGGTGGCAGGAGAGTGTGTTGGTGGCTAGTATGCCGATAGGAGGGTGTGAGTCCTTCCAATTCCTTGTGGGACAAGGAGATCAGAGTTCCAGGTGGTCCGAGTGGACTACTTAAGAGGCGGGAGACTTTTGCCGCTCGGAGGACAGTTGTCAATCCCGATAGTCCCGGTGAGACCAGGAGCTGACAGTCCCGGTAAGTCCAGGAGCTGCACAGACACTGTCCAAGACCGGAGGTGAAGACCGCGCAAGCCACGAGGTAACATCGCCGAGCAAGTCTCGGGATAAGGTATGCCTCTACAAACCATCCTTCCTACTGTTTAGACGTTGATGCGATTCCTTCGTTTTGGGTTTGTGAAAAGAAATTTTTTGTTTCCACTACCTTATCTGTTTCTCCTAAAACCCAACAGTGGTATCAGAGCCACATCAACTGCTCTATACTTTAGGATTATCGATATGATCAATTTTGGGTTGTCACCTTTATTTATTGCATATGATGCGAATAAAATTGGCTTTATGCATGTCCAATCTTAAATCCACAAATCCCAAAATACATATATGATATGGAATATGAATGCACTCGATACGCGTCACCCTTAAATGAGTATTGTGGTGGATGTATAGCATGGTTATGGCCAATAAACCCTATGTATGTGTGCTTGGTTGTATGTGGTTGCTTGCATCTCGGTCTGCGCACCGATTCCCTATCTCCTATTCTTGATGTAACTCGAGATAACTCGAGATTTCTTTCCTACCTTTTATCCCCATGAATGTAACTCGGGGTTTCCTTTTTCAAATGTAAAATAGGATAGATCTTTTATTTCCTATTATGTCAAAGCACGGAGGACAACCTGATGACGACTGAGACAATTGGTTTAAGGGTGAACCGATCGGTTGGCGTTCTAGACGACCGGTTCAAGGATTGAACCGATCGGTTGATAACCGGTTCAACGAGTGAGACGAACGGGTGGTGGCCATGAGGAGATGCATGATGATTAGGTGAACCGATCGGTTGGAGGAGCCAACCGATCGGCTGGTGGCACCCAATAGACTGACCTGATGGCGAGCCAATCAATCATGGAGAGGAGTTGATCAAACCCAGAATAGAAAATCACAAAGTTCATCTTGTATAGGTTGCATGTGATGTGGATCTAGATGATCGTGATTTCTCTTGGCTTGAGGAATCACATTAGGATGGCCATAATCATCGCTTTTATCGTTTCACATGTTTTCTGTGGGATATAGCATGTATATGACACATACTATGTATTGTGGTGATTGGATATGTATATGTACCTATAAAACTAAATCCCTCATTAAATATTAAAGTTTTAGATGCCTTCCAAATGTGAAACACATGAAAAGCTTGATCGACCAAGTGTGGGCACACCCTGGCGTGGTGCACCGTCTATCTCGTGGAAGCATGAAGGATGGATATGTGGGTCTGCCCTAGTAGGGTGCATATTCAACGTGTTGGCTTTGGGTTGGACTTAACAAGGTGACCTAGATAGGATCTAGCACCTTGAGGCATGGAGGTGATCATGGCAAGGAGTTGCGCATGACATCTTTCAAGAGTTGCATATGATGTAATTGGCAAAATTTTCCTACCTAGAAGATCTAAGTTGTGGGTGACAGCGCTAGCTGGTCCATGACTCCGAAGATTTTAGGATCTTGACCCACTGGAAGATTGTATGGTGAAATCTTCTGAATTGATGGTGAGGGCTATCAATTTGAATAAAAATAGTGGGAGTGATAATTAATTAAAGTCCTAATTATATTGTCAATATTTCAAATCAATCAAATAAGTCAAAATTGAGTTTTGGACTAAATTAAATATGTTTGCTTTTGTAGTACAAATGACAACAAATGACAATCACTTTTTGTTGCAATTAGTCCTTGAGTAGGACAAGTTGAATGGGACTAACTTCCATGACTGGTTTAGGACATTGAGAATTGTTCTCACTCAAGAGTGAAAGCTCTATGTCCTGGATACTCCAATTCCAGAGAAACATGCCCCTACCACACCAAAGGAAGAAAGGGATTCTTATAAGAAGCATTCTGATGATTCCATTGATGCAAAATGCTTGATGTTGTGCTCCATGAACCACGAGTTGCAGAGACAACATGAGAACATGGGTGTCGTTGAGATGATTCAGCATCTCAAGAACATGTATGAAGATCAAGCACGACAAGAGAAATATGATGTCTCCAAGGCACTGTTCAAGTGTGTCATGACATAAGGAGATCCAGTTGGTCCTCACACGCTCAAGATGATTGGGTATATGGAGAACCTGACAAGACTGGGATTTCCCCTAAGCCAAGAGTTGGCTACTGACGTGATACTGCAATTGTTTCCAGAATCTTACAGTCAGTTTGTGATGAACTACAACATGAACAACTTTGACAAGCTGTTGATAGAGTTGTTGGGCATATTGAGGATAGTCGAGGCACAGATGAAGAAGGACAAGCCTAAGTCTGTGATGATGATCAAAAACAAGAAAGGCAAGTCCAAGCACAAGGGAAAAGGCAAGGCTAAGAAAGGTTCTGATGCTAGCCAGTAGCCCAAGTCATCTTCAACTCTCAAGGCCAAGGGAGACGTCACCAAGAGAGGCAATTGCCACCATTGTCAAAAGCCAGGACATTGGAAATAGAATTGTCCACTCTATCTGGAAGAACTAAAGAAGAATGAGGGGATAGATGTCTCCACCTGAAGGTGTCATGAAATAAACTTGTAACATTTTTGAGGTATATGATACCAAGATATAAAATGTAAAGAACTCAATAAATAGGGCAAGTGTTGCTGTCGTAGATAGGAGTACTTTAGTTTATTTTCAGCCTTGAAGGCATGTAATAGAGTTATGAACTGCTATTTCATATTTGCCAATGAATAGAAACACTTTATTTTTACATATTGTATGACAATGATGGCAAAGTCGATGTTTCAATTCCAAAGATAAGATCTTTATGGCAATGCTTTGCTTATGTTGTGGTACTTGGTATGCATAAGATAAAATGATACCTGAAAGTTATTGATAACTCAAACAATCAATTTAGCATAAATCATGAGGAATTCATATCTAGTTTCCATATGATGGATAAATTTATACTCTTTTGGTTAGAGAACCAGTAAGAGACATGAATCTCTTAGACATGATTAATCAATCTTCACTAGTGGTAGTGGGAGAATGATTATCCTATTAGGTATAATACATGTGACATATTTACATACCTATTGGAGAAAATGCTAATACTTCAAATGGTGTTTAGAGAAATACCAATATGAATATCTTGAAGTGTTCAAGAACATCATAGATGAATTATGAATTTGGTAAAGTGTTAATTCTTGATGAGATCAATGAATGAAATACTTGAACCAAATGTTTGAGATCCTTATGAGTGATTATGATAGTGTATCATAGTGAACACATGATTAAGGCATGGTGATGTCTAAATCAAAATGAGTCATACTCTAAGGAGTTAGAGGATTGATTATCAAATAAATAATTTCTTCTTAAATAAAGAATACCCTACACTAATAAAGGACATTAAGAATCACGAATAGTTTTGAATTCTTATATCCATAATAGATACACCCCGATAATCTATGTGATGAGTTGGTCATGTGATGAGTCAGCTATCTAGATGAATATGAGGAACCAGATTTTGAGTTATGGTTTATGACCATTACATCCTAAATGACTTCCATGTGAACCATAAGGTATGACCTTGATGGTAGAACCCAATGGGATGAAATCCATAAGTGCAAATGAGTCTTAAGCGTTAAGACACAAGGATAACATTTTGAGAAGGATGATGCTTATTGATTGCATCTTAATGACTAAGAAATTTGGCATATGGATACTAAAACCGCATTCCTATGAGGAATAAAAACAAGGATGTGTATGTGACACAACCTATCAGGTTTATGAATCCATTAATGCAAATGAAGTCTATAAGTTACAATGGACCAATCAATGTGATTGATTGAGTACAAGCAACTCAAAACTGTGATCTTTACTTTGATAATATAGTCAAAGGGTTTGACTGATATAACAAAGATAAAGAAGGGATCTGTGATTTAGTGGGAGCGTATTCACATTCCACATGTTGATGTGGAATGGAAATGTTCTAGAATGGAAATATAAAGTGGAAATTATCTTTAGGGAAAATAGAGACATTTCCTATGTGATAGGAATAGAGATCTACAGAGATAGTTCTCAATAACCTCTTAACCTGAAAAGAGAAAGCATACATTGGCAATCTATACTGAAGAGTTTAGTATACACAGATTCAGTGGGAGAAAACTTGTCCATGTTACATGGAGTTAGTATCCCAAGGCCAAGTGTTCAATTATTATGAAAAATGGGAACACTAAAGAATAGATATGGATCTAGCATGTATGTAATCATCCCATCATCTTGCATGTATGGACATGGCAAGAATAAAATGCATTCCTCATCTTGTATGTAGGACATGAAAATATGATGTGCACATCCTGATAACTCGTATGTGGGACATGACGAGTGGATGTGGATGTC
>OY856411.1:33842500-34092500 GCA_963693085.1 Alisma plantago-aquatica
GAATCCCTCTGGACTCGACCCCAGGTCTTCCCTTTATATAGGGGAGGGTTTTCACACCCCAAGACGTGCATCCACAAAGATGTAAGGTCTTTTCCTAATAGGAATCCAATTCCTTCATTAGGAAGTAAGCTTTCTCTCTCCTCACTATCCCTTTGATATTCCTTATTTCTTGGATAGTTAGGAATTCGAAATTCTTCTCATTTACTCTCTTTATTCTTGCTTTTTAAACCATTGGCACAAAATTTATAGTTTTCTTTAGTAGAAAATATCACTTCTTTAACAAAACCACAAAAACCATTAATAATGTATTACATTATTCTCTTATTTTGCTTTATAAGTATTTTCTCTTTCCTCTTTCTTCATTGGGACTCCTTGGATCCCAAGAAACTTTATTATTTCGAAATCTTTTTTATTGAATACTCATTATCCTTCTAGATGCATCTAAATGCACTATTCTTAATTATCTTGTTTTATTCTTATTAAAATATCTCTTTTTGAGCATTTCTCTGTATTCCTCTTTTGATTCCCTCCTTAGTATTCCTTTTATCATTAGGAATCCTTGGGATATGAAATTCCTCCAAGGATAACTCAATTATACCTCTTTTCACTTATTTTCCACATTTTACCATTGTTTTCAATTTCTTTCTCAATAAAGAAATACTTAATTAATCTTTTCTTTTCTTATTGCCTTTGCTTTGCAATTTTGGACTCCTTGGAACCCAAGGAACCCAAGAGGCACGAAATCCCTCTTTGGATTTGCCTTCTAGAGGTTTCCACCTTTTTCTTTTCTGAAATATTCAATTATTCATTCACTAATTGAATTTCCTTGTTATTGGACCCAATAGCCAATAAAGCCCACAAAGCAATCAGCAAGGCTATTGTAACGAAATTCATGTAGCCAATCTTTATTTGTTCATTTATCTTTAATATGAGAAATTACATTTCTCAGCAAATGAACCCAAAATTTGGGGTTGTAACATCCTTCCCCTCTTATAAGAATTTTGTCCTCAAAATTCCATCAGGCAAACAAACTGCTCAGGATAAGCCTTTCATACGTCCGTCTGGGCTCCCATGTGGCTTCACCCTTTCCATGGTGCTTCCCAAGAACCTTCATCATCTCATATTCTTCCATCTGAGTTTTTTCTTACCTTGGTATATCGTACCCTCATAGGTGACTCAGGACATTTCAACCTCTCAAAAGATGAATAGGTTCAAGGCTCAGTACATGGCTTGGTTACCTCACATAGTGCTCTAGATCAGACTCATGGAACACATTGCACATCATGTTATCCTGAGGGGCAAGGCTAAACACAACCATCTCCACCAATCCATCTCAAATGGACTCATATATCTAGGACTCATCTTTCTCAGTTGTTGCTCAGAGGGGTCAAATTTTCACATTATATTCTCCCACAATGAATTGCATGTCAATCTACTTTGCATCAGCTCGTGACTCATGGCACCCTTGGGCTCTCTCTCAGCCATTGCACGATCAAGCGACTTCATCTGCACACACTGTGGTTCTTTTCTAACCTTCGCGAGGCCTCCTTCACCAACATCATCATAATGAAGTGGTGACCGACACAACCTCCTTATAGAACTTCTTGCTTCCCGATAAAGCTATGGTAGCTAACGTCACATCACAAGAACTGTCTCTATGTATCATCCTGAATGAGCACACATGCTCTTATCAGACCCTCTAGTCTGGATCATACTAACCATTGGTTAGTAGTGATAAACTGTTCTATCATCGAGTTCTTCATGTATCTACTTTCACCTCATGGAAGTGAATCTTTAGGTAATACTCAAAAACATTGAACTCGCATCATGGTGTAGTTGAACCATCTCTCTCTTATAAGTAGTTCAAATGGATCTGTCCCATAACATTACTCTTTCTCTCTCATTTCATCTAGGTAAGGTGATCTACCATAGCCCATATTGCATGTTGACCTTCCATGGTCTAGGGGAGACCTTCCACATCATCCACAGTGATGAAATCCCATTCCTCTCTGGGACTCTTTTGACCTCTATATCTATACACTGGGTTACTAGTGCTCGTCCTTCGCCTCCTAGCTTACATGGCCACATGCTACATGTAACTTTGTTTTAAGCATCCAAAGCGCTACTATCACTTACTATCTTTGTAGTTTCACGGTGTGTGGTGATCTTAAAATCATGATTTCCTATATATCATTATTCCTCAAGATCGATTCCTCGGAAGCCCTAAACCAATCTCATCAGGTTTTTATTACCTTCCTATCCAAAGAAGTACATCTGAGGTTCTATCACCATCCTTTCACTACATCAATGACTAAACTGGCTAACCAAACAACCATTAACTTGTTCAACATATCTTGTTACATCCTAGTGTTAGCCAAAACACATCTTCTTCCAAACTTAGGGTTAGCCGAACAACCTCAACTTCTTCTAGCCTCTAGCTAAACTAGATAGTTATATCTCAACCAGAGCATTCATTACCACTTCCCCTCCTTAGGTGTTAGGTAATCTTGAAGACATACACCTCCATGTATTCCACTTATCATCTGATCTCAAACTTTAAGTTTGTCTTCATCAATAAACTATGAGCTCATCCTCATGGTGACCAAACTCAACCTTGTATGAATCTTAGCTCATGATAAAAACATCCTCATAAGATGACTACATTATTCATTTTATTATTTGCATACCATCCATGTATCATTCACTCCACCAAGGTATGTTATCATCTCTGTCCTCATACCTCATAGCAACATTCCAACTCGCATCATCTTTTATCCTTAGGTATGGCATGCATACTGTCCCATCTCTCCCTCCCATAACCAGAGGAAATAAGAATTTGGCAGCCATCCAAACACAAAGTTCTTCTGGTTCCAAGAGTAGAGATGATACATCCCACATTGCCAGTACACCTTCAAATCTAAGTTGAAACGTGTAACTTATGTCTCTACATCACCATCATCTTGATATCAAAGTTATTTCCATGAAAAATTGGTCTCGAACTTTCTTGGGTCACCACACAATCCTTGTTCATCTCCTCGAGGTCTATAGGGAGCCGACACTTTTGGGGTCATCCCTCTTCCCTCATGCATCGGAGAGTGCCCTACTCATCTTCCCTTTGGGTCCCATGAGTTCATGAAGGTGATCCATCTCCTAACCCATGGCCCTCAGACAATGATAGTTGTTACCTCCCGAGCCTATGGTCATGTACAACTAGGGAATTAGGCAACTCCTACTTCCATCGGTCTTATCCCTACCTGACCCTAGGATAGACTTAGGATTATATCATAGTACATGTTCAACTTAAAACCTTACCCAATCCTTCATCATCTCTCTCTGCATTCTTGGGCTGTCTTTCATCCATTCTCAGGGATCATGGCGACCTAACTACCTTGGTCAGGCTCCATACTGGTTACCTCCATGGTAACACCTTCACATGCACATATAGATGGTTATCTATGGGTCTATAGGTTCATTCTCACGCCATGTACGCTTCACTTAGCTTCTCAAGATCCTCTGAAACCTTGACAAAACTGGTATACACCCTACAAAAGGGTCCCTCTCCCAGGATGGGAGGAAACTATACCTTGATAACCACAGTCACAAACGTACTTATGTTTAGAGTATACATCCACATGAGCATGCTTAGCCCTAGCAAGCTACTAAGGCACAAGAAGACACCTACGAAACCATGCTAGATCATACTTGTTTTCATCCTCAACATTAGATCATCTTAGTCGTGAGGGGTTGTTCAAACATACTCCTAACTTAAGGGATTTCCTTTACGTCTACACATGAGGAGTACCATGCTCGAAACTATAGAGACTCAAATCTCATCATGAGCATCAGATACACTGCTTCCCCTTTTAGGCCTAGGAACCCTAGGTTCACCTTTGGGTGTCTGACTGCATGCTCAATCTCTTAACCATGAATCAAGCATTTCCAAGGTATGTAATGTACTTCCATGATCCTTCTACTCGAGCAACACATCGGAGTTGAGTCCTCTTCCAGGACAACCAACTAGGTACAAGGCCTCACAACATGGTTACCTAAACCTCCTCAGGGTCTAAGGCACTCTTTGTCTCATCTCAGTAGGTAAACACTTATACCATAGGCACATAGGTACCAAAAGCATCATCCTCTCTCTAGGGTTTGGTTCCTCTAAAGGCAACCAAGATATCATCAGCCTCCAAGGATCTAGTATGAGGCAACCTCTATCATTCACTTAGGTTGCATCATCCTCAACTCCCCATTGTTCCTCATGTCTTGGAAGTTAAGCTTCCAACCTTTTTGCTTGGGTCCTGCTTTCTCTCTCTAGAGCTAACTCCACATCCAACCTTCCTACTAGAGGCCCCTTCTCCATGAAGGCTCAAGCTCACAAGCATACCCCTATGTGGGTGAAGCCTATTCTCGAACTTATGTTTGCTCAAGATTATCCAATCCCCTTATGCTTATCTCATAAGTAATCCATCATGATCCCTTGTCCAGAGTTTCATCCTACTTTTAGCACTACTGACGTACTCTGGGTGCAAGCTATACCCTACTTGCACCAGCCCATAGGGTTCTATAGGTTTTTCTCTAACTTCATCCATGAAGGAGCTATCCTTTGCTCAAACATGCACGAATCTTCCCAGGGTTGGGTTGCCAAAGGTGCTAGGTCATCCAACCTCTCATGGCTCGTATGACAATCCAAAGGCATGTCCATCCAAACACCCAATCAACCATGGCATCTAACTTACCATGTCATCTCTCTCTCTAACATCTACTTAGGGTTAGGGTTAACATCATCCTCAGAGGATGTGCTAGGTCTCTACTTTTAATGGAGGTCTCTACCTCTAAGACTAACTTTCTCTACTCATCCTCCTGAAAAGAAGGTCTAGCCTCAGGTCTCTCCTGAGGGCAATGACAACTTATGTCATATGACCTAAGCATGTATCTATTCTTTTACGCTTACTCTATTAAGCTTATGTCCATGACATCTTATTTACATGATTTTTATTAATTTGGTGGAGGATTCCTTAATCCTTATCAACATTACCCATACCTCAAGAGGGTGAGGAGAAGAGAGAAAGCCCTATTCCTTACGGTCCTTAATAGCATTTGATTTGAGAAGGGATGAATAAGATGAGAGAGTCCTAAAGGTATCTTATTTCGATCATACCCTAAGACTTTGGCCAGGCAGTCTCACGGATCCGGTAGTCCTCGTATTTCGACTAGCGGTGTGGAGGAAAATATTACCAGCCCCCAGTCGTGATCCTTTTCTAGACACCTCTGTCTTTCGGATAATCCTCTAAGAACTCCCTTGGGTTCTACAAAATTTGTAAAATTTAATAATTATTAATGATTAAATGAGGAACCTTCGCTCTGATACCAATTGTAATGACCCTGTCTCCTGGTAACCCCCAATTAAGGGAGACTGAAAGGTTAGAGTCATTATCCAATAACCCGGATCAAAGGTTCGACAAATAATCAATAATAATTATGAAATTCTACTAACTAAACTGAAATCTGGTAGAAAATTAAAGCTTTGCATACCTTTTAAAACTTTGGGAATCTATCTATCCAAGCTTGAATCTACTCTATCCAATCCTCCTTACACTTTATGTTTTATTTTCACAATGTGTCACTTTACTGTTTGTTCATTTCAGGGTTGTACCTAAAATGCCGACAAACAAAACGTCGGTCAGTATATCGAAATATACTAGTATGTGGGAACAACCAAAAGTTTGTACATATGGATAACAATCTAATTATCACAATCAATTTAATTAACAAGCCAATTTACACTTTTCAATATGACATTCTCCACCACTTTTGCCCTAACCCTGGCATACCCACCTTAGGGTTTCTTTTTCCAATGACTTAAGGCCACCTTCTCAATCCCGAGCTTGGTGCCTGGGGTCACCCTTCATAGTGCCCGTTAGTCATTCAATATCATAGGCCACCTTCTCATTCCCGAGCTTGGTGCCTGGGGTCACCACTCATGGTGCCCATTGGTCTACCCATCTGGGCCTGACCTTTGGCATCTTCCATCAGGGTGGCATATAGGTGTGAGAATACATACTTCTATTATTAATGTGATAATCATAGTGACTTTATGATTTGCAAGTATGAACATCCAAACTGATAATTTGCATTCAATGTGATTAACCATCTGGAAAATCCTCAGGAAACTAAGGTGGTTATTCATAATTAACCACATACATGTCAGGCAGACTCAGATGCAGGTATAGTCCAAACAAGTAAGTAATCCAGAATCAAGCAAGTACATAGTTCAATCCTAAAATATACATCCAATTCCTTTTTATCAAAAAATATCCAAACCATCTTGCTACTTATGGCTTTTATTCCTTTTTAGGGTTTCTTCCTCTTTTTAGGGTTTACTTTGCAATTAGGGTTTTACTTCATCTTATTCTTTTAAACCAAAATTTTCTTATATATCCCTCACGAAAGTTATTAAGGTTACCCTTTTACAAACACATAACCCTAATTCCCAATTAACGCACAATTAACCAACAATTAAGTACATTAAGCCTCTTTTACATTAAAGCTACCATTTTTATCCTTTTTAATCTATGACAAAGTCATAATGCTCATTTATCATTAATTCGTAGTTCATTATGCTCTTTTACTCATATGAACGTTATTTATCATTAATTATACCTTGATTCATTCAAAAACCCTAATTTCTATATTAAGGTTATTTATCCACAATTTAGGAACTTTAATGCTCAAAATAGCTTAGAATCATTATATCTCATCTTTATCCACCACTTTGAATAATTAAAGCTATTAAGAGTCGAATTTGCCAACATTAGGGTTTCAAGGCCCATTAAAGTATATTCATGCACATGAAACTCTAAATTAACTAATTATGTGCAAAATTCAACTTTTTCGATCATAATGTATCTCTTTATGATTAACATGTTAATATCAACTTTAACCATCAATTAAACCCTACTAATCAATTTAATCATATCCAAATAGGGTTTCTTAATCACTATTACACTAAAGTTAACAACTTCCATTACTTTTTGAATTTCAAGCAAAATCAGCCTCTAATTATATTTTTAATGGATTCCCCTCATTTATCTGAGAAAAATTCATGTATAATGCACATCCATCCGAGCTACGGTTAAAAAGATATGATTTTTGTAATAAAACCTTACTTTGGTCCAATCCAGGAGCGCCACGTGGCTGTTTCCATGCAACATAGGTTGGCGCTTTGGAGAACATTTCGAATAGTCCAATCTACCCTTACGTAAGTTACTGGTTCAGCCAAATCTTGGAGGGGTATTTCTGTCATCTGTCACCTTTCGTCGTCTCCCACCTTGCGTGACCTAGCTGCCGCTGTAGCAAGATCACGATGTGGTCGTGCCGCCCTCCTTCCAACCTTCGACGGACACCCAAGAGCCTCCCTCGCCTCCGCCGTGCCCCGCACAGGCGAAGGTGCCCTATTATGTGACTAGGACGACCGAAACTAGACCTCGTGAGTCTACAGCTCACGGCTAAGACGCAACCATGCTGCAGGTATGTTGGAAGTGTTGCGTGAGGTTGGGTGCATGAGGGAATGATCTGATCATTCACAGGTCATCGGGGAAACATCGAGCCTTCCTCAAGATGGTTCCACACCTCCTCGATGCTCCAAATAAAACACCACTCCATGTTAGGGTTTTGAATACAAGAACAACGAAGAAGGAGAGATATAGTTGCGTGGAAACCGTCTAGACTCAACCCTAGGTCTTCCCTTTATATAGGGGAGGGTTTTCACACCCCAAGACGTGCATCCACAAAGATGCAAGGTCTTTTCCTAATAGGAATCAAATTCCTTCATTAGGAAGCAAGCTTTCTCTCTCCTCACTATCCCTTTGATATTCCTTATTTCTTGGATAGTTAGGAATTCGAAATTTGTCTCATTTACTCTCTTTATTCTTTCTTTTTAGACCATTGGCACAAAATGTATAGTTTCCTTTAGTAGAAAAGATCACTTCTTTAACAAAGCCACAAAAACCATTAATAATGTATTACATTATTCTCTTATTTTGCTTTATAGGTATTTTATCTTTCCTCTTTCTTCATTGGGACTCCTTGGATCCCAAGAAACTCTATTATTTTGAAATCCTTTTTATTGAATACTCATTATTCTTCTAGATGCATCTAAATGCATTATTCTTCATTATCTTGTTTTATTCTTATTAAAATATCTCTTTTTGATGATTTCTCTGTATTCCTATTTTAATTCCCTCCTTAGTATTCCTTTTATCATTTGGAATCCTTGGGATACGAAATTCCTCCAAGGATAACTCAATTATACCTCTTTTCACTTATTTTCCACATTTTACCATTGTTTTCAATTTCTTTCTCAATAAAGAAATACTTAATTAATCTTTACTTTTCTTATTGCCTTTGCTTTGCAATTTTGGACTCCTTGGAAACCAAGGAACCCAAGAGGCACGAAATCCCTCTTTGGATTTGCCTTCTAGAGATTTCCACCTTTTTCTTTTCTCAAATATTCAATTATTCATTCACTAATTTAATTTCCTTGTTATTGGGCGCAATAGCCAATAAAGCCCACAAAGCAATCATCAAGGCTATTGTAACAAAATTCATGTAGTCAATCTTTATTTTTTCATTTATCTTTAATATGAGAAATTAAATTTCTCAGCAAATGAACCCAAAATTTGGGGTTGTAACAATGGCGAACTTAAAATCAAGAACTCCTGTATGTCATGATTCCTCAAGGTTAATTCCTCAAAAACCCTAAAACACTCTAGACATGAGTTTCATTACCTTCTTTCCAGAGAAGTGCATCTGAGGTTCTACAACCATCCTTCAATCACAACAAGACCTAGGATGGCTAACCGAGCAACCACTAACTTGATCAACAGATCTTATTACATCTGAGTGTTAGCCACACATATCTCTTAAACTTAGGGTTCACCTAACCACCTCTTCCAGCCTTTCCATTAGCTAAACTAGGCAGATGCGTTTCAACAAGAGCATCCATTACTACCTTTCATCTTTAAGGGCTAGGTAACAGTGAAGACATACACCTCCAGGTATTCCACTTATCATCTCATATCAGACTTTAGGTCTATCTTCATCAAGAAAACTCAGAGCTCATCTTCTTGGTTATCAAACTCAACCTTGTACAACTCATAAATTCCACACGGCTCATGATAAGAACATCCTCATAAGATGACTACCTCAGTTCTCTTGGTGTTTGTAAACCATCCACATATCATACTCTCCACAAGGGTATGCTACTATATCTATCCTCATATATCATAGCAATATTTCCACCCACATCATCTTTATCCTTGGTGTATGGCATGCGTACTATCCTATCTCTCACTCCCATAACAAGAGGAAATAAGCTTTTGGCTGCAGTCCAAATACAGAGTTCTTCTCATTCCAAGAGTAGAGATGGTGCATCCCACATTGTCGGTGCACCTTCCAGTCTAGTTTGAAACATGAAACACATGTCCCTACAACATGAACATCTCGATATCAAGGTTACTTCCATGGAAAACTGGTCTCGAACCCACTTGGGTCATCATACCATCCTTGGTCATCTCCTCTAGGTTTGTAGAGTGTCGGTACTTTTGAGGTCATCCATCTTCCCTTATGCATCACAGAGTTCCCTCCTCATTTTCCCTTTGGGTCCCATGAGTTCATAAAGGTGATCAATCTCCTAACCCATGGCCCTCAGACAATGATAGATGTTACCTCCCGACCCTATGGTCATGTTCAACTAGGGATTTAGGTAACTCCTACTCCCATCGGTCTTATCTCTACCTGACCCTAGGATAGACTTAGGATTCTCACATAGTACATATCCAGCTTGAAACCTTACCCAAGTCTCCATCATCTCTCTCGGCATTTGTGGTATGACTTACATCCTCTCGTAGGGATTATGGCGACCTACCTACCTTTGTCAGGCACCATCTACATGCACTTAGAGATGATTATCTATCGGTCTGTAGGTTCATTCTCATACTATGTACTCTCCACTTAGCTTCTCAAGACTCTATGAGACCTCTTAAGGTTACCTCAAACCCAACAAAAGCTGATACATACCCTACAAAAGGGTCCCTCTCCCATGATGGGAGGAAACTATCTCTTGATAGCAACAAAGGTCACAAATGTCCTTATGTCCAGGGTGTACATTCACATGAGCATGCTTAACCCTGTCAAGCTACTAGGGCACATAGCTACCAAGCAGACCACCTACTAAACCATGCTAGGTCTCCATGATAGGTCATACTTGTTTATATTCCTTCACATTGGACCAACATCATACATACATGTCTATGTCCCAATCTATATGTAGGGGTTTACCAAACATATACCTTAATACAAGGGGTTTCCCTTTCCTCTAAACATGAGGAGTGCCATGCTTGAATCTCAAATCTCGTCATGAGCATCAGGTGCACCAGGTACTACTATTTCCCCTCTTAGGTCTAGGAACCCTAGGTTCACTTTTCTACAAGAGCTGTCCAACTGCATGCTCAACCTTCTAACCACAAACCAAGCATGTATGGGGTACATCATGCACGTCCTATTATCCTTCCATTTGAACAACACCTTAGAGTCGAGTCCTCCTCAAGGACAACCAACTAGGTTTCAGGCCTTCCAACTTCATACTATACTTTCTCAGGGTCTAAGGAACTCTTCTTCCTTCCTTAGAAGGTAAGCACCTATATCATCTAGCCATATGTACCAACAGCCTCATCCTTCTTCTAGGGTTTGGTTCCTCTAAAGGAAACCAAGATACCATAAGCCTCCAAGGATCATGCACAAGGCAACCGCAACCATCCACTTAGGTCGCAACATACCCAACTTCTAATGGTTCCTCATATCCCAGAGTCTAAGCTTCCAACCTTCCTACTCAGGTCTTGCTCTCTCTCTCTAGAGCTAACCCTACAAACAACCTTACTACTAGAGGTTCTCTCTCTAAGGTGGATCAAGCTCACAAGCATACACCTACATGGGTGAAACCTATGTTCGCTCAAGATTATCCATGGCTCATTATGCTTAGCACATAAGCTATCCAACATGCCCTTCTAGCCTAGGTTTCAACCTACTTCCAGCACTACTAACGTACTCTAGGTGCATATTGTACCATGCTCATATAAACCCATAGGGTTTCTGTATGGTCATCACTAA
Organism: Alisma plantago-aquatica; assembly: GCA_963693085.1. Lineage (NCBI taxonomy): Eukaryota > Viridiplantae > Streptophyta > Magnoliopsida > Alismatales > Alismataceae > Alisma > Alisma plantago-aquatica. The sequence continues at coordinate 33,853,667 of OY856411.1, forward strand.
CCTCAGCATTGAAGGAGTTATCCTTCACCCTAACATGCACGACTCTTCCCAGGGTTGGGTTTCCAAAGGTACTTGATCAGCCAACCTCACATGACTCAAACTATCATAGGTATCTAAAACCCAAAGCATGTCAACCCACACACATGGTCGACCATGACATCTAACTCATCATGCCATCTCTCTCTAACCACTACTGAGGGTTAGGGTTAGCATCATCCTCAGAGAATATGCCAGGTCTCTACCTTTAATGGAGGTCTCTTCCTCCAAGACCACCTCTACTCATCCTCCTGACAAGAAGGTCTAGCCTTAGGTCTCTCCTGAGGGCATGACAACACATGTCATACGACCTCAGCATGCAACTAATCTTTAGATTATGCTTAAACTATTAAGATTATGTCCATGACATCTTGCTTACATGCTTTTCATTAATTTTGTGGAGGATTCCTTAACCTTATCATACATACCCTATCCTCAAGAGGGTGAGGAAGAGAGAGAAAAAACCTAAATCTTCATTTCCTTAATTGAGTTAGGGTTGAGAAGGGACAAAATAGATGAGAGAGTCCTAAAGGTATCTTTTTTTGAGTCAAAACCTCAAACATTGGCCAGCCAGAAACACTACATCCAGGAGTCCTCGTGACTGACTAGCGGGGCGGAGGAAACATTTTCCAGCCCCAGACCATGATCCTTTTCTAGACACCTCAGTCATCAGAAAATCCTCTGATAACTCCCTCAGATTCTACATAGTTTGTAAAATTTAATAATTACTAATGATTAAATGAGGAATCAGTGCTCTGATACCAAATGTAATGACCCCGCCTCCCGATAACCCCCAATTAAGAGAGACCAAAAGGTCAAAGTTGTTATCCCAATTTTTTGGATCAATGGTTCGACAAATAATCAATAATAATTACTAAATTCTACCAAAACTATACTAAAAAGATGGAATACAATAAAACTTTGTGTACCTTTTTAAAATCTTGGATTTCTAAACTTCTATCCACAACTGGAGTCTATTCTAACTAACCCTCCTAGTACTTTAATTCATATATTCAGAATGTATCACTTTACTATTTGTCCTTTTCAAATTTGTACCTAAAACGCCGACATACAAAACATCGGTCAGCATAAATGAATATGCTGATATGTGGGGGAAACAATAATTGTGCAATTAACCGTAACAACATTTTGCAAGCAATTATGGTTTGCAAGCAAACTTTACATTTTAAACATAACTACTCAATCCATACATACCCTAGCCTCTACGTTGTCCCTATAGTGGACATGGATACTACCTCTCATATGGTAGATCCCAACTAACCCCCATGATCCAACCTAATAGGTTGATCAATACTTAGGGTTGAAGAGTCGCATGGCACTACCCATAGGCAGCCCAATCCCTAACTCATGATATGTTGAAGAGTCACATTGCACTACCCATAGGTAGCCCAATCACTGACTCATGATAACCTGATGGTCCTACCTAATAGGTAGACCATGTACTGGGTCATCCTTTTCATCATTAGCAAAGCCACAGAGGAGGACCAGGATCTGAGCTAGTCATGTACACATATTTATTGTGATAGTCATAGTCACTTTATAGTTGCTTGAAATAAAAGTCAGCCAAGAAGTTATTTTTAGGCAACTGATAAAACATTCAAGAATCACCGTGAAACTATAGCGATTTAACCATAAGTGTAACCACATACCTAATCCAGAGGTAACATGATGTCCAAGCAATAATAATCAAGAACAATCAATCAAGCAATCAACAATATCCTAAAAATAATGCATAACATCCATGTGTCATTGTTTTATCCAAAACATTCTCAAGATTGACTTGGATTCCACCTTAGGATTTCTAGGTCAACTTTAGGGTTTTATTATTGTTTTAGCCTCCATAATGTTTTTATCACGTTTAATGCTCATTTAGTCGACAAACCCTAATTTCAACATCATGGGCTTACATGAATGTCAATTAAGTCTAATGTATCTCTTTTATAATAAAACTACCATCTTTATCCTTTTAAGTTATGTCCATATCCTTAAGGCTAATTATCGTCTTTGGTTTCTGTCAAATTGACAACTCATATTTCATTATAGTTCAATTCATATATGAACTCTATTAATCACTAATTCCACAGTTATCCATTAGAAAACCCTAATTACCATATTAAGGATATTTATCCACAATTAGAAACTTTTATACTCAAAATAGCTTAGAATCATCATATCTCAACTTTATTCAAGGATTTGAATAATTAAAGCCATTAAGGGTCATAATTACCAAGATTAGGGTTTCAAGGCCCATTAAAGCATATTCATGTACATGGAACCCTAAATTAGCCAAATTATATATAAAGATCATCCTTTTAAATCTAATGTGACCTTTTTATAATCATCAGTTTAATATCAACTTTAAACATCCATATAACCCTTACCAATTCATTAATCATCATAGATTAGGGTTTCTTAATCATTAATGCATTAAAGTTGATAACTTCAACTACTTTTCAAATTTCAAGAGGAATTAGGCTCTAAGACTATTTTTAATGTATTCCTCGCATTTTTCTAAGATAATTTCATATATTACATGTATCAATCCGAGTTATCAATAATTAGATATGAATTTTGCAAGAATTGACTTACTTGGACCAATGGGATGCTCACACGTCAGCAATCCCATGCAATGTAGCTTTGGCCGAAACATAACCAGATTACCCTTTTGCCCCGGCGTAAGTTGCCAGCTCTGTAACACATGGAGGGGCAAAACCATCCAACTCTCCTAGGTCGTCTTCAACCTTGCGACACACATAGCAAGCGTCGAGTGCAGCCCATCACAGTGTCGCCCCCTCCTCCCCAGGGTTGGTGGGTCTCTGCGAACCACCGCCCTAGCTCGGTCGCACCTCCATGCACACGAGGTGCCTCTAGTTTGTTACCAAGGTTGCCGGTTTTGAGCATGCCCAACCCACAACATGTGGTCAACCTTGCATCCCTGCTGCTGCTGTTGCACATGGGTTAGGGAACGATGATGATTCTCGTGCTTCTCTATGGCAACGTGGCACATCAAGCTTCCATCACAACCCCTTCTGGGCTCCTCGTTGCTCCATGGTCGTACTACTCCTCTTTGTTAGGGTTTTGGTGAAAACAAGGAAGTAGAAGAGAGATGAATGCATGGGATCCTCTTGGACTCAGGCTAAGGGTTCAACCCGTATATAGGGGAGGGTAGCCATGCCCTAGCATGCTTTCCCATGAAGAAACAAGGCCCTTTCCCAATAGGAAACCTATTTCCCTTAATTAAGAAGTAATCTCTCTCTTTTTAATAATTCCTCTGAATAATCCATATTCCTTAGATATTAGGAATTCAAAAATTATCTCTCTTATATTCTTTGTGCTTGGCTTTTAATCCATTGGCCATGAAATTTTACTTCCTTATAGTAAAAAGTATCTCTTTTTGATAATACCAAAAAGTCATTAACTATGTATCACATTATCCTCATATTTTTGTATTATTTATATTTTCTCTTTCTTCTTTTCCGTTGGGACTCCTTGTACCCCAAGAAATCCTAAGATTTTGAAATCCTTCTAGATACATCTACATCCATTATTTCTCACTATCTTACTTATTTCTTTATTAAAAGATTTCTTTTAAAGGATTTCTCTTTATCTTTTATTTCCTTTTTCCTCTTTTCCTATTTCTTCCATTAGAACTCACATATAAACGAAATTTAATCAATTGTAGCCATTAATGCCACTTTCTAGAGATTTCCAAATATTTTTCATAAATATTTTTCTTAATATCCATTATTGGATTAATATAATAATAGGAATCATGAAATTCCTATCAAAATGGAGATTTCCAAAGAAATCCATTCTTTGAAGCAAAGCATGCAACCTTCTCAATCCAAGTCCATATTCATAAAATTATTACATTTCAAATTATGAAAACATAGGTAAAATTGAGGTTGTAACATAGGAAAAGCATCAAAATGTATTTTGAAGTCTTGGAGCATCTGCTTCATCCATAGGACCTGGGGACAACAACTCCCAACTGTAATGTATTCATCCTTGGTGGTTGATAATGCCACTGTACTATGTTTATTTGAGAGCCAAGACACCAAGAATGGTCTTAGGAGAAAGAAAGTGCCACTTGTCCACTTTCTATCAATCAAACAACCTAAAAAATTTGCATAATTATAAGCTACAAGAGTAAAGTCCCTTGACTTGAAATACCATAGTCCAAAATTTTGAGCTTTGGTTAAGTACCTTAAAATCCTCTTAACAACTATAAGATGTGATTTCTTAGGATTTGATTGAAAGTGATCACACAAGACAACACTAAACATTATCTTAGGTCTAGAGGCAGTTAAGTAAAGTAAGTTTCCAATCATACCTCTATAGAGCTTCTCATCTACTTGCTCACCTGCTTCATACTTATCATGTTTGATGGTGTTTGACATGGGTGTGTCCATTGTCTTGGTGTTCTCTATCCCAAAGTGTTTGAGTAAGTCACTTGCCTTGATTGATGGAGTTCCCATCTTTAGTTTGCTTGATTTGAAAGCTGACAATGAATGTGAGCTCACCCATAATGCTCATATCAAATTCACACTACATAAGATAACTAAGTTCTTTTCAAAGATCAAGTTTATTTCTTCCAAAAATGATGTCATCAACATATATTTGAATGATAGTAGAATTGTTAGAAGTGTGCTTTGGATATAAGGTAGAATCGACTTTTCCCATGATATACCTATGATCGAACAAAAAATTCTTTAATTTCTCATACCAAGCTTGAGGTTCTTGTTTGAGTGCATAGAGATAATTTTACAATAAATAAACATGGTTATGTAGACTATCATGTTCAAAGCTTGGAGGTTGTGCAACATATAGTTCCTCCTGAATTGTACCATTGAAAAAAGAACTTTTAACATCCATTTGATAAAGAAGAAAGTTTTTATAACTAGCCAAGGAAAGACACATATGAATGGACTCAAGTCCTGCATGTGTATATGTTTCATCAAAATCTATACCTTCCTACAGATTGTATCCTTGAGCCACTAACCTTGCTTTATTCCTTACCACTTTGTCACTTTCATCAAGCTTGTTGTAGTAGACCCACTTCGTGTGAATGATCTGTCGATCACTTGGTCTTGGCACTAGGGTCCATACTTTGTTCTTTTCAAATTGCTCCAACTCTTCTTGCATAGCTAGGAGCCACTCATCATCCCTAAGAGCTTCCTTGATGTTCTTGGCTTGAGTTGTGAGATGAAGGCACTTTTATCTTGTTCTTTGTTGAATGCATCCCGCGTCTTCACTCATTCAAATGGATCACCTAAAATCATCTCTTATGGATGATTCTTTACAAATTGGAGAGTTGAATCCTTCTTCGCTTCATCTTTCTCTTCTTTTTGAGTGACCACCTCTTTTCTCTTTTGGGTGATGTTGAGTTCTTTTAGAATAGGAATTACCTCACCTGCAACATCATCATTTGGAACAATATCTTTGGGGATAGAGGGTTTAGTCTTAATAAACTTAAAATTTATGGATTCTTATACTTTATCAAGATTAATATTAAACACTCTATAAGCCTTGTTAGTAGTACTATAGCCAAGAAAGAAAGCCTTGTATGATTTTAGATCAAAATTGTCAAGAGAATCTTTCATATTCAAAATAAAAAAGGACATTCAAAAACATGGAAATACTTGATAGAAGTCTTTCTATCATGCCATATATCATAAGGGGTTTTCTTTAAATAAGGACGTCTAAAAACCCAATTTTGCACAAAGCATGAAGTACTGACGTCTTCGGCCCAAAAATTCTTTGGAGTGTCATACACTAAAAGCATGGTCATATCCATCTCCTGTAGATACCTATTCTTCCTCTATACAACCCCATTTTGTTGAGGTGTTTGAGGTGAAGAGAAGTTATGTGCATGATTCTTGACAAAAAGTTTCAAAAATTACATTTTCAAATTCTCCCCCATGATCACTACAGATAGAAAAAATCTGGCAAGAAGCTTCATTCTCAACTCATTTATAAAATCTCAAGAAAACATCAAGCGTATCACTCATGGAAATGAGAAACTAGGTCCAAGTATGTCTAGAGAAATCATCAACAATAGCAAGGCAATACTTGGAACCACAAAGCGATTGAGTTCTCATTAGTCCAAATAGATCAATGTGAAGTAGTTCAAGAGCTCTCTTGGTACTAACGACTCCTTTGGATTTGAAGGAGGAATTGGTTTTCTTTCCTTGGGTACAAGGTTCACATTCCTCATCCTTTTCAAAATCCAATTTGGGAACTCCCTTCACCAAGTCCTTTTTCTCAACTTCTTCAACTGATGCATATTTACATGACCAAGCTGATGATGCCAAAGAGAAATATCATTCAAATTGACTACTCAACATCTACCAAGAACAAGCTTAATAGAGTCAAGTACAATTACATAAAGATTACCACTTCTAGTTCCCTTATATATGACTTGATAGGTGAGGGAATCTAGAATCAAGCATTCAAAGAAAGTAAATAAAACAAGGTAACCATTATCACATAATTGACTTACACTAATTAAATTTTGATGTAGGACATCAACTAAAAGAACATTCTTGATACATAAGGATTCATCTACATCATCCTCATCTTTAACCTTACATTTCTTGTTGTCCCCAAAGGTAACTGAACCTACCTTCTTTTTGGTGAAGTTGTTCAAATGGCTTATATCACATGTCATATGCTTAGTGCATCCACTGTCAAAAATCCATCTACCTTTTTCCTGTAAGAAAGGAGAGTTTCAGTTCCCAACTCAAACATTGGGATCCGAAGTTAGCTTGGAGACCCATTTCATCTTTTAGTTGGTCCCCTTGGGATTGTAAGGACATAAGTAGAGTAATGATCATGAAATTTGCATTAAGAACAAACCATATGATTCTTAGTTCCAGAAGATTATGCAACAAAGAAAGAGGTCTCCTTTCTCTTTTTCTTACCTTTGGCTTTGTTCTTTCCCTTTGGTTCTGCTCCTACAAATCCCAAACCACTAGTACCACTTTGTTTGGTAGAATGGTCAAGGATTTCACTTAGGGAGTTTTTTTCCTGTGATGATTTTTGTAGAGAGGCCCTAAGTATATGATTGTGATAGTTAAGAGATTTATAGTAGAAGAAAAACTAGAAATACCATCTCTAGAATGAACATGGTCGACCTTTATAAAGAGGGTTTTAGTCAAATAAGAATCTTTCACTAGAGATATAGAAACAATATTTTTACTAGGCAAGATAGGTCTAGAAGATAAATTATTAACTTGACCAAGAACCATAACATTTTTAGTTTTAAGAACTTGAATTTCCTTAAGATAAGCATCTCTCTCATCCCTATGAGCATCAACATTAAGCTTAAATTCAACATTTTCAGTTTTAAGAGTTTCAAGCTCATTTTGGCACTTTTGGTTTTCTTCCTTAAGAGTTTCAACGTTCTTAAGGAAAACACCATTCTCCACTTCAACTCCATTGTATTGGAGCTTAAAATAAAGATATTGACCTTGCAAGTTATCAATGCTCTCAAGATGAGTTTTCTCATTAAGTTCAAGAATTTCCAGTTTAGCATACAAATCATAAATAATTTTTTCTAACCTTTATCTTTTAGATTTACACTTAAAAAAAGAAGAACGGGTAGAAACAAGAATATCAATAAGAGTTTCCATAGATAACTCATGCAAGCTTACTTCACTCACCACACCAATTTCTTAACTAGTAGAGACAATGAGTCCAAGGTGGCACTCTCCATCTTCTTTAGAGCTAGAGCCACTTGAGGATGATTCCACCCAAGTTGCATGAGATGCCTTCTTGTGTCTTTTCTCCTTCTTATCCTTCCTCTTGTACTTTCCATTATTCTTGTACTCTTCCTCCTTCTTTAATCTACCGTTGTGGTGTGACTTTCTTGACTTGGGCCATTCACTCTTGTAGTGTCCATTTTATCCACACTTGTAGCATCTAGGAGTAGAGGAGGAGGATTGTTTTCCCTTGAAGTGCTTGCCCTTGATTTAGTTGGCTTCATGCTCACTAGGGACATCATCTTCACTTTAGGAGTAGGGATATGTCTGGAAAGTAAGTTGTTGTTGAAGGATGATCACCTCCACTTGTTCTTTGAAAGTACTATCTTTGATCTTCTTGGCTTCCTTATCTTCTTTCTTGGCTTCTTCTTTTTGCTTGTCAAGCCTTGGCTCTTGAGATTGGAGGTTGCCAATGAGATCTTAAGTTGATATTGCACCAAGGCTCCTAAGTTCTTCAATGGAGGTCACCTTTCACTCCCATTTCTTTGGTCGAGTCCTCAAGATCTTGGAGTTGATTACACTCTATCCAAAGTGTTTCCCAAAGCAGCTAGGCTAATGATGATCACATTAAGGCTAGAGTACATCTCCGCAGTTCGTTCTTTCTCGCCCATCTTGAAGTTCTCCAGAAGGCTATTCAAAATGTATATCTTTTCCTCCTTGAATTACTATATTCCCTCATAGGTAATGCACAATTATCCCAAATCTCATAGGACGTGTCCTAAAATGAGATACAATTGAACTCTGCTGGGGTAAGGGTTGCATAGAGGATGCTTATGGCTTTAACATTGAGTCGGGATTATTTAAGTGCTGGTTCACTTCATGTTGAAACAATTCCAATTGGCTCCTTGTATGTTGTAACCATCACCTTCCACATATAAACTTTCATCCATTAAATGTAGAACTACATACGCCTATTCTAATAGAGGAAGTTGGTGCCGTCAAAGATCGGAGGATGCATGGAGAAGCCTCCCTCTAGTTTGAGTGAACCAAGTAGGTTGTCTCCCAACTTTTTGTCTCGTAGGAGATTGTTGGAGAAGATCCTTAGCGCTGATACCACTTGTTGGATCTAGGGCTCTAAAGGAGGGGGTGGTGAAAAGAGCTTCAAACAATTCTCACAAGATAAGTCATACCTTCAAATTACATCAATCAAACCTAATAGCTTCACATAAATTTGAAGTCCTAGCTAAGCAAGCATAGTAAGGATGGGAGAAATCGAAACAAGCACTTAGACAAGGTGTCTTAGAGTAGTTCCACGCTCCAAACTAGGAGATAGTCAATTCACTATCTAGAGAGGTCAACCTCTAGGACTTTGCAAGTGCTTTCCTCTATATATTCACTTATAAGTGTTACAACACAATACCCATGAAAGGACTTACCTATCCATTACAAAGAATCTTCAGCCTTATCAAGGACTTACCCACTTTGCAAAGAGTCTTCCTCCTTCTTCCAAGGACTTACCTACTCTTGCACAAGTCTTCAGCCTTCAAGGAATTACCCACTCTTCTTGGATCTTTAGCCTTTGCCTTCTCCTTCACCTGCAGAAGATCTTCACCTCTTCTGCAACCTTGAAGAAGAACAACAACATCTTTACCTTTGAAAACTACTAGAGGGGGGGTGAATAGAGTTTTATAAAGATTTTAATAATAATTTAACTTAAACAACCACAATGAAAATGTTGGACAAGGAGACACAGGGTTTAGAGTGGTTCCAACCTTAGCAAACACTAAGGAAGTCAGTCCACTACCCGGTTGCTTACCCAATCGGGATTTGAAAAGAAATTTATTTTATTACCTCGCAAGGACTTTACATAAAATACAATTTCTTTTCCCAAACCCTTCAAGCAGCCTTCACCTAGAAGTAATCGCCCAACCTTGAAGCAGCCTTCCCTTGAAGTTGGTGCACCAACTCCCGTTGCACCAGCCTTCTGAAGTAGCTTCCCGTGCGATAGCCTTCTTGAAGTAGCTTGAAGTCCCCTTCTCCACCTGAGAAGTCAACCCTCTCCAATCCGCAGCCTCCAACCCTAGGAGTAGCAAGGAGAGTACAAAGGATAAAAAGGAACAAGAAGGAAAATAGAAATTACAATACCGTTGTAAGCATAAGGCTTGATTTGCCTATATCAAGCGTATAGATCTCCTAACCAATGTGTATGACAATGTGATTGTAGTGGATAGGAGATGCTAGCCTATAGGACACGAAATGGGAGCAATAGGAATGAATGGCAAGTGTACGAATTGCTCTATTTCTCTAAAACAGATTGCAAGTGTGTATTCAAGCTCAAGTATAGCACAAGTATAGCTTAGGTATTTTTTGGTGTCCTAAGGAATGTCCTATTTATAGGAGTGGCCTATGAATGCTTAAGGATGTTCTAGACAACTTCTAGGGGCTTGTAAGTGCTTAACTAGCCGTTAGATATAAGTTAAGTACATTAGTAACGGCTAGTTACTTTATTTTGCAGTTGCTGTCAGAGACCATCTCGGTCGACAATTTGTCGACCGAGATACCTACTCGGTCGAAGTTTTGTCGACCGACAGGCTCTCTGGATCAACGTTCATTTGCAGCTGCCAACTACTTTATCAGCTGTGTCTAACGGCTACTTGGGTCAATCTCGGTCGAGAAGTTTGTCGACCGAGAGTGTCTCGGTCGAGGAGTGTGGTCGACTGAGATTGACTCTGTTTTCAATCTTTTAATTAACCACTAAGCATGTGTATGAGTGTGCGTATGTGATCCTATTTGAAGGGGATGACCTATCTAAGTGTGGTGTTTGGCTAGGAAGATCCAACGCTTGATTTACATGCAATCTAAGTACTTGTACATTATATATTTGTACAAGTTTTTACAACAGTGATTACATTGCATGGAAATATAAATATGTAAGCTCTTTGGATTTTCCCTAGTTGCTTTGTCATCCACCTTAATCCTGCACACTCAAGTAGCTCGTTAGATCAACAAGAATGAAGTGTTTGTCATCATCGAAATAAAGGGATTTATCATAATGTCCAATTTATCCAACAATCTCCCCCTTTTTGAAGATGACAAACATTTCCTAAAATATGAAATAAGGAAATATAAAGCATGTGAGTTTCATACCTGAAGATTACCTTTTGTAGCCATTCTTGTTTGACAAGTGAGTGCTGGCCATCAAGATGAAACTCATTTATATTTATATTTTTGATTTTATATTCTTTCTCCCCCTTTGTCATTTCAAAAAGATATCCAGGTTAAACATTTTATATCTTCTCCCCCTTAATTTTATATTAAGCTCCCCCTTAAATAGATATCCTATTAGGAACATGGTTTTATGTCTAATTTATCCACAATTTGTTTCTCAATCATTTGCAAAGGATGTTAAGCCTTGAAATGATATGAGATTCCCTTAAGCTTATGAATGTATATTTATTTCTCATCTATCAAGGGATGTTAAGCCCTAAATTAAATGAGAGTCCTTTTACTCTTAGAGTACTTAAAAAATAATGTCTCCAACCAAAACAAGGGATGTTAAGCCCTGATTTGTTTAGAGAGTTCCTTTAAGAGCAAGATATATCATTTTGATGAAATTCTTTTTCATACCCATTACTTTTAAGAATCCGAAGGTCATAACAAACTCCAAATGATGTTAACAATGTAAGCTTCATAATCAAATAATCAAATTTGTTTTTATAATCTCCCCCTTAATCTTACAATTTAAGCAATTTAAGGCTTTTAAGGTCACAAATGATAAATTTTTGATTTTGACCTTTATCAAAAGTATACTAAGATTAAGTTCAATAAATTGATGTCCAAATAAGCATTTTGTCAAAGCTTATTTTAGGTCGCCCTTGACTACGACCATAGCACCCCTTGGCTAAATTTTGTTTTAACCAAGAGGCAAAAATTGCAGATTTCCAATTAAGCATTCATATCAATTTTGATGCATGTTTAAGTGATACTAAACATGAAAGCATAATGAATATTTCAAATCTTTTAAAGATATCAATTGAAAACATTGTTCTTTGTGCAAGCATTTCTAAGATATAAATCACCAATAAGTCCTTTTGCTTGCTTATGTAATGATAGAACAATTAAAAGCATGTAATGGTAAAACAGAAATTTTCTTTAAACTAAGCATAATTTTGGTTTTTAACCAAAATAATTTCACATAATCTTTCAAGGATGATTTCCATAATTTATGTTTTATTTGTACAGTCATTAACTACAAATAGACAACAGTTTTGATCAATTTCAAAAGAATTCAGCAATTTTATAGCATTCTGAAAAGCAGTGACATGCTCGGTCGACAGCTTCTCGACCGAGGTTCACTCGGTCGACAATATCTCGACCGACCGAGTGTCTGAAAAGTGTTCAGAAATCGATTTCAAGCAAAAAGAAATATACAAAGTAGAGCTCAATTGTGTTGAGATAAGACATTATGATATCAAGAATTAGTTTAGGTCAAATCTCAACAATTTATTTTTAAGCTACTAAGTTTTAGGAATCCAAGCTAACTCATCTTTCTTTCTCTTAAATGGGCATGAAAATGAATAATGTCCAAGACACATGCAATAATGACAACTGATAGAGTCAACTTCATTTCTAGGAGTTGTGTTCCTAGGTACAAACATAATGTTAGTCTTGGATGCTTGGACTCTTCTGGGTTTAATTCTCTTTGGATCGTATCCTAATCCTCTTCTTCCATTATAGCTAGAGGAAATTTTCAGAATATTTTCAAGTATGTCATTTCCTCTTAACTCATTTTCATTTCTTTGTAACTTAGCAATATTTTTCTTTGCCTGATCTAAATTGGATACTAGAAAGTTTCTTTCTTTGACAACCTCATCATAATCTAAATGTGAACATAGAATGGGTTGTTTCTGAAGATCATTCACTTGAGTTTGTAAATTTGACTTTTCTATGGAAAGAAGATTGCAATTAGCTTCTATCGATTTTAACTGAAGAGCATAATTTTCATTTTCCTTTTTGAGATTTTCATTTTCAGATACAAGAGCAAGAAGTTTAGCATTTAAATCTTTATTTGCTTTCTTAAGTTTCTTCTTGCACTCAATATATTTCTGATGAGTATCTTGAAGACTAGCAACTATATCTTCTTTTGATAGATCATAAAGACTTACCTCTTCTTCGTCTTCATTTGTTGTAGCAATGAGGCATTCTGCTTCTTCATCATCGCTATCATCACTTGAATCATCCCATGCAGCTCGATATGCTTTTTCTTTCTTTTTGTGGGATGATTTCTTCCCTTTCTTGAGTGTTGGACAATCACTTTTCATATGTCCTTTCTTACCACATTCGAAGCACCTGGAAGAAGAAACACTAGAAGTTTTATTAGTTTTAAAACTTTTATATTTCTTACCATTTACAACGAGAGTTTCTTCTTCACTATCATCTTCACTTGTGTCATGATTGTCTCTAGTTGAAGCTTTGAATGCAATGTCCTTCTTTTTCCCATGTTGACGTTCATGTTCTCTTCTCTCTTCCTCTTCTAGATCTGCCTCATGAGCTTCTAAATTGCCAATGAGTTGCTCCATTTTGAGTCGAGTGAGGTCATTTGCTTCTGCAATGGCTGTCACCTTTGGCTTGTATTTAGGAGGAAGTGATCGAAGAATTTTTGATACCTGATCTTCCTCAAGAACAGGTTTTCCTAGGGCACTTAAACCATTAACAATAGTAGAGAATTTTGAAAACATTTCACTAATAGACTCATTTGGATCCATACGAAAATGTTCAAACTTCGTTTTAAGCATGCTAACTTTGGAATTTCTAACTTGGGCTGTACCCTCATAGGTTATAGATAGTTTATGCCAAATGTCATAAGCAGTATCACAATTTGATATTCTATTAAATTCTCCTACTGAAATAGAACAATATAAAATACTTATAGCTTTTGCATTCATTTGGGCTAGTTTTACCATATTTGCATCCCATTCCGCAAATTCGTTTTGAGGAAGCACATGTGGAGTAGACACCATTCTCCATAACTCCCAGTTGATTCCTTGGAAGTAGAATTGCATCCTCCTCTTCCAATATTGGTAGTTTGTTCCATCGAACAGTGGAGGCCTAGCAACAAGTGTCCCTTCAATGTTGAGGTTGTTGAGCACTCCATTACCCATTTCTTCAAGACCTTGTTAGGGTTCCTTGAAGCCTCGCTCTGATACCAACTAAAAACTACTAGAGGGGGGGGTGAATAGAGTTTTATAAAGATTTTAATAATAATTTAACTTAAACAACCACAATGAAAATGTTGGACAAGGAGACACAGGGTTTAGAGTGGTTCCAACCTTAGAAAATACTAAGGAAGTCAGTCCACTACCCGGTTGCTTACCCAACCGGGATTTGAAAAGAAATTTATTTTATTACCTCGCAAGGACTTTACATAAAATACAATTTCTTTTCCCAAACCCTTCAAGCAGCCTTCACCTAGAAGTAATCGCCCAACCTTGAATCAGCCTTCCCTTGAAGTAGGTGCACCAACTCCCGTTGCACCAGCCTTCTGAAGTAGCTTCCCGTGCGATAGCCTTCTTGAAGTAGCTTGAAGTCCCCTTCTCCACCTGAGAAGTCAACCCTCTCCAATCCGCAGCCTCCAACCCTAGGAGTAGCAAGGAGAGTACAAAGGATAAAAAGGAACAAGAAGGAAAATAGAAATTACAATACCGTTGTAAGCATAAGGCTTGATTTGCCTATATCAAGCGTATAGATCTCCTAACCAATGTGTATGACAATGTGATTGTAGTGGATAGGAGATGCTAGCCTATAGGACACGAAATGGGAGCAATAGGAATGAATGGCAAGTGTAGGAATTGCTCTATTGCTCTAAAACAGATTGCAAGTGTGTATTCAAGCTCAAGTATAGCACAAGTATAGCTTAGGTATTTTTTGGTGTCCTAAGGCATGTCCTATTTATAGGAGTGGCCTATGAATGCTTAAGGACGTTCTAGACAACTTCTAGGGGCTTCTAAGTGCTTAACTAGCCGTTAGATATAAGTTAAGTGCATTAGTAACGGCTAGTTACTTTATTTTGCAGTTGCTGTCAGAGACCATCTCGGTCGACAATTTGTCGACCGAGATACCTACTCGGTCGAAGTTTTGTCGACCGACAGGCTCTCTGGATCAACGTTCATTTGCAGCTGCCAACTACTTTATCAGTTGTGTCTAACGGCTACTTGGGTCAATCTCGGTCGAGAAGTTTGTCGACCGAGAGTGTCTCGGTCGAGGAGTGTGGTCGACCGAGATTGACTCTGTTTTCAATCTTTTAATTAACCACTAAGCATGTGTATGAGTGTGCGTATGTGATCCTATTTGAAGGGGATGACCTATCTAAGTGTGGTGTTTAGCTAGGAAGATCCAACACTTGATTTACATGCAATCTAAGTACTTGTACATTATATATTTGTACAAGTTTTTACAACAGTGATTACATTGCATGGAAATATAAATATGTAAGCTCTTTGGATTTTCCCTAGTTGCTTTGTCATCCACCTTAATCCTGCACACTCAAGTAGCTCGTTAGATCAACAAGAATGAAGTGTTTGTCATCATCGAAATAAAGGGATTTATCATAATGTCCAATTTATCCAACAACCTTCACTCAGAGGAGCTTGCTTCAACCTTTTCTTCTTTGAGAAAGGGTTAGGGAAGATGGAATGGAATGAGAGCTTTACAAGCACAATGAAGTATCTCTCTTACAACTGGACTAACTCACTCATAATCATGAAATGCAATGTAAACGAGAGTGAAACGGGCTCAAGGAGTTGCAATGCACTCAACTATAATACAAACTTTGAATGGCATGAATGAGCGAACTTGGAATGAACTCCAAGGGGTCCTATTTATAGCTGGGAGTGTTCCCTTGAGTGTGGGATCACTTAAGGAAAAACTATAGATGTTTCCCAAATTAAAACATATCTATTATCACTCAAAACAAATCACCAATTTTTATAATCACTTTTTCAACATTTTATGTACAAATACATTCGGTCGAGTTTCAATAAAGGTAACTTGACCGATCCACTAAGAGACAAAGCCAATTTTCAAACAACCAGTCAAGTTTGTTTTGGGAAACTCGATCGATGCGATCAAATCATTTTCTCAATGAGTCGGCCAGTCCAATTCTAGGAGTGTGCAACTTGAATGATTGGTCTCTTTAGAAAATTCGTCACTGGATCAGTCGAGTTTTCATCTCGACTGATAAACAACCTGTGAGAAAATTTCTAAATTGACATTTGAGTGATCAAACATTGGAATTAAGTGTCCCTAATTTTTTCTCATATTAGTTAGAAGTCATATCATCAATACAAGTGATTACAAAAAACATCTAAGGTTGTTTGCAATGATTTCCAATTTGTGCACTTGCATTGCTTTTGACTTGAAGTTGAACAAGGTAGGGCTTCTGTAATTTCATACTTTTCATGTACCTAAAGCCTGAAATCAATCTTGAATAAACATATTAGATACATAGGAATGGAATAGTTAATTCATTATCAAAATATGGGCAATGCATAACTCTCAAGTCAATAATTTTCTCCTTAATTGATGCATCATGAGACACATCGACAAGTAGAGAAAAATGGTTCTCACCAATCTTATCAACAATGAATTATATGGTTTGTTCTTCACAAGTTTTCACTAAGTCCTTTTAAATTAGTGGAGAAGTCATTTAATTGTTCCCAAGAATATGTTCATTCAGCACACATGCAAATTCATTAATATTATTTTTGGTATATTATGTTAGTGCCAAAAAATTCCCTCTATTACTTGAAATAGAAGACACATCACGACCACAAAAAGAAAGATCATGAAACATGAGGAATATAACCACATGTAATATTGCAGTCAAATGAGATTTGTATGCAGTTTCCACCTCCCAACTATGAATAATAAGTGTGACATATGATATTTACATTTTAAAATCCTTACAACATAGCCTTGCATTACTATGACCGTTTCTATAACATAGTGGATTTTAGGTACAAAATATATTTTAATCCATAATTCACAAATTCCCCGTAACAATAGTTCAATTACAACCAAGACCATCCTTCCAACTACTATGCGATTGTATTGATTTATTTTTTATGTTACTTAATACAAGTTAGCATCTATTTGAGTTTCTTGCATTATTACGATCGATAAAGAAATATTTACAAATTGGCCCCTTAAATTAAATTCAAGCATCACTTTGAATTATTCATTACTATTATGCTATTTAGATACTCAAAATACATCGGTACCACCTTGTATTTCGATATTGCACCTTCTTTGACCAAATAATGTCCTTGGATTCAATATGATATATTAATCAAACCAAAATATATCTATTTTTATACACAATGAGCCTAACTAGTTAGCCATATCATTATCATAAATAGAGGAGTGAATATTTTCATAATATGGTCAAGTAGGTATTGCATGCATGGTTACAAATATATAGTCATTAGCAGTATCATCTAGGAGTTACACTTCTTCAAATTAATTAATATATGGGATTGATAAATAATTATATAGAGATACTAATTATAAAGTATGTTAGCAAGGTCAAATGTATAAGTTGAATTTTTATTATTTTCTACAAGTTAATCGAAATTGGACTCATCTGAAAAAAAGTGGGCTTTTGGCTTAGGATTTATAAAAGAAATTAAAAGGTAGGGACTCCATTATAATTGGTAGCTTAATTATCATTCGATTAAATTTATGGCTAACACATGTGTTATAGAATAATGTTGTTCCTTTCCTCCTAACCCTCTTCCTAGACCTAAAACCCTAGGTTAATAGGACTAACAACCAAGCAACCAACATCAATGCCCCTGCAAATCCCTTCCCAGACTATAGAGATGCAAGCCCAACCCCCTTGTCTATCATCCCTGAGATCCCAATCATTTGTCGCGATCAGACAACAGGATCAGAAGCCTCCTACCATTCTTCACGATGTCATGCAAGCTTCACCATACAATTTCAGACATGATGTTTGTGAGAACCTGTCACACTAAATGAGATTGCTCAAAACACTAAACACAATTGATCACCTATTATTCATATATCCAGAATAGATGGTAAACTACACCACATGCTCTGAAACATTTGCATAAGAGCCCAACATCTTTCGTATATTCATATATGTAAACTATCTTTTACAACTTCTCTGTGGCATTAGCCATAATATATACGCACACAAAAGAACATTATCCATGTATGCCACATAAACAAACATCAACGTACTACAAAAAGCTCAAATTGGTTAAGAGATCGTATACAAACTTTACTTCCTAGACGTTAGGGTATAGGGACCACTCTAGGACACATGAGACATATAAACAACCTTCTCTAAGGTCCATCATCACAACTACATCCTCTCTTACACAGGTCAACTTCTATTGTTGCCGATCACCTAAAAGGATGTGTGACCCAGGAGGTGAGACCCATGTCCCAACGAGAGATATAACTCTCAACACCTCTTATTGATTACAAAAAGTTAAGTAATTAAATAGTTTAAGGAGATTAAACATGTTAAACATGTAAGCATAGAAAAAAATTATAATGTAACAAGATACATAAAGGAGCAGATAACCACTATAATCATTAGCCCAACCATCATCAAATTCCTTGCTAATAGTATAAGTAGTCTAGTTTCATAAGCATCTCTAACATCATGAATAAGTCTAGCAGCATATGCATGGAGAACAATATTAGCATGTGTAATAGGTTGAGCAAATCTACATCATAAGTAGAGTTAATCAACATAAACACAACTATCCACATAATCATGACTAGCAATATGATAAGTTATAATAGAGAGGCATGGCTAGTAGCTTTAATATGATTTAACAACATAGGCATAGATGAAAGTATAAGCAAGTTGGCAGTATGGATATAACTGATCAACATAAGCATACCTACAAAATAAGCATGTATATAGTATGTACATATCTACATCTTAATAATATCTACTTTCTCTTACAACATTATACATCATCTATGTATGAAAAGAATCAAACAAGGCTTAACATTCAATGTGAAGCACTGTGTATAACCCTAACAGATATGCTACATGATTGTATTACATCTTTTATTAAGCCCTAGAGAGTTTTATTTGCACCACTCAAAGTCCAATTGACTACTACAAAGCACTATTTAGTTTCGTAAAAGATCTAGGAGAGCTGACATGCGAAGATATTTTCCCCTCAGCTAATACGAGTGAAAATGTAGTGACATATCAATCATTCTCCTTACAGTGACATATATTTAAGCTACTAACACCTAGTTCACCCGTGGAATAGGTTTGACACTAGAAACTAGGGTATACAGAACCCAATCATCCAAGGTACAACCGGAATTGTCCTGAATCACATAACATATGGAGAATATTTGAGACACGACCAAAATCATTCTCAATTATAGGTATGACCACAACCACATAACTTGTAATTATGGATGAAAAGGATATGAACTCACTTGCATACCCATATGCTCAATAGTATTCACTCTAAGTTTTTATTAGGAATACTTATTTCACCATCCAGCAAGTTTTGACACTCAAGATGGTTCTACAACACATGACACTACATTATTAGGGTTTCACATGATTACTTAATTACAATTTGGTGAAATAAGGTTGCATCAAAAAAGTGGTCATATAAACCCTAACTCATTTATAGAAAACATTACTATATAACAACTTCAGAAGATATAAAATGGCTGAGACATAATTCCTCGTCTTAACATCACAAGGTACTATTCACTTGCCATTCATGCGACAATACTTGTCATCACATCATCACCACATGATACAAATACTTATCACATTATTCTAGGGTTCCAACCCTTGTCACATCATGAAAAGGATTACACCTCATTCTGGTCTCAACCATGCACCAAGATCATTAAGGCCATCATATCATTCCCTACAAGATCATCAACATCATTCCATGCCTTATAACAAGTCCCACCAAACATCACCATAGATGTGATACACTTGCTCAACATGATATTGCATTAAATATTTAAAAGTTGTTCATAGAATAACATACGAGGGTTATCTTAGCATTAAGAGAATTCCTTCAATATATCAACATACAAGAAGGATAGGTATGATTGACCATCATCATACTTGTAGTGCACATGTTTAACATAAGAATGATTCGATCATAAGGCTATATTAACAACCAATTAACACACTAGAGTTATAAAAGCATTAGGAAGAATATTCCATCATTATATTAACCATTCATGGAAGGGTAGAATGATTAACCACCATCATCTATTTGCATTAGGGTTAGCAACAATAAGTCACAATGAAGCTACAAATCAGCACTTATACACAAGCCCTAACTCATGGCATCCCCGTAGGATCATGGATGCATAAGGAAAATCATTGCCATAAAATCCCGTACAATCCTCTAGTATGAGTCCATTCACAACACAAGGTTTAACCATATAGGGTTATATTAATCAGAGGGAAAAGTTAAGACTGCAAAGTCAAGACATTGAACCATCAAATCCACATGATCAAAACCAAAACATCAAATCATGTGATTCACTGAAAACCATCAGATGTTGAGGCATCAAACCCTAACCATAGTATCATGTTATTCATTTAAAACCATCAGTTGAGATGTAGTTTCAAACCCTTGAATCATTCAACTAAGAAAATGACGTGGGAACCCATGGCTGAAATCCCTGAGTTTTTACTAAAACCTTGTGCAATAATACCACCTGCAAGCATACGGGTCCTATCGTAGTATAGTTAAGGATCGAATCCCAAAGGACAACATTTTTAAGAATCTTTCTAGTTAGATCCAGTCCAAGTAAGACTAATATTTAGAACAAAGAGTTGATTGGGTTTAGTTAAACTAAATGTAAGGAAAGTAAAGAGTAGGATTAAAATAGAGTCTAGATTAATGATGGGAATCATTGGGGTGGACCCGGGTTCCACCACCACTACACATACAAACACATCTAAAACACATCCATGCCAGAAACAACTATCCAAATAGAGTATCAAACCCCCCGTTAGGATGCCAGGTTCATGTAAACATCACTATAGGCATCAGATGTCTCGTCACCTACCAGATCACACACTTACAACTCTAAAGATATCTTTCACATGTTCTCATCAAGACATCAACCATGTTAATCGATATTAATAAACCTAAGTATTGAAGTTATCACAACAAAGGGTTATGATAGATCATACAAGGCAGGTGATTAATCCACAAGCACGCATCACACGATTAACACGAGATGAAAAGTTATATACAAGCCATGGAATGTTTTAAGATGAACATGTATATATGGGAAGTGGGGCTAATCCCCACACCCCAGCGAAGAGGACTACTCACTCATCATGATGGAAACAAGAAACATAAGAGAGAGAAGACTCCACCATGGTCATGGTGAAGAAGGTGGCCGGAGCTCGGTGGAGAAACGGTCTTCTACATGATGTTAGGGTTGATCTGGAACAAGGAGGGAGAGAACACTAATGCAAGTGAGGTACATCATCTCTCTCCTTCTTCCTTCACTTCTAATTCTCTTGCTCACAGGAGAAGGAGCAATAGGTGGCTGACGGCAGAGTAGATCTATAGATCTGGAGTCACCACCACTCTCGTGGTAGAAGATAGATCTAGATGGAGCGGAGATGGCAGAGAAGCAAGAACTCCACAGAGGTAGTCCTTGGTGGCAGAGATCATCTTCCTTAAGGCTGGGCACAGTGCGGCAGTCTTTCGTCGTCATGGAAGAGATGGTTCGTCAAGTCGGGTGGGTGGCCTATTTAATGGCACACTCCACCGATTTAACTCCTGATCACGGTGACGATCGGGTTTTGGAGGAGAAAGACTATAATCACAGTCTACCAATGATCGCAGCATTCATGTGGCTCATGGTCATTTGATTAAGGTGCTTCAGGTCGAGGTCTTTTGTGAGGCCACAATGTGCTTAGGTCGCGATCCTCTTTGGGTCGCTATGTGCTTAGGTCACAATCTCCATGCAGGTTGATGTGTGATTTATCTCGCAATGCCTCAGATCGAGGTCCTCCTTGAGATCGTGGTCGAGGTCCTTCTTTGAGATTGTGGTTGCGGCCCTTCTTTGCTTTGTCACGGTCGCGATCATCATGAATCAAACCCACCCCCACAGGGGATGGGGGCTGCTATTACTATGGGTTGATTAGACTGCATTGATGAATCCTATGACTGATGAGGATGCTTTCTGATCAAGGAACTAGCCAATGAAAAAGGGGTAAAAATTATCAAAAGTTTCTTGGGCCCGCTAGTCGGTTAGAGGGACCACTTTTTCCTACACCTACATTGGCATACATAGTGTGATGTTCAATCCTACAATGGAAACATATGGATTTTATCAAGACTCTAAATAATGATATGGAACTGAGGAAAAGTGTATATGAGAATATTCAAGGGGTGTATGAGAGAATTCCGTGCAAAATTGGGCCAAAATTGGCGACTAAAACTAAAATGAATATGCATTCATCAGAAAACCATCAAATTAGGACCTAAAAGAGTCATCACATAGGATCTAGTCTCACCATCGGTTGTGGTGTCCATGACCACCATCGGTTGTGGTCTCCAAGACTACCATCAGTTGTGATACAAGACAAAACCTTAAACCATAGGTCTAATAAAACCATCGAGTTGTGACCTCACCAACTTAGCTTAGTCAAACAATTGTTTGTTAACACAATAAGAACCATCGATTGTGGTATTTAGAACCACCATCGGTTGTGACACTCAATGTCACCATCAATTTAGGTAACTACAAAGATCATTGACTTTGAAAGCAGACCAACCATTGGTTGATGGACCATTGACCCAATCCAGCCATTGGTTGATGAAACATTGAATCTGGGAAACCATTGGTTGATCCATCGAACTAGTGAAGCCATTGGTTGAATCATTGAACCAGTGAATCCATTGATTGAATCATCAACCTAGTGAAGCCATTGGTGAAACCATCAACATGGTGAGGCCAATGGTTGTGGTCAACAAGTGAGAAAATAAGGCAAAACACAAAGGGAAACCATCAATTGGTAGGGGGAAAGGAAAACCATCGAATGTGGCCATCTCTAGGCACAAAGACCATTAATTATTAAGAACCAAAGGAACCAAAATAGAACCTATAGTAGGACCATCGGTTGTCATGGGGAACACAAGGAAACAACACTAAAGGCAACTCCATCAATTCTAGGAAGAAGGTAAACCATCAAGTCTTGCACAAGGTGGAAAATAGCTTAAAACCCTAAGCGTAACCCATAGACTGTAAACTACCAAGAACCATAATTTGTCTTGTAAGCAAGGTGTAAAGCTTCCTCTACCTTAAGGAGGTCATGCACATATTTTAGATCCATCCATGGTTATAAACTACTCAACAAACAACACTTGACCTTAAACCTTAGGAAAAGATACTTTCTTTATGCTTAGAACTGCGTTTTTAAGAAAGAACATGTGTAAACAAGGTAGTTGTAAGCAATAAAAGTGAAGAAAGTTATATAACAAACCTCTAGGAAGAAGATGCACCTCCTAAGAATAGGAACACTTGAACAAAGGAGGAAGAAAACCCTAGCTTAGCACTCCACGTGACAAAGCAACCTTCTTCACCAAGAAAGAGAGAAAACCCTAGGACAAGGAAGTAAGAAAGAAGGGTTATTTAAGCTTTAAAGAAATCTCTACCATGAAACACCATGGTTCCATTCAGGAAGAAGGAGGAAGAGGGTAGAACCACTACAAAAAAAAGATGATTTAGCTACAATTATTCTAACTACATGTATTTTATTTATATCTAAAGCTACTTCTCGTTACAACTTATAAAAATGTAAGTAAAAGTATTATAGATAATTGTAATAACTACAAAATTTACTACCTATATAAATTGAGTACAAACTAATACTCTTCCAAACTCATCCCCCCAATAACCAAAATGCCTGAAATTTCAATTTTTTTACGCACACTACTCCTTCCCACCCACCCCTATTGGCGTGATTTTGTGCACAATGCCCCCGTCATCCCGATAGCGCCCCCTTTCATCCTCCCTTTCCATTGTGCCCTCTGCCTCACTCTCTTCTCCTCCCCTTCTACAACACCCTCTCTGATCGCTCTTTCTCCCTCTCATCATCTTCTCATCCACTGCAACAACGCCGTATCTGATCGTCGTTCCTCCCTCTCATCATCTTCTCCTCTCCTTCTACAAAATGCTATCTGATCACCCTTCCTCCCTCTCATCATCTTCTCCTCTCCAAACCCTTATCTATCGTGATATTTTTTCACCCAACCTCACTGACCTCCGAACAGGAGGCGCTAGAAGATATTAGTCATGTGAGGAAACAAAAAGATGGCGGTGAGGAGTGAGATCGAAGCACAGCTACTGAGGTACACTCCAGAAAAATAAGCTACATTTTCTATATAGTTCCATCCCTAGTCCCTCCATGCTTCCATCAAGGAGGTTCCATCAAGGCCGCCTCCCTAATTCTAGGCTACCGTCAAGAAGCTTTTCCCAAATCAGTTGGTCGTAGAGGCACCGTTGATATCTCTCGTCTCTATATGCACAATATTCCCTGTCTAAAGATAGACTCCCTCAAATGAAGTTCTCCTCATTTCCATGAGAGTGTAGAGCTCCTCCTCATAGCCACAATCCCTAACTGTTTCCATCCAACAATTGGTTCCAGTATGCATTACCGCCCTGCCGCATCATCTTTTTGTTGACTGCTTAAAACGAAATTACCTACTACATCAACCATCTAGCTAAGAGACAAAATAGAACATATAAGTTTCTTAACAACCTTAGTGTGAAAAAATTCATCCTCCAAGAAATTGTGTAGTATATTAGTATCCATGTTATAGATTATTACTGGAAGATATCTTGACCATTTTTATGAAGATTTTTTGGATTAAAAGGTGTGCCTCTCAGGAATTCAGGTAGTAGGAGCGTGCCCTGGTCCTCAAATGGTAAGTCTTTAAGTATTTTAGGTGTTGTGAATCCAGCTGAGCTGTGATGTCACTGACTGAGGTCTTCTTTAAACTAGTCTATCACTTTTTTGAATTTTATTACTGATTCAGAGAAGCATGATAGTTCACTATTATCTTTCAAAAGATCATACTATTAGTGTGTCTATTTTTGCAGGACATAAGTTATGGGCTCAAGAATCTTGGTCAAATGTTCATAGAAGATGAGGATTCTAAAAGGATCATTGGAATAGATAATGGAGAAGATGGAATGCCTGAACATCTTATTGAGTGCAGTGGTGCATGCATCTAGGTGACTTTTCTTGGGTTAGTACTTAGTTGAGGGGACCATGAAAAAAAAAGAATTTAGGGATGATCCAATATCAAATCATGCAAATAATGGTAAATGTAAATAAGATCTTCACATACATTTTTTGGCTTATAAGCTTAATGTCAAGTCTTGGCTTCTCTATGTATTGGCCAAACTATCCTCAATTTTATAGTTTTGCATACATTGGCATGCTATTTATGCGACTATATCTTGGGTATTTTACTATAGAGAGCATATGATCAAGCTACCTACAAATTCATGGGAAGAAATGCTTCAACCTCAGTGCTTTGAAGAAGACACGCTACATGTAAACATATATCACCGTTGACTTTTCCCATTCCTCATCATCAATCATGCTCCACTTAAATTTCTAACTGGGGATGGACAATCTATTGAAAATGCCCATACCAATGTGAAAATGATTTTTTTCCTCTTCTGTCATTATATTAGTGATTTTCTCATCAGAGTTTCTACTTGAATGCTTATGTTAGGGAGTTTATAATATTTTATATAATTATTATATATATGATTTGATCCTAGTAGTTTTGATGCTTTAGTTTTGAGAATTCATGTACCTTGGGTATGAGGATGGTCTAATGTTTGTGATATGTTTTACTGATCCTATTAAAACTTAGAGAGTTATTCATGCCTTTTATGTTATGAACTCAGGGACTAGAATCTGTAGACGGGCACCACGTGTTACCCACCTGTTCTTCGCAGATGATAGTATCGTTTTCACACGGGCAACCTCTGAAGAATGCTCCGCTTTAGCTGATATCTTCAGCCAATATGAGAGGGCATCCGGGCAGAAAATTAACTATGAGAAGATGGAGGTTTCCTTCAGTGCAAACGTAGTGGCGGAAAGGCGGGAATTGATTAAAAACCGACTGCATGTTAGGGAGGTGGACAGACATGAGAAGTATCTTGGGCTCCCTACGGTCATAGGGAGGTCTAAGAAAGTGGTCTTTGCTGCCATAAAGGAGAGAGTGTGGAAAAAGGTGCAGGGGTGGAAGGAAAATTTTTTGTCTAGGCCGGGGAAGGAGGTGTTGATCAAGGCGGTCATCCAAGCTATTCCCACGTATATTATGAGCATCTTCAAGTTACCGGAGGGTCTGATTGATGAGATTCAGGCGATGATGGCGAGGTTCTGGTGGGGAGCGACGGAGGGGGAGAGGAAAATCCACTGGATGAGCTGGGAGAGAATGTGCAGACCAAAGGAGGGAGGCGGGATGGGGTTTAGGGACCTGAAGGCTTTCAACCAGGCGTTGTTAGCCAAGCAGGGATGGAGGTTGGCAGTCCATGGGGATTCTCTCGCTGCTCGGATTCTGAAGGCCAAGTACTACAAGTCATCCTCTGTGTTGCACGCCAGGTTGGGGGGCAGTCCTAGCTTTACATGGAGGAGCATTTGGGGGGCACTGCAGCAAGTGAAGGAGGGTGTTAGATGGAGGGTGGGTGATGGTAGGGACATTCACATTTACCGGGAGAGGTGGATCCCCCATCTTGGGGGCACGGTGCACAGGTATTTGGTGAGCGGTCTGGAGGAGTATATGTGGGTTAGTGACTTGATTTGCACGGAGACTGGACAGTGGAGGAGGGAAGCGGTGGAGGAATGCTTTCCCAGTCATATAGCTAGGATTGTCCTAAACATTCCGCTACCCCGGTGGAGTGTGAAGGATAGCCTCTTCTGGGATAGGGAAAGCAACGGGTGTTTTTCTGTCAGAAGTGCCTATAACCTCATCAGGGCGGGCGCTGATATAGGGGAGGGGGATGATGAGGAAATGTGGGGGAGGTTGTGGAAGGAAAGATGGCTGCCGAAGCTGAAGCATTTCATCTGGAGAGCACTGAGGAACATTCTCCCGACCATGACAGAGTTGCAGAGGAAACAGGTGACACAGAGTGATGGCTGCCACCATTGCGGACAGCGGGAGGATACGGCACACGCTTTGCTTCATTGTGAGTTAGCACGGAAGGTTTGGTCTACCGGAGATTTCGACTGGTCGGGGAAACTGAACTTTCAGGATACAGGGAGCTTTGTGTGTAGTCTACTGGACGAGGTGGATAGCAGGCGTAAGGAGGAGGGAGCGGCTCTTCTATGGGCTACATGGACGATACGGAACAAGCACATCTTCGACGATCACCCTCCTTTCATACCGGCCCTAGCGGCGAGCTTCATCGACCTCGTGAGGGAGCATGCACGCTACCAGACAGCGGTGAACAGACCAGCAGGATACCCTTCTCCGCCCGGATCCGTATCTTGGTGTCGTCCCCCTTCGGGCTGCGTTAAGATCAATACGGATGCCTCCATCACCTCAGCAGGAGAGTGTGGCTGCGGTGTAGCCATACGGGACGACCACGGACAGCTGCAGTGGACTTTCCAATGTCGTTTGGAGCAGCCATACTCGGTGCTTAGTGCGGATGGTATGGCTGTTCTAAAAGGCATGCAGTTCACACTTGGGAAAGGTTATACGGATGTGGTTGTGGAGACAGACTGCCTCCTTCTGGTGGAGGCCATTCGCAAGGGATATGGCGGCCGTGGATACGAGCACATCTTTGTCCGGGACATTTATGAGCTCTCTTCTAGCTTTCTTTCTTTTGATTTTCGTTTTGTTAGAAGGCAAGGCAATAGTGTAGCCCACGCCTTAGCCTTACCCGCTTGTCATTTTGTTAACCCCCTCAGCGTTCGAGAGGGTTTTGATGATCGAATCCTTGTACTTGTTGCAGACGATTTGATTACTTAATAAAATGGCAGGCGCCCCTTATAAAAAAAAAACTCAGGGACCTACGTCATTTTTCTTAATTTTGTGAATAGTCTACTAGTTGTTAATATTTGTAATTTGGAGGTTTGGGTATGAGGTGGTTTCAACGATATTCTTCAATTATTTGGAATATTGTCTCAGTTGACATGTTCTGTATATTTTGTAAACCGTAAAAGGTGGTTCATTCCTTTAATGGTTTTTGACTCATGGACTTACAGGGTTTTTAGTTCTAATTAAGCCATGCTGTATAGATTGTGGATGTCCTGATGGTCATAATATTTCATACGATGCCTCTTGATGTAATTGCTAGGTACTTCTTCTAGTAGCTTTTCATTACGGCTCTTCAATTGCAAAACCTTGGTATGGGAAAGGAAACACCACCATGTCTTGTTTTCTCCAAACACATGCAAGATAGATGTTGTAGCATCTTATATGTTAAAAACCATTGCGACTGCTAAGCATGTAATACACTTCACCTTTCCATTTTCCTATATGAAGTGAAGGAATTTCTATAAGTGCCTCTTAGGCTAATATATTCATGCTGCCACACTTGAAGGTGGATAACCTGCTCTTAGGTGACGCAATATCAAAGTTGATGATCTGCTAATTTGGTTACTCAAAAGGTACACCAAATGTTATCTTTTGGATATCTTAGTTGTTTTCCCTATCATGGTCATTGCTTCTAGTTTCTTATCCCCACAGGCACCAAACTACCATTTAGGCTTCTCTCAATATAAAAATATTAGATCATGGGGAAATTCATATATATGTGTGTGTGTGTATACGCATGTATGACCCTTCTTTACTGCTACATTCAGCTATAAGGATGATCTTACTATGTTTTCATCTTCTAATTCAGTTTCCCCAGTTATACTCTAGACCAAACAAAAGTATTTGTGTACCATGCTTACATTATACTAGAAGCTTAATGGAGTATGATGAAATGGTACACAATTTTCATTAATAACTTTGTGTTCTTTAATAGTAAATACAATACTCACTCTAATCTATTTCAGAGGTTAGAGGGAATGGTGGAATAGAAATACAATCATTTTGTACTATATTCTTATCATGAACTCTGATTGAGGATGCACCATACTACTTATTTTATATAAAACCAATAACATATCATGTGATGTATAGATAGATAGATTATTAGAATCTGCTAATTAAAGGCCATCGCATGAATATGGTGAAGGAAATGGTGCATCATAATCAAGACAAGGAACCACATCCTTTTTCCCATTTAAAGTTTCATGGGAATGGAAGTCGTGTTTCTGTGTAAGCCAATGTTCTATTACGATTGATGTGATGCCAATGTTCTAATTATGTTAATATGCCTCGATTAATAGTTGTGCTAGCCCCATATAAGCTTATGAATGATTTATCAATTCTTTCTGGATGGTGTTGCTTTTTTTTAATCAAAGTAATCATGACCTTATATATGTGTTTCTTCTTGTGGATATTTTTTGGACAGATTTTTTATTCATAAACTACATTTACTTTCTTCTTTTCTAGGAAATATACTTCCACTCTTCTAAGTGACATTATGCATTATGATAGGAGATTCAGATTCTCATTTGCTCAAGGCTTGTTCCTATTGAAACTCTATTGAATGCATCTCAACTATAAGTCAAATAACAGTTGTACAATTTTGTAGTGTATTTTATCAGATTCATAATTTAACATCATGCCTTATTGGCTATAACCTATTTTACAATTAGTTCAAATTCGATGCTTGATTTTGAATATTTGAATCTTCATTTTTTTAGCAGTTGAAACTGTATAATTCCGATATAAGACAAAGTTGCTCGTGTCTGACCACACTTGCTCATGGTAGCGTATCAACTCTTGCGTAATGTTTCCATTGTTGCCATGAGTTTGTTTATTAAAAGATATTTAAATAATTATATTCATGACTGTTGCTATGCCGCACAACATCTATATTATTGTGGTGTCATTTGGAAAAATGGCACAACAAAGGCTATAGGGCGCTTTATTCTAATATACTATAGAATCCACATGTCATGGTCTCTTATGGGTGTCATTTGAACCCGACTCTATTTACTTTTGGGTGATGAATTTTATCTTCCTTCTTTGATACAGAAGTACTTTCTAATCTCCAATGTTCTACTAGGGTAATGTGCCCACAAGAAGATTTTCAGAATTGGATAAAAATGTGTTCAACCTCTTCCCATGTCTTTTGACTTTATGTAATAAAATTTGGCATATTGGCATCATTTCTTCTATTTTACTGGAATTGGCCTTTTTTGCACTAATTCAGTGTGCCCTGAACTTATTCAATTATGAACCTCTAGAAGTTTAGTTAATTGGAGAGCTTGTTAGTGGCAGACTCAAATGTACTATACACAACAATGTCCTATTTGTCTATTCCTATTTCTCCCTTTTTTCTTTTAGCTAATTACATTGTCAATTCTGTCCTGGAGACCATCTTGTGTATGTTAGATTTAAACTCTATTTAATGAGAACTGTAGCTGCTATTATAATACGAAAGTACATTTCCTTAACTCTACTATAGTCACTTTTTTATTATTGAGACATTGAAGAAACTTAAAGAAAATATGTAAAGAACAAGTGACTGAATTGGATCACAATTTGTCAAATATAAAATAATATTCTAGAACTTTATATTATATAATGTGTCCAAGATATGTGTGTGACTATTTATGTTCTAGTTGCTTTTGTTTTCTATAGTTTCTTAAGTTATGTGCCTCTCTAACCAATTCTGTTGTTGATTGGATTCATGTATCTTTTTTCTTAACAAAATGAATCATGTCGCACATTGTTTTCCAAAAGGGCATTTCTTTTTTAATATGATTTTTAGGTTGAGAAAATACGTGACAAGGAATATATCGAAGGTGGATAATAATGACATTGCTACCCAAGGAGTTAATTCAACTTAGAACTTAGTTCACCAGTACTGTTGTAAGTTGCTGCCAATCACATCTTGGAATAAGGAAAAGAATTTGATGAGGTGGTAATTTTTATTTTTCATCTACTGCTCACATATTACCTTATTTTCTCAAGTAAAAAAGGTGTTTGTTTCTTTCTCTCTCTATCTTATCTTAGTGAGTTTACAAAACAGTGCTTGTTTGTAATTTCAGATGTCTAGCCTAGTTCTTGGGCATTCGTTAAAAGTGGAGCTAGTTAAGACACTGAATCTGGAATTTCTCCAGTCTTCAACATGCCATAATTGTTCCACTAACTCCTAGGAAGACTTTGCATGATTTCAAATTTTACTGTCTTGTGGAGAACAATTTATTGATTTGTTATAACCATGCTTTAAAAAACTAGTTCAGGTGCTAGAGGCATATGTCTTTAGGTAGTGCAGATAGAATTGTACTACAAAATTTTCATTCTTAGCTTCTCAACCAGGGCTTGTGCCTTAGTATGGCCAATTTAGTGTTTGAGGCATGACAAGGAATTGCTGAGACACCTCAATATTTGGTCCTTCAAACTCCTTAGAATCCTAGTCCTATCACCTGGATGAATGGCTGCCCAACCTATTGGCCTCCCGACTTCTATCCCATCACTGACCAAAAATATACCATCTAAGAAACTATCACTTACCTTGCAATGACTATTATGGTATCCTACCTGATCTCTAGTAAACCACCCATGTTGTTTGTCATCAGTTCTCCCATTATTATGAAAGTAGCCTGAGAGACATGATATCCCTGAAATCATGTTTCAAGCACATAGATTCTTGTTTCTAATATGTATCTTCATGTACCAACGGTGAGGTATCCATTGATTACATTTAGTTATGGTATTTTTTTGACAGACAACTTAACAAACTAAATTCTTTCTCTGTTGAGGCACATAATAGGTGTAGGGTGAAATTTATATGCCAGGATTGGTCTTACCATTGTTCTCATTTTCTATGCATGCATTTTTGTGGGGATTGTATTTTGAAATACACCTTCAATATCGGTCTTTACTATCTAATTTCTGTCCTTGCATGTCTAATTTTCATTGTAATCTATGCTTCAGGAAATAACAGTTTGCTTCTTGATTGGTCTGCTCATTTTGCTATATGCTTGGGAGCCAATAGTTTGGATCTTAACTACAGAACAGAGACCAAACTCTTGTGTATTACCAAGAAAAAAATCACTTGGAATTAAACCCATTAGGAACTCCACTAAAACATAAGAACAAATTGCCAGTAGATCATTGAAGAGTGGCTTGGAACAAAATTCCATCAGTTATTATAGAGAGGAAATATTCATCATAAAAGAGAGCATGAAGGAATGATGATTTTCTCAAAGACAGGGGCAGAAGGTGCACTTCATTTACTGTAATAAAAAACACATCCCATAACTGGATAAAGTAAGGTGCTGAAAGGGCAGAGATTCTAATGTTGAACAATAAGATTTCTTTCACTGCCACAGGTAGATTGGATGTTTTTTGGAGTGGTATTGTTTTCCATGTTTCTTAATGTTGATACATTTCAATATGTCTACTTTAATTCTATATGCTTTTTCTTTTTCTCTTTAGTTGGCTTATTCCCTCAAGATTTTTTTTGGCAATGAAAAAGGAACAGTGCAACTTACTTATGCCTTTATGAAGATCTTTCTAAAGAATGTCTTGATTTAGGTACATAGGAGTTCTATCCTTGCTTTGCCCTTTATGATTGATGCTAATGAAGTGGTTGCAATCTGGTTTGCATATGGCTTCTATTCTGGTCATAGTATCTCTTTGACATATAGTTTAGATTGTGTTGTGTGACTTCTATGAAAGGGTTTGTTGCCTCTTCTTGGTTCTGTTTTCTTACTCTTAAGTTGATGACTATGCTGGTAACTTCTTGAGTTTTGTATTTTAGTTTGTATTGACCTATTTGAAGACAGGCTGAAGTCATTGAACTATATCTGTGATGAATGGATATCAACTTGGTGGTAAAAGGTTGAAGGAACAGCTAAAAAGAAATAACAAATAGAGTTAACCTTACGATTTGAAAATTATGAAGTGTTTTCCCAGAATTTTATCTGACCAGTAGTAGTAAATTGTTTGTGCATCTTCACATTCTGTTTTGTCATGTGTACACTTTTTATACGCTAGTCCATGATCCTTCAGTTCTGGAGGGGTACAATTTCAGCAAAATAGAAGGTGGTTATTTTCTGGCTATGTTGTGACTTTACAGTTGTCAAGTCCAAGCTAGTGTAACTGTGAAGTTGGTCAAGGCAATGTGTGGTTGGAGATTCTTTTGTCGCCAACTATCAGGTATTAGGGTTTCTTAGTCTTTAGTGAGCCTCTACTTTGTGGCATTCACTATTGGTCCTCTGTTATATATAGGACCCCTGCATTATGTTTTTTAATCAACAAAATCTCTTTGAAAATTTGAACTTCCACACATGGAATAGTGTTTGAATAATTTTTGTTTATGATGTGGCATCATATAGTCCTATTGAGTGTATGTGGACTGCAAACCAGACCTCTACCCAGAAGCAGATGTTGTTACATAACCTGACTTATCTTTCATTCTTTCTGAGTGTTTGTTATCTGCTCTTGAAGGGTTGTCAGATTTCTACCTAGTTGAACTAAAAACATCATTTTGTGATGGGGAGCTTGCCTCATGTGTATGCATAGTTCAGTAAGTTAGGCTTCTGAACACAATGGACTGTTATACTTCATTTAAAGCTACACTCAGTCAATAACATCATTTCAGGGAAAACTCATAGCAATCATGTAGAACAATTTGTGAGGCAAGGTATTATCCATAATAGTTTAGATAATCTATATGCATTCATGCTGCATTTTCATCCTTCTACAAAAAGAAAAATTCTAAACCTATCAAATTGTTATAGTGCCCTAACTTCTTGGCAATTTTGTCGAATACAATTTTATGCTCTCATTTTTATTGGTTGCAATTTGTCAGCTATCCATGTGGACCAACTGCCCAATCACCAAGTGGGAGTGGCTACATCAATCAGGGATATAGTTATAGTGGTCATGTAAATGCTAATGGGTCACATGGTAACCAGGGTGTCTATGGGGTTGTTGGATGTTGTGGATGTAGTGTTGGCCCTTATGCTTTCCTTAGAAGTGTGGAAAACATGCAGTGTATCGGTAGAATGTTTGTTACAGCCAACTAGGTTCTAGCTACCTAAATTCCAGGAGGTCATTTGATTTCTTGAACATGTATTCACTTAGATATTTCAGAACACTGTATCAGCTCTCCAACTAGTATTACGTATGCAGGGGTGGTTTATTTCACCTTCTGAAAAGTTATATTTGCAAAAAAGTGTGTTGTCGACAAGTTATATCCCTGCATCATCAAGGGAGCATTGCAATGGCTCACATTTACGATTGGTGGCTTGTCATGTTATTTTAGAAATGTAATGACACCTACTTGTCCATTGTTTGGCAATGTACTATCTTCGTTACTTGTTGCAACAGGTTCTTCAAGATATTGCCTCTCATCTACTTGGTCTAGCAGATGGCTCTGGGGATCTTGATGGCACTTGTTGTCATCTCTAGGTCTATGATCATTGCTAGCACTGGAGGGGCACTTATTGTCCTCATATTCTTTCTATTGGGCGGATTCACCTGCCTAAAGGTAATCTATGCTGTCATCTATGTTGCTACTAGAAATATTAAACACACCAACTAATTTCTAGAATGCTTTTATATCTTGTAGTAATTCAGTCTGTCTCTCCTAGCATGCTAACAACTATGACAACTAATATCATATAACAATATCAACACTTAGAAACTCTTCAATAGATCTCTTGTACTTGGATGATAAATCTAATCTTTTTGCAAGCAACAATTTAGTTTCTAAAAGATTGTGATTTTGTCCATGTACAATCACATGCTTTTACATTAAGAGATCCTAAGATGGTGTTCAGAAGTTGTCGACAATTGTGTTATGCTTGTGGTTGTCTATCATCATTGGTTTAAGGAACATACATCAACATGATTGGTCATGCTTATGGTAAAACACTAACTCCCTTCCCTCCTAGTAGTATTGTTTTACCTATATTCAATGCAATGATGAAAACTACTGCTAACATAACACATTCTTTTCCCAATAGGTATTGCAGTCAAGCATCTCCTCCGTCTATAGGAATAATATATACCCACTTTGGTCTTCTGGTGAGGCTCCACCTCAGCTTTGCAAAGCATCTCTTAGGGATATTCAGATGCAGTAGGTAAACATATATTAACTAGCCTTCAACATTTATTGTTTTTGGTGAAATTTAGTCCTGGAGTTTAACCACATGTACAAACATACATGTAAGTAAGTAGATGCACACACAAACTTATAATTCAGACATGCCTTCCTCATATGTTCTTCAAACATTCATCTCATCTCTTCAAGCTTCTAATTGAGGCTCTTGTGTTTTACAGGCATTGCAACTTTTCAAACAGGCCTTCCTCGCCCTACTCCATAGAAGTTGAAACTGAGAAGATGCTCATCTCTATAGTGGAAATTGAGATGGGGAAAAGAAAGCATATATATAAGTACAAAGGGAAGTTCAAGGGACAATCTCACTTATTTGGGCTGTTAGCTGATTACATATTTTCATGATTTACAAAAGAAAAATCAAGATAGAAGAAGATGCAAATGATCATGTGGCATATAGAGTCTGTAGTGGATATATGTAGTTAGAAGAAGATTCATATACATGTGTCTTTTTTCCATGCATATTGTAAAACAGGGGCCAGGTTAATGTCCTCCCCATGTGTACTCATTGTTGAAATATAAATAAAAGTATCATTGTTGACATTGTAAGCACAACTCAATCTTGATTAACATTCATCTTTTTTATTTTTGAAAACCCCTCTATATTGGCAAGTAACTAAGAGGATACATAATGTCTCTCTCACTACATATTTATGTGTAGTACATGGTGTCTTTCACTACATACTAGCTATAATTACATGTGTATCAAGTGCTAATTTTTACTATACATGAACTACATATACAAATTGTAACCAATGTCATCTCTCCCTACATATCATAGCTACAAATTGAATTGTAGTCAAATATTTAGCTACAATGGAAACTACATGTTTATTTGTAAGGACATTTTTTACCTACAATTAGGGTTACATATGAATTTGTAGCCAGAGGAATAACTAACTACAACTTTGAAAAATGTAGCCTAAACAATTAGCTACATGGGTATCAGCTATATACTATAAATGTAAGGATAAATGTAGCCAAAGCTTTTAGCTACAAATTTTGGGGGTTTTGCTACAATTTTTTTTTGTAGTTAAAGGCCATATTTTTCGTAGTGAACATTAAGGGAAATGAAGGAGAGAAGGTATAACTTACTTGCATAGGTCCAGAACAAGCAAAGGAAGCTACGCAAGCTCAAAAGGAGGGTAGATCTAAGATCTAGCCACACATGCAAGGAGTTCGACCACCTTTTTCTACTTTGGGCACCTTCTTCTCTACCTATAATAGGAGGATGGATCTCTATATAGAAAATAAGAGATATGAATCCAAAGGGTTCATTTGGGTGCAAAACGAGAGGTATATAAAGCTTATGGATAAGGAGGAAGAAAATCATGAGGTGTCCTACTAGGTTTGTGATATGCATCGCTTAACACACCAATCACTAAGATTGTTAATCCTAGAGTTTAAACCTTTTAACTTTTCAGTTAAGGTTAGTATTGAAAGGGTCGAATCCCAAAGGACAACTTTTTAAGATTGTTTCTTCTTAAGCCAATTGTTTGAAAAACTAATTTATTTGTTTTTGGTATTTTCACATTTGTAACTGGATAATAAAATCGGTTTGGGTGCTGAATGGTTACACTAAGGAAGGAAATTGCTGAAATTAAATTGTACTTAAATAAAATATTATTTACCCTGTAAAAGGTAAACAAGATTGTTGTTAGCACAAAAAGAAATTATGAAAAAAAAGACTAAAAACTAAGACAAATGAGACAGTCGATGATTTAAATCAAAGGAAGAGAATCGAGGCTTTAGAGGTTTTCACCTCCATAGCCATGGCAAGAAAACAAATTAACAATTAATTGACAAATAGGCGATGACATGTGAATCACAAAAACCCACAAACGATGAACTCCACATGATCCCATTGGTCGTGGTGCTCATGTTTCTTAGTTCGTCATACGAAAAGAGATAAATCCACAGTCACATCAGAATCTCTATGTGAATTGGTTTAATGATTCTAAACCTGGATTTCCATGGTCATTTCCATCCGGGTTAACATATACATCTAACGAGTAATTACTTCGCTAGATTATCAATTTAATAAACCAATCGTCGTCTAAAATAAATCGATTAAAACTAATTTGATCAAACCACGGCTAAGGGGCTATTACCCTTGCCTAGATATGGAACTACTCACTCATAGTTGTGGAGAAAGGGGAGATTGAGGAACAAAGTACCTTGGCCATAGTCTAGCCCAAAATAGGAAATCAATCCTTATGCTAGAGACAATGAAATGGCCATGTTCTTAATAATTTGCTCCAGAACTAAAGAAAGGGGAAAAGGAGATCTAGATCTAAAAGCAAAATAAAATAGTCGAGGAACAATCTAAGAATGAACAATGCTTCAAGAAAAATTACTTTATTGCAGAACTAGAAGAAGAATACAAGAATGAGATGCTCCGAGAATGCTAGTACAAAAGTGAAATCCAAGATGATCAAATGAGGAGGAAGTGCCCCTCCTTTTATAGGAGGAGGGGAGGGTTATACATTAGGTTTAGGTTAAAAGAAATGGCCAGCAGTGGCTGTTAACATTCTGGATCTAGTCAATAGAGGAAACATTTGATTGCTTTGCATTCTTTCTACAGTAATTTCCCACAACATCTATTTGAAGCACATTTTTTGGCCAGTCATAAATTCGGAAGTTGTCAGAAAATATATTTTTCCTGTAGATACTTAAATTATCTTTCCAGGGCATACTTGCACATTAAATTCCTCCTTTGGATGTGACAGTTATACCAATTTTGGTGAAACGTATATACTGAAGTCAGACACTGCACGAATTTGTGCAAAAATATCTTCTAGGGGAATTTACTAATGAGCTAGTTTCCTACAAAAAAACAAGAAAATATATTTAAAACTCTAAATAAATAAAAAAATCTAAACTAATGCAATTAATAACAAAATGAAGAAGATAAATAACAAAACAATCTTAGAAAGATATCTAAAAGATGTAAATAAAGGGATAAATATACATTTATCAAAATACCCCGGACTTGAATCTTTGCTTATCCTCAAGCAAATAAAATCACAAATAAAGTCCAATTTATATTCCCAATATGCCATCCATAACTTAATAAAATCACTATAGTCCTCACCTCCAAATTTTGGCCAAGTGACCCAATCTCCTAGAACCACATAGCATAAAATTCTATATTCCCTATCAAAACAATTGTAAAATCTAGCTTCTAAAATAAGAATTTGTAGAAAAATAGGCATCGTCTTACTTTCACTTTGACACTCTCAATTTTTATTACTCTTTTTTTTAGTTATTGCACAAGAATAGGATGAAAATGGGGGTGTGAAATTAAAGAAATAAGTGACAAAAATATATTGATCCCTCCTCTATTCGACTCGGGATATGAATTTATGGAGTTGTGGCTACATTGTTCACAATTTTTTTCATGTGCACTTTTGGCATCTTTTGATGGTACGCCCCTTTGTGGGGTATGGAGTTTTTATTTTAGGAAGCATGCCACCTCGAACTTGATTTTTGTCTGGTGGTGATTCTTTGCCTCTCATTTTTAGAAAAAAAAATAGAGGGAAGGAAGAGATGTTCTTGTGCTTATAACTTTCAAAAAACAAATTTCATATATTTTTGTCAGAGAGTGTCATTGCTCTAGTTAGAGTATTCCTATAAATCACATCATACAAATTTTATAACAAGATAATCCATTGCTTAAATATAGGGAAAATTATACTTGGTTCTGATCGATTCCTTTGACTTGCCAACTATTCTGAGGAGTGATGTTATTAGGGGTCCTAGGTGACATGGTGGTTTCATACATGGCAATTTTTAATAGTCTTTGCAAAAAGTTTACTAAATTCAAAGGGGTACTATGATAACCATCTATTCATATTGGTCGACTAGATAAAGGCCATTTTGCAACAAAAGAAATAAAAATATGGTCGACTAGATAATGGCCATGAACAAAACAACTATATACAAAACCAAAACAAGGTAGAAATAATGCAAGAATAAAAAGATAAGGTGGTGGAATAGAAACATACCACCCACCTCCACCCTGGACTCATATTTGTGCTCGTCCCGAGCAAAATCAAAACCCGAGATAGAGGGAAGAGAAGAGCAAGGATTTCTAGGTGGCCCTGGCAACTCAAAAAATGTCCAGCTGAAGGGGATGTGTATGAGGGTTGGGACCTTTATCTGAGGAGCTTCATAGTATACCCTATGATAGGGTAATTGTAGAAGCTCAGTGGGGTGCTCATATTTTCTTTCACCTCACATTCCCTCCAAAAGGATCCATAGATCGTCCATCAATAGCGAAGGAAGTGTTGTGATGGATGTGGATTAGGGGAGGTTGGTGGGTACCCGACTGGTAACACATGCAGTGCCAGATGTGCAAAGTTAGGTGAAGGATTTGGCTCTAGTTTCCCTCGATCATATTGACCTGCATATAGGAGAATTGGTAGTGCTATGAAAGGGACAACTAAATTTAAATCATCATGATAAGTATTTTTTCTCTGCTCAAAATTCATGCAATCAACCTTGGGATAGATGAGATTCATGGTTGATATAGCATGTAACTCTAGTTCCTCTATGTAAGGATTTCCCAAGGGTTCATGAGGGATAAAAATGGGGACATATTCCTTGTAGTCAGTGGAAGGGGGTATGTAGACTTCTCCTAAGGGTTGTGTCTCTTCTTCTAAATCAGTTGTGCATGGAATGGGAATTGGTTATGACCGAACGTGTAGAATCATTTTGTCAAAGGGGTTGGATGCTTATTATCCAAAATAGACTGAAATTAAAGGTATTGGTCTTTGATGTCAATTGGATTGTTGTAAGTGGTGGAGGGAGTAGATGGATTTTTAGATTGACTCTCTTGCTTCGAGTTTTCATATTCAAGTAGTAAAGTCTGTAAAGGAAAGATAGGGATACCCACATCCTCATCGCATGCAAAATATGGCTCAATTTTTTGTGCACTTTTTTCAGGATCCGACATATATGACACAAAAATAGGATCCTCATCGTCGTCATCGCTAGGAAGAACCATCTTGGGTTGCTCAATATCTATAGGGGGAGTTTGTGATTGATCCTCTAGCAAGGTAGCTAACATGACTTGACTGGATTCAAGTTTTTCTTGTCCTTCTACTGCCATCATTTCTAGGGCCTTAAGTCTCTCTTCCAGTTCAAGATTAAATTGTGTTTCACCATAGGATTTATACACCCTAAAATTTTGGTCATCCTCGCCACAAACCCCATAGTTTCCTTGGCCATAGTACCCCTCATATTATTTTGGGTGGCATTGCTCCTCATAATAATCTCCAGAAGATGGTGGATTGTAATTTCCATGGCGTCCAACTTGGTAGGAAGATTCAATATTATAAGGTGTCACCAATTCATGAGGAAACATATTTGGACAATCTATATTTTGGGTTTGGGCTTCTAGCAGGGCAGTTACGAAGGCTTGGCTGGTTTTTAGTTTTATTTCTCCTTCTACTGCTATCTTCACTAGGGCCCTAAGTTTCTCTTCTTATTGAGGATTATATTGGGTTTCATAAACATGTTCATAACCCCGATGGTTTTTTTGGTTACACCCCACAAAATTTTGGTGATCATATCCCCCATTAGAATATGAATAGCAATATTCCCCATAACGGTTCTCAAAAAAACGTGGATTCACATTGTACCCACCAGGATGAAAGGGCTCACAATTAAAAGGGGTGCTATCATAAGCATGGGGTAGAGTCAGCCATGCAAGAGATGCATGGTTGTAAAGACCACAATAATAACAATGTGGGGGATATTGGGATGCCCACTCCATTTGAAAAGGTTTTTTTTACAATTCAAAAAAGAACTAAAGATTTGTAGAAGACCATAAATTAAAAGGAAAAGCTAAGGGATTATGATACAAGGTTAAAAATTACAAAACTAACATTTTTTTACAAACAAGCGTATTTGTAGAAAAAAATAGACTTCCGGAATGGAAACTCGACAGAAGGAGTAGCACTTCCTAAATGTTACTCAGAAGGCATCAAAAAAAAGTTTTTCAAAAGATTTTTGGGGGTTCGAGAAAACAATTTGTTGTCCCCGGCAACGACGCCAAATTGATATGTGTCGCTTAACACACCAATCAATAAGATTGTTAATCCTAGAGTTTAAACCTCTTAACTTTCCAGTTAAGGTTAGTACAGAAAGGGTCGAATCCCAAAGGACAATTTTTTAAGATTGTTTCTTCTTAAGCCATTTGTTTGAAAAACTAATTTATTTGTTTTTGGTATTTTCAGATTTGGAACAGAAAATAAAATCGGTTTGGGTGATGAATGGTTACACTAAGGAAGGAAATTTTTGAAATTAAATTTTACTTAAACAAAATATTATTTGCCCTGCAAAAGGTAAACAAGATTGTTGTTAGCTCAAAAAGTAATTATGAAAAAAAGACTAAAAACTAAGACAAACGAGACAGTCGGTGATTGAAATCAAAGGAAGAGAATCGAGGCTTTAGGGGTTTTCACCTCCTTAGCCATGACAAGATAACGAATTAACAATTAATCGACAAATAGGCGATGGCATGTGAATCACAAAAACCTACAAAATATGAACTCCACATGAGCCCATTGATCCTGGTGCTCATGTTTCCTACTTCATCATCCAAAAAGAGATAAATCTATGGTCACATCAAAATCTCTATACGAATTGCTTTAATCATTCTAAACCTGGATTTCCATGGTCATTTCCATCCGGGTTAACATATACATCTAACGAGTAATTACTTCGCTAGGTTATCAATTTAATAAACCAATCGTCGTCTAAAAGAAATCGATTAAAACTAATTTGAGAAAACCATGTCTAAGGGGCTATTCCCCTTGCCTCGATATGGAACTAATCACTCATAGTTGAGGAGAAGGGGGAGATGGAGGAAGAATGTACCTTGGCCATAGTCTAGCCCAAAATAGGAAATCAATCATTATGCTAGAGACAATGAAATGACCAGGTTCTTAATTCCTTGCTCCATAACTAAAGAAAGGGAAAAAGGAGATCTAGATTTAAAAGCGGAATAAAAGAGTTGATGAACAATGTAAGCATGAACAATGCTTTAAGAAAAATTACTTTATTGTAGAACTAGAAGAAGAATATAAGAATGAGATGCTCCGAGAATGCTAGTACAAAAGTGAAATCCAAGATGATAAAATGAGGAGGAAGTGCCCCTCCTTTTATAGGAGAAGGAGGGGGGGTATACATTAGGTTTAGGGTAAAATAAATGGCCGGCGGCGGCTACTAACATTCTGGATCTAGTCAATAGAGGAAACAATTGATTGCTTTACATTCTTTCTGCAGTAATTTCCCGCAATAGAGATTTCAAGCGTATTTTTGGGCCAGTCATAAATTTGTCAGCGGTCCAAAAATATATTTTTCCTGTAGATAATTAAATTCTCTTTCCAACACATACTTACACATTAAATTCTTCCTAGGGATGTGGGAGTTATACCAATTTTGGTGAAAGGTATATACTGAAGTCAGACACTGCGGGAATTTGTGCAAAAATATCTTCTAGGGAAATTGCTCATGAGCTAGTTTCCTACAAAAAAAACAAGAAAATATATTTAAAACTCTAAATAAATATAAAAATCCAAACTAATGCAATTAATAACAAAATGAAGAATATAAATTACAAAACAGTCCTAGAAAGATATCTAAAAGATGTAAATAAAGGGATAAATATACATTTATCAGTTTGCCATGTGTTCATGGCCTAAAACGTCATGTCCATGCATATTAGCAGCTCCATAGGTTGTGGGAGTCTTCTATGTCATCGGATGAGACATTCCAGGATGGACATCAGTTTCCAACACATGGTGACCATCATTTGTTGAAGCCATAGGTCACAAGGATGAAAACTATCGTTTGAGCACTGTCCTAAGTGAACCACCGACCCAAGGGGCCTCAAGGGGAGAAACCATCGACCCTCACACCTCTACAGAAAATCATTGATTCTCCTCACCAGGAGAACCATCAGATCATAACCAAATAGGTGGACCATCAAGTTGGCCTCAAAGGTAGCTCATCCATGAGGGGGTAAACCCTAACTCAACCCTAGAAGGGTATTACCAACAAACCATGGTGCAACAAGCTGACCCATGGCCCAACAATATTAATCATGATAATAAAACATATAAGGTACCAAAAGAATGTGAAAAATTGCAATAAAACCTCAGATATGAGTAAATTGTAGAAAAGTCCTAAACATCCACAAAATAGCATAACTTCCACAAATAGTGTTCAAACTGGACCAAAATTGAAACTTAAGCTTGTCATGTAATATCAAAGAACCTAAAAAAGTTTAATTAAGGTTATAAGCACATAATTATGATGAGATATAATGTCCAACCGAAATGCGAGGTCAGGGATCTCTCAGCCATAAACCCATAATAGGGATTTTGCCCCAAAACCCAAGGTAAGAAAGGATGGGTACTTCCTATGCACCTCATCCTCTAACCTCCACATGGATACTTCCATCACATGGTGAGGTCACACAATTCTTATAGGAATCATGCTCTTTTCTGTCACGGATCCGTTCTTACCCCAATCCCAATCCCACTATCCAAAAGGGCAGTGTTAAAGGGATTAGAGCACCCGTCCCTGAGTGGCCCGAAAATCACACACAGATAATATGCAAAAATGAAATAACATCCTTCTTTAATAAAATGAACCAAAAAGGTTTAGTACATAGGGCTCGTAGGCAACAGGAAAAGAAAAAGATAAGAACTAGCCTACAACTACATCCCTTTCACAAATTAGCTCCCATGTAGAGTCCATAAGATGTAGCAATCTTTATTGCAGTAGATGAAAGAGTAGATGAATCTAGTTCCTTGCATTACCTAAAATCGAGAAATCAAGACACAATGTCAATGCAATTGCACGGTACGCTATATTAAAACAAGTAAAACAGTTTTATAATGAAAACTAGTATGCTTGGTAGGACTTATGTTTCAAATCATTATCGAACGATTTCCAAAAAACCAAAATGTTATTCAAACAACAAATTTTTATTATGAATTTCCCATTATGCTGTAATTCAAGAAGCATGCTTATATTAATTTGGGTGACTCTATTACCCCAACGCGATGGGGGTCACCAAGCTCCTTCTCACCACATGAGATAGGAGATCCAAGTGCAAAATCCCTCCTTCCAAAGAAAGAGTTTTGCTTATATCCAATATCAACATTATCAATATTTCCAACATCATTATCAACATCAATATACGGGCAGTCATAATGGGTCTAGTGATTTAGATTTCATATTCCTCAACATATAATATAGAAGAAAAATGTAAGACTATTCATAGGGAACAATATTTCATCCAAATAATTTAGCCAAGCATAATTCAAGAGATACCTAAGAAAATATCATCATACAACCAAGGAGGAGTAGTATAATAGCGTACCTTCCTAAAAGAGTACTTGGAGTATAGATCCCAAGAGAGAAAGTAAAATCAACCCTTTGAGTCGGATCCTAGATCAAAATATTGGATCAAGGGTCAAGATCATAGTTTAAAAGATCATACTTAATTAATCGAGAGTAGGGTTACATTTCCCTATTTCTACCTTAGGTTTAGGTCATCAACAACATTCCTCATAAGTTCAACAAATATCCAAGTATCAAACATGTTTCATGAATGGATGACCTTCCTAGGTATAATTAGGAATACATGTCAACCCTAATTATCAATATCATTATGCAAATCATTATCCAAATCTCTAGATCATCTCCAATATGGGAACAAAATATTATTATTTGGATCAAGTTAGATCAGGGATCATATGATCAAAAAGG
This sequence comes from Alisma plantago-aquatica, assembly GCA_963693085.1. Classification (NCBI taxonomy): domain Eukaryota; kingdom Viridiplantae; phylum Streptophyta; class Magnoliopsida; order Alismatales; family Alismataceae; genus Alisma; species Alisma plantago-aquatica. The sequence goes on from OY856411.1 coordinate 33,898,498, forward strand.
CCTTTCTAGATTAGGGTAGATCACCATCATATCATTAACAACCCTTGTTTTCAAGGTATATGATTCATATTTTAGGGCAAAGAGTTAAGAAGATTAGATATAACCTTAATCTTGTCAAAAGTGATTTGATGTCTCAAAAGGACCATTATAATCTGAAATAGGGATTCCACAAAGGTTAAACATCATGGTTGAATCATTAAACAAATTAAATCATTAAAGGAACAAGATTTAGGGTTATCAGTGATAAACATCGAGAATTAGGCTTCACAAGTATTTTTAATAGATCAATTGGATTTTTCTGATCAATTTAGACTACTTGTTCATAATTTTCTGAGTTAGGAATCTCAAGATATTGATTTTGTAAGAACAAGGCTATTAAAAGGAATTTAGGGCAGAGAGGGAGAAATACCGAAAATCGAAGGCCGTTGATCGGTGGACCACCGTGGTCTCACGGCCAGATCAGAGGCGGAGAGGATTGGTGCTCTAAAACAAGAGAGGGCTTTGTGGCCGTTCGATCTCGCCCTGGACCAGCGTGGGCACACGATCGGACGGTCGCTGCTGCTCGCCCCAAACAAAGAGCCCGCCCACAAGCAGACCTGTGCCGAGGCGGTGCAGTGGTCGGAGGAGGGAGGGGTGCGTGAGGGAGGGTGTAGCGGGAACAAAGGGGCTGCCGTTCGGGATCGTGGGGGCGCGACGAACCCAAAGGGGGTCTTTTATAGAGACCCGAAGCTAGGGTTAGGGTTTATGAGGGAGCTGGCGCCGCCCAAGTTGGGGCATGGTTTCCTTGGCCTTGCAAGCCACGATTCTACCATCTAAACCTTGCGGAAGTTTCGAGAAGTAGCTGCGGATCCATTGGTCGAGAGAACGAGTGCAACCGCTGCGAGTAGCTCGATCGGGGTCGAGCCGATCGCTGGCTTGGTCCACTGCAGACCTTGCCAAAATGAGCGCAAGGTAGGGGATGACCCCGAGCGCCGTTGGATCAAGATCCAAGGCTGCTGGGTCACCCCGCCTTGGCTAGCAGCGCCCCAAAAAAGGAAAAGGGCCGGGCCCAACAAGGAAAAAGGTGGAAAACGGCCAAAAATCAAGGAAAAAGGCTAAGAACTTGGAAAAATCATATAAATTGATAGGAAGGTCCGAAAGCTCTCAAATTTGGACCATAACTTCAACATGAAGAGTAGATTAATGTGTAAAAGTTTGGAGACCAAAGGATAAATTTAATTAGTCAAACTCAAGCATTTTCTCAAAGAGGTGTATTAAGTTAAAATAAGGTGTCCAAGAGTGCATAAAATTCATAGAATACAAAAGGATTTGATTTTGAGTATCTATACTGATCAATAAGTCAAAAGAGGTTATGAAAGATCATTATAAAGGTGAAAAATAATTTAATTAATAGAAACGAGTAAAAACTCACATTGTCACATCCTCCCCTCCTTAAAAAGGAATTTTGTCCCCAAAATTCAAACTTCCTTGAAGAGGTCAGGAAAACGTTCCTCCATGTCTGACTTCAACTCCCAAGTAGCATCATCACTCCCATGGTGCTTCCACAACACCTTAACCATATCGATCTTCTTATTTCTGAGTTCCTTGGTGCGAGTATCAAGTATCTTGACTGGAGTTTCTTGGTACACAAGGGTGTCTTTTAATTCAATTGGTTCATGATTGAGGACATGGCTAGGGTCTTTGACATATCGCTTCAGGTTCGACACATGAAAGACGTTATGCATCATGCTGTATTGTGGAGGTAGAGCCAACCTGTAAGCACATTCCCCAATACGATCCAGAATTTCAAAAGGACCCACATATCTAGGACTGAGTTTTCCTTTGTTCTTTGCAATGGCTCGAATTGGTCAAATCTTCAGGAAAACATGATCACCTACTAAGAATTGAGTGTCAGTCCTGTGTGCATCAGCATAAGACTTCTGACGATCGTGTGCCCTTTTTAACCTTTGCTTGATTAGGTTGACATTATCCGAATAGAGTTTTAGTTCCTCAGCTTTCAGAATTTGTCTTTCGCCTACTTCATCCCAGTAAAGTGGAGATCTACACGGTCTTCCATACAGAGCTTCATAGGGAGGCATGCCGATACTGGATTGGTAGCTATTGTTGTAGGCAAACTCGACGAGAGGAAGGTAGTGGTCCCAAGAACCACCCCAATCAAGGACGCATGATCTCAGCAAGTCTTCAAGAACCTGGATTGTCCTCTCAGATTGTCTGTCAGTTTGGGGGTGATAAGCAGTGCTGAAGTTCAGTTGAGTTCCCAGTTCTTCCTGTACTTGTTGCCACAAGTGAGAAGTGAACTTTGCATCACGATCAGATACTATAGATACAGGAATTCCATGCAGCCTGACGATCTCTCAAACGTAAAGTTCTGCCAACTCAGGAACCTTGGTTGTTGTCTTGATTGGAATAAAATGGGCTGATTTAGTCAGACGATCAACTACAACCCAAATGGCGTCACTCCCTTTCCTGGTTCTGGGTAGTCCCACCACAAAATCCATAGTGATGTTTTCCCATTTCCACTCGGGGATAGGTAGGGGTTGTAGAAGACCTCCTGGACGTTGGTGTTCAGCCTTGATCTGTTGGCAGGTCAGACACTTGGAGATGAAATTAGCAATGTCGGTATTCATATTCCTCCACCAAAAGTGCCTTTGCAGATCCTTGTACATCTTTGTTGATCCAGGATGCACAGTATATTTTGACCCGTGAGCTTCTCGTAACACCATATCTATCATGACTGAATCTTCTGGGACCCATATGCGCTGTTTGTATCAGATTCCACCATCCATACCGACTGTCAGATGATTTTGGGGCTTCTCGAAAAGCTTAGTTATATCATCAAGGCCCTTGCTATTCTTTTGAGCTGACAAGATTTCAGACAGGAGGCCCGATTTTACATGGATACTGGCCAATCTAAGAACGTTGCCCATACGCCTTGGGGCCCAAAGTGACATGACTCCCATGTTCTTCCATTCCGTAGTAAAGACAGCAGCACATTTAGCCTGCTTCCTACTGAGTGCATCGGCCACCACATTTGCCTTACCGGGGTGGTAGGCAATGGTGAAGTCATAGTCTTTAAGGTACTCGAGCCAACGCCTCTGTCTGAGATTGAGATCTTTCTGTGTCAAGATGTATTTCAGACTTTTATGGTCGGTGAGGATGTCGAAGGTGGCACCATACAAGTAGTGTCTCCATATCTTCAAAGCATATATGATGGCGGCAAGCTCGAGGTCATGGGTTGGGTAGTTGACCTCATTTGGCTTCAATTATCGAGAGGCATAAGCAACTACTTTTCTTTCTTGCATGAGAACACAACCCAGACCAAACCTTGATGCGTCGGTGAAGATGACGAACCCATCATTTCCCGAGGGAAGAGTCAAGACAGGTGCAATTGTCAGCTTTGTCTTTAGCTCTTGAAAACTGGACTCACACTCCTTTGACCAGATAAAATGTTCCCCTTTTCTGGTGAGCTTAGTGAGAGGCAAGGCAGTCCTGCTAAAGTTCTGGATAAAACGTCGATAATAGCCAGCAAGACCCAGAAAACTGTGAATCTCTGAGACATTCTTTGGGGCTTGCCACTCAAGAACAGTCGAGACTTTGGCGGGGTCAACAGAAATTTTCCCACCAGAAATTATGTGGCCCAAGAACATGACTTCAGAAATCCAAAATTCACATTTTGACAGCTTTGCATAGAATTTCTGAGATTGGAGGATGTCAAGAACTTTGTGAAGGTGGATACGGTGTGATTCAGTATCAGTCGAATATATCAATATATCATCAATGAAGACCACTACAAACTCATCAAGGAAAGGTTGGAAGACACTATTCATCAAGTTCATAAACACACCAGGGGCATTAGTCAACCCAAAAGGCATGACAAGGAACTCATAATGCCCGTATCGAGTTTGAAAGGCTGTTTTAGGAATGTCTTCATCCTTAACTTTGAGTTGGTGGTAACCAGAACGAAGATCAATTTTTGAAAAGACATGGGCAGAACGGAGTTGATCGAAAAGGTCATCAATTCTGGGCAGCAGATACTTGTTTTTCACAGTAGCTTGATTGATCATACGATAGTCAATACACATGCGAAGGGAACCATCCTTTTTCTTGACAAATAAAACGGGGGCTCCCCAAGGAGAGGTACTAGGGTGGATGAAACCCTTGTCAAGCAATTCCTGTAACTGCTTTTTCAGCTCAGTCAATTCAGCAGGAGCCATCCAATAGGGTGCCCGAGAAATAGGTGCGATACCAGGTGCTAAATCAATGGAAAACTCAACATCACGATCTGGTGGTAGCCTAGGGAGCTCCTCAGGAAAAACACTTGGGTACTCTCGCACTATATTAATATTTTCTAGGGCACTCGTATCAGGATTGACTATGGTTACAGTTGCTAGGTATGCTTTGCACCCTTTAGCTATCAAGTTTTGGGCTTTGATCAGAGAAATGACAATGTTTTGATTTCGATCTTTCCTTCCAGGAATTAAAAGAATAGGGAGATTGGGTTTGGAAATAATGACTTTCTTGGCACGACAGTCAATTAGAGCATGATTTTTATGGAGCCAATCCATCCCTAGAATAAGGTCAAAGTCTTCCATGTCTAAGATTATGAAATCTGACTCAAAACTACATCCAGCATAAGATAGAGGGACTTTCTTGACAATATAGTAGGAGACTTTCATCTTCCCACTTGGGGTAGTTACATCAAGCACGTACCCTAAGTCCCTTATTTCAAGATTCAACATACAAGTAAGATTCTTAGACATGAAGTTGTTTGTTGACCCAGAGTCAAAAAGAGTAACAACAAAATGATTGAAGATTTGCATCGTACCTACGTATACATATATTTCGTGTAAGGACAATGCACAAGATAATCATGATATAAAGTTCTGGAAATAAACTTGAATTTAAAAGTACCTTCCATGAGTTTGTTTTCATTGGCCTTCGCCTCATCCGCATTCACAACAAAGACACGAGCCTGTCTATGTTCACCTTGCTTGGCCCATGCTGGAGGAGGGTGGGGGCAGTTATCTCTGAAGTGACCCTCCTGTTTGCAGTAATGGCAGACCGGGGACGGATACTTGCACTGGCCAGGGTGGAAGTTACCACAGTTGCGGCAATGAGGAAAATTGGCGTTCCGGCCTGGACCCCTATTTTGGCCATGATTCTGGTTTTGTGCAGGACCCCGGTTGTAGTTCTGGTTCTATCCTTGGGCGGGAGGATTCCTCTGGTTCTTCTGTCGGTTTCTGTTCTTATTGCCACCAACATAGGGTTTTCCCTTTGGTTCAGGTTTTGCAGGTGCAACTTCAGTCAGGCCTAGGTAGGCAAGGGTAGGTAAAGGTTTCCCGTGTCCCATCCCCAGCGTTCTCTCCATGGACAAGGCATGGTCATAGGCATCTTGGAAAGTGGCAGATTTGGATGAGGATACAAAGGCTTTTAGGGTAATGAAAAGCCCATCAATGTAACGGTCAAGTTTTTGTTCTTCAGTGAGGTTGGTGACATGTCTCTCTAGCAAGTGGAACTGTCGGCTGTATTCAGCCACTGTGTTGGTTCCTTGGGTCAGGGTGAGGAATTGTTTTTGTTTTTCCTTTCTCTCAGATGTGGGTTGGAAACGGTTGGTAAAAATGGGTTTGAAGGCTTCCCAGTTGACAGGGATGACCTGTTGTGATCGGATGTAAGTCTCCCACCACAATTTGGCTGCTCCCTTCAACTGGTAGGTGGCAAAACCAACTTTGTCTTGTTCAGGGCACCTCAAAACCCTAAAGGTGTTTTCCATGGACACTAACCAGGCATCAGCTTTGTCTAGGACATCATCTTTGTCTTCCCCATAGAAGGTTTCAGGGATGAGTTTCAGAAAATCCTGGATAGTGGTGGGTTTTGGGTTGGTACAAGAGATGTGGTACGAACAGCTAGGTCATGAAGGGCATCCATGATGGATTTTTGTTTTAACTCCCATTCCCCCATATTGTTGGTCTTATTGGCAGAACCGACATCTTCATCATCCTCCATGCGGGGCTTCTTCCCCTTATCTTTAGTACCAGAGGTCCCTTCACCATCCCTGTTGTTCCTGGTTTTTGGGGCCATCTGCAAGAGTTCAACTAATATAAGTTTTCTTATTTATTACTTTCAAAGCAAGAATATGATAGATCTTGGAAATATTGCAACAAGTTTTCTCAATTTATTTTCGAATTTTAGTTGTACCCATCCTTAATTTACCCAAAATAGAGAGAGTATATTGATCAAGTCATGACACCTTAAGGAGAACGAGAAGATGAGGAGTCATCCTATTTCCTTCTAATAGGTGGCTTGGGTAATCCTTAAAGAAGAGATAAGATGCTAGAAGACTCTCTAGGGTTATAGGAAGTCCTTCCATCCATTTCTGGATCAACTAAGGATAGGTGGAGTAGGAGGAACCTCAACCATCGTGAAGACGGATAGGAGGAATTATGCCAGAACCCCCTTTGTGCTCTTTCTAGACACCTCAGTTTTCACCATAGTGAAGTTTTAGGGCTTCCTTGGTTCAGCGATTAAGAATATCATTTCACTAATGCATATGAAGTGTGTTATGGCTCTGATACCAACTGTCACGGATCCGTTCTTACCCCAATCCCAATCCCACTATCCAAAAGGGCAGTGTTAAAGGGATTAGAGCGCCCGTCCCTGAGTGGCCCGAAAATCACACACAAATAATATGCAAAAATGAAATAACATCCTTCTTTAATAAAATGAACCAAAAAGGTTTAGTACATAGGGCCCGTAGGCAACAGGAAAAGAAAAAGATAAGAACTAGCCTACAACTACATCCCTTTCACAAATTAGCTCCCATGTAGAGTCCATAAGATGTAGCAGTCTTTATTGCAGTAGATGAAAGAGTAGATGAATCTAGTTCCTTGCATTACCTAAAATCGAGAAAATCAAGACACAATGTCAATGCAATTGCACGGTATGCTATGTAAAAACAAGTAAAACAGTTTTATAATGAAAACTAGTATGCTTGGCAGGACTTATGTTTCAAATCATTATCGAACGATTTCCAAAAAACCAAAATGTTATTCAAACAACAAATTTTTATTACGAATTTCCCATTATGCTGTAATTCAAGAAGCATGCTTATATTAATTTGGGTGACTCTACTACCCCAAAGCGATGGGGGGTCACCAAGCTCCTTCTCACCACATGAGATAGGAGATCCAAGTGCAAAATCCCTCCTTCCAAAGAAAGAGTTTTGCTTATATCCAATATCAACATTATCAATATTTCCAACATCATTATCAACATCAATATACAGGCAATCATAATGGGTCTAGTGATTTAGATTTCATATTCCTCAACATATAATATAGAAGAAAAATGGAAGACTATTCATAGGGAACAATATTTCATCCAAATAATTTAGCCAAGCATAATTCAAGAGATACCTAAGAAAATATCATCATACAACCAAGGAGGAGTAGTATAATAGCGTACCTTCCTAAAAGAGTACTTGGAGTATAGATCCCAAGAGAGAAAGTAAAATCAACCCTTTGAGTCAGATCCTAGATCAAAATATTGGATCAAGGGTCAAGATCATAGTTTAAAAGATCATACTTAATTAATCGAGAGTAGGGTTACATTTCCCTATTTCTACCTTAGGTTTAGGTCATCAACAACATTCCTCATAAGTTCAACAAATATCCAAGTATCAAACATGTTTCATGAATGGATGACCTTCCTAGGTATAATTAAGAATACATGTCAACCCTAATTATCAATATCATTATCCAAATCATTATCCAAATCTCTAGATCATCTCCAATATGGGAACAAAATATTATTATTTGGATCAAGTTAGATCAGGGATCATATGATCAAAAAGGCCTTTCTAGATTAGGGTAGATCACCATCATATCATTAACAACCCTTGTTTTCAAGGTATATGATTCATATTTTAGGGCAAAGAGTTAAGAAGATTAGATATAACCTTAATCTTGTCAAAAGTGATTTGATGTCTCAAAAGGACCATTATAATCCGAAATAGGGATTCCACAAAGGTTAAACATCATGGTTGAATCATTAAACAAATTAAATCATTAAAGGAACAAGATTTAGGGTTATCAGTGATAAACATCGAGAATTAGGCTTCACAAGTATTTTTAATAGATCAATTGGATTTTTCTGATCAATTTAGACTACTTGTTCATAATTTTCTAAGTTAGGAATCTCAAGATATTGATTTTGTAAGAACAAGGCTATTAAAAGGAATTTAGGGCAGAGAGGGAGAAATACCGAAAATCGAAGGTCGTTGATCGGTGGACCACCGTGGTCTCGCGGCCAGATCAGAGGCGGAGAGGATTGGTGCTCTAAAACAAGAGAGGGCTCTGTGGCCGTTCGATCTCACCCTGGACCAGTGTGGGCACACGATCGGACGGTCGTTGTTGCTCGCCCCAAACAAAGAGCCCGCCCGTGAGCAGACCTGCGCCGCGGTGGTGCAGCGGACGGAGGAGGGAGGGGTGCGCGAGGGAGGGTGTAGAGGGAGCAAAGGGGTTGCCGTTCAGGATCGTGGGGGCGCGACGAACCCAAAGGGGGTCTTTTATAGAGACCCGAAGCTAGGGTTAGGGTTTATGAGGGAGCCGGCGCCGCCCAAGTTGGGGCATGGTTTCCTTGGCCTTGCAAGACACAATTCTACCATCTAAACCTTGCGGAAGTTTCGAGAAGTAGCTGTGGATCCATTGGTCGAGAGAACGAGTGCAACCGCTGCGAGTAGCTCGATCGGGGTCGAGCCGATCGCTGGCTTGGTCCACTGCAGACCTTGCCAAAATGAGCGCAAGGTAGGGGATGACCCCCTGCACCGTTGGATCAAGATCCAAGGCTGCTGGGTCACCCCGCCTTGGCTAGCAGCGCCCCAAAAAAGGAAAAGGGCCGGGCCCAACAAGGAAAAAGGTGGAAAACGGCCAAAAATCAAGGAAAAAGGCTAAGAACTTGGAAAAATCATATAAATTCATAGGAAGGTCCAAAAGCTCTCAAATTTGGACCATAACTTCAACATGAAGAGTAGATTAATGTGTAAAAGTTTGGAGACCAAAGGATAAATTTAATTAGTCAAACTCAATCATTTTCTCAAAGAGGTGTATTAAGTTAAAATAAGGTGTCCAAGAGTGCATAAAATTCATAGAATACAAAAGGATTTGATTTTGAGTATCTATACTGATCAATAAGTCAAAAGAGGTTATGAAAGATCATTATAAAGGTGAAAACTAATTTAATTAATAGAAAAGAGTAAAAACTCACATTGTCACATTTTCCCTCAACTCCTGCATGTCTCATCTTGGGTTAGCACAAAACATCCACATAAGAATCATACTCATGCAACTCCACCTCCAATATCTGTATCACTTGGTAGTACCAGGGTGACACTCTCTCAACCATGGAATGTAGAAACTACCATGCAACCTATCTAACTCTAGTTACTTCCACTTGAAACTCTAGCTGTCGTCCTGGACTGTTCTATCTATTTTATCAACATATTACGCAGAAGTCGTACTTGTTTTTTTATCAACCATGGAATGTCCTCTATCTATCACCATATGTAACTTTACAAGGTGTCCTGTCTATGCTCCTCTGGATGTTGTTTTAGTAAGCAAATCAATCAATCAAGTGAATATTGCCTACCTATCAAGAACTATAAGGCATATGTTCTTAGAAGATTCTCCAATCATCTCAAAGGTGGACTGACCATCTGTCTACCACGTAAGGTTTTGTTGAACCTTCACTGTATCCTTGTTTATGCATGCTTCTAATGTTTATTATTGACTGGTTGACAACTATACACTTGATCACATTTGTGACATACCTGGTTCCACACTTGGATATCATTGCACATTCTCCACCTTACGATACATGTGAGTATTCACCGGATACATCATGTGTGTCGAAGATTAGTCTCCTCATGTACTACCTAACTTAAACCACCAACATATGGAACCATTTCTTGGTTGTAGAGTCATACACTATCTTCCCACCTGGCCTATCGAAGATACCGTGCTGCCCGCTATGCTACGCTAATTTGATGTCATGCATCATTGTTGCACCCACATGTACTTGTCTATACTATTGTAGCAGCATTGATTTGTTTTTAGTTGTGTCCATGACCCTGCCAACTGAGGTGCTTCCTACCGTACAAGATCCTACTATAGAGATGTTAGTATGTATTGATTCATGATTCTTTGAAGAACATAATTATGTCCTATCTGCAAACATTGTTGAAGTTGTGTTCCTTGTTGACCACATATCGTATCAACACATCCTAAACCATTCCTTTAAGTAATTCAAAGGTGATACATCCTTCCCTTTATTGTGGAAATATTGACATTGGAACACCTATATTACTCCTTCAACATCTAGAAAGAAGGTTGACACTAACGCTTACATTTGTTATCCATACAAGAAGGAACACCTTTCTTAGTCAGACTTATTAGGGGTAAAGAAATGACACTAATATTTTGAATGTAGTCAAATAGTGTCCTAATTTTAAGAAGGTTTGGATTTCAGTCAGTTTCTAGGGTTTCTCTTACTCTGGCACTACCTTCACCTTACTAGGTTTCACAAACATACTTACCAGATACATCATAACTCTGAGAGGACACTTAGTAAAACCAAACCCACTCTGGATGAACTTGAAGCACAATCATTGCTTCTTGAACATCTTCAAAGTCCATTGAGATGTCATCAATCAAAAATTGCCACAACTCATGAGGGCATGACCTGAGAACTTTATTCATCAAGTCCATAAATGTTGATGATGCATTGGTGAATCTTAGATGACACAACCTTGAAATCATAATGACCATGCAACTGATGTCACCCACTCTGATTCTTATCCATTGATATCCTGACATAATGTCTATTTAAAGGAACACTGTAGCACATGTTGACTAGTCAACAAACCATCTATCATTGGAAGTGGTCTTATCTAGTTGTGGATAGCCCATATACAACATCAAAGAATCACTCTCCTTTTTTCCAACAATAGTTGGAGGATCTCAACTTCAACTCTCTCTCTCTCTCTCTAAGGCAAGGGAACACATGGAATCTCATCTGGTAAACATCTTCAAACTCATGTACTACTGGTACACCCGAGATACTAGGATTTTCCTCCTTGGTATCCACTTCATGTGCCATAAGGAACTCACATCTTATTCTCATCTTCTTCTTCAACATCATAAATGATGAAGAATATATAGGAGGATTCTTCCCAAGTCTTGGAAGGCTAAAAAACATGATTTTGGAACTGTGTTGCAATATATCCATGTACTATATAAAGATATCCATCTTTAGGATTATAGCAAACACAAGCATACCTTGTGGAATGAGATCCACTTGAAAGTTGCACATCGAAAAGAAAGAACACAAGGGAAAACAAATTTCCCACAACACAACAACATTGTCATGTGTTACTAGCATGGGATTACTAATTTTACCTTCATCAAGCATTTACAACTTTTTTTATATCATTTTTCCTTTTTCAGCTTGGGTTCCTTTCCATCATAATAGGAATTATGAAGATTAACATATATCATTTCTCTTTTGTCATTGACTATTATTCATTTCATGTTATCATGTTTTTCAATCACTTACCATGGGATACATCATCATAATTCAAATTTTCCTCATTAATTTCATTTACATGTCATTATAGTTTTACTTTAACATTTTCTTATACATATAGGTTGGTCTGAGTTGTACTTAGCTTCCACTTGATTCATCTATCATTTCTCTTATTCATATTCTCATATCACCCTTATCTCATGAGTTCTCTTCTTCTTACGGGGATTTCATACCTTGAATCATTCCATTATCATAGATTCATCTTTTGTTTACCTCATTTGAACTCCTCTTTTTCTTATTTGTATTCATATTTAGGTTTCATGATGTCATATCTTTCTCTTGTAATTACCAAACATTTAAGTTTTGTAAATTATGATGTAATTCTCATCTTCTTTAGGGTAAAATTGAGGTATTAACACCATGATTTCTGATTTGTAATTCTCTTTAGATTGTTTCAAGATGACTACTTGATCAGAGTAATCAGGAAAATAACAATCTAAGAGTTCCATACATATATTTTCTTCAATAATTGAATACCTAGATAGGGCTTCCAAATATTGAGATCAAGAAGTATGCATCATATTTACATGTTATTTTCCTTAGACATCATCATAGTCCTAAGTCCTAGTGTCCCTATAACTCAGAAAACCTAGAGCTCTCATACCAACTTGTGACAACCCATCACACTAAATGATATTACTCAAAATACTAAACATGATCGATCACTAATTAATCACATATCCAAAAAAGATGATAAATTAAGACCAATTTCAACATCACCACATGCTTACAAACATTTGCATAAAAGCCCAACATCTTACTTTTATTCATATATGCAAATTATCTTTTATAGCTGCTCCATGGCCTTAGCCACAACGTATACATACCTAAAATAATGTTATCCATATATGTCACATAAACAATAATCAGCATGCTACCAAAAGCTCAAATTGGTTAAAACATCTATTGCAAACTTTAATGCTTGGACCTGAGAGTCAATGGACGACTATAGGACACACTATACATCTAAACAACTTTCTATAAGGTCCATCATCACAACTAATACTCACTACCATGGTTCTACTGCCACTATTTCCAATCACCTAAAAAGATGTGGTGACCCACGAGGTAAAACCCATGTCCCAGCGACAGATATAACTCTCAACAAAACTTATTGATTACAACAAGTTAAGTAATTAATCAATTTAAGCATATTAAACATGTTAAACTTGTAAGCATAGAAAAGGATATTATTTTACAAGGTACAAAAAGGAGAAGAAAACAACTATCATCATTAGCATGACCATCATTATATTCCTTTCTAATAGTAGAAATGGTATAGTAGCATAAGCATCTCTAACATCATGAATATGTTTAGTATCATGGGCATGGCTAACAATATTAGCATGTCTAACAAGTTGAGTAGATCTACATCATAAGTAGAGTTAATCAACATAAATAGAACTATCTGCATAAGCATGACTAGAGATATGAGCATCTTTAATATAGAGGCATGGCTAGCAGCTTTATTATGATTTCACAACATATGCATAGTTGACAGTATAAGCAAGTTGGCAGTATGAGTATAACTGATCAACATAACCATACCTACACCATAAACATGTATAAAGTATGTGCATATCTAAATCATAAGCATATATACTTCCTATTACTTCACTATGCATCATGTATGTATGAAAAGAAGCAAACAAGGGGTATCATCCAATGTTAAGTGTTGTGTATAACCCTAACATATATGTTACAATATTGTGTTACATATTTTATTAAGCCCTGGGGAGTTTGAGTCGTACCCCTCAAAGTCCAACTCACTATTACGAAGAACTAGTCAGTTTTGTACAAGATCTCAAAGAGTAGACAACCTAAGATCTATTCCCCTCAGTCAGTACAAATGAAAATCTAGTGACATATTAGTCATTCTACCTATAATGAAATTTATTCAAGCTACTAATATGTAGTCCGCCCTTGGTACAGGTCACGACACTAGAAACCAGGGTATACAGAACCCAATAATCTGAGGTACAACAACATTTGTCCTCAATCACAATACATATAAAGAATACCTGAGGCACGACTACAACCATTCTCAATTTGAGGCTTGACTACAACCATCCTCCATAACATGTAATTGTGGATGACAAGGATGTACACTCACTTGCACGCCCATATACTCAATAGTATGTGCTCCAAGTTTCCCTTAGGAATACTAGTTTCACAATTGAGCAAGTTTTGACACTGAATATGGTTCTAAGCCACAATGCACTACATGATTAGGGTTTTACTTGATTAGTTAATGCCTATTAGGAGAGTTCAGGCTGCATCAAATAAGTGGACAAACAAACCCTAATTCATTTATTGCAAACATTGATATACAATAACTTTAGATGATATAAAACATGTGAGACATAATTCCTCATCTCTACATCACAAGGTAATATGCACTTTCCATTAATGATACCATACTTGTCATTAGAACTGGATATATAAATTCTTATCACATTATTCTAGGGATCCAACCTATGAGACCCATGACCATGCTTTTTATTTGAACATGCTTTCTTATCATCATCAAGTGCTTACAACCTTAATTAAACCTTTTGAGTTGTTTTTATGTCATGTTACAAGATTAAATTTCAAGTTTGGTCTGATTTGGACATTGTTTGTGCAAGTTATGCAATTGTGTGCATGTTTTGGACTTTTCTACAACATACCCATATCAGAAGTTTTCTTTGCAATGATTCACATGCTTATGTTACCTTATATGTCTTCCTATCATGCTTGATCATATTGGTCCATGGGGAGCCTTGTTACACCTTGGTTTGGTGGAGATACCTTTCTGGGGCTCAGTTAAGGTTTACCCCCTCATGGATGAGCTACATTTGAGGCCATAACTCGATGGTCCTCCTATTTTGTTGGGATGAAATGGTTCTCTTGGTGATGTGACAAATGATGGTGGTTCCTAGAGGTGTGAGGATTGATGGTATCCCCTCTTGAGACCCCTTGGCTTGGTGGTTCACGTAGACGGTGATCAAATAATTATTTTCACCCTTGTGACCTAAGGCTTCTACAAACGATGGTCACCATGCATGGAAATTGATATACACTCTGGAAGGACAACACGTGATGGCCCAGAATACTTCCACAACTGATGGAGCTTCTTCTTTGCATTGATGTGGAATTTTAGGCAAACCTAGTTGGACACCTCAAGCTTCTCTTTCTTCTTATCCATAAGCTTTATATACCCTCCCTCTTATACCCAAACAAACCCTTTGGATCCTAATTTCTTGATTTATGTCTAGAGCTTAGTCCTCCATTTCTTGGTGTGAATAACGTACCCAATATAGAAGTAGGTGGTCGAACTCCTTGCATGTGTGTCTAGGGTTTAGATCTACCATCCTTTTGAGCTTGTGGAGCTTCCTTTTCTTGTTCTTGACCTAAGTAAGTAAGTTACTCCTTCATTGCTTAATTTCTCTTATTGTTCTACCTCCTTCCTGAATAGAACCATAGTGTTTCATGGTAGAGCTTCCACTGAAGATTAAAGAACCCTGACCTTGTTTTTTGGTTGAACATTCTTTCTTATAATAATTAAGTGCTTAAAACCTTAATGAATCTTTTTTAGATTCTTTATACCATGTATCTTTCTTAAGTTTAAATTTTGTTCCGCTTAGGATACTATTTGTGTCAAGTTATACAATTAGATGCATTTTTTGGACTTTACTACAATTTTCCCATATCTGATGATTTTATTGCAATTTGTCATATTATTATGGTATCTTATCTGTTTTCTTATCATGATTTAACTTTTTAGGCAATTGGGCACGTTGTTACACCTTTGTTTGGTGGAGATACCTTTTGAGGGTTAAGTTAGGGTTTACCCCATCATGGATGAGCTACCTTTGAGGCCATAACTCATTGGTCCTCCTATTTAGTTGGGATCTTATGGTTCTCCTAGTAATAATACATCCTATGGTCCCTAGATGTTTGCAAGTCGATGGTTTCCCCTCTTGAGGCCCCTTGGGTCAATTTTTCACCCAGGAGGGTGCTCAACAAATTATTTACACCCATGTGACCTAGGGATTCCACAAATGATGACCACCAAACATGGAAGTTGATGGCCACCCTAGGATTCCAACAACCTATGTCCTAGAAGACTTATACAACTGATGGAGCTACTTCATTTTATGGATGTGATGTTTTAGGTCATGTACTCATGGCAAACCTAGTGGGACCTCTCAATCTTTTCTTTCTTCTTATCAATAAGCTTTATATACCCTCCCTCTTACACCCAAATGAACCCTTTGGATTTTTATTTATTCTTTCCTTTCAATATCTTTGTCCTCCCTTTCTTTGTATGAAGTAGGTTCCCAAGTAGAAGAAGGTGGTCAAACTCCTTACATGTGTGTCTAGGATTCAGCTCTACGCTCATTTTGAGCTTGTAGAGCTTCCTTTGCTTGTTCTTGACCTAAGCAAGTAAGTTCCTCTTTCTCTCCTTCATTTCTCTTGCTTTTCTACCTGTTTCTTCATTCTTCCTATAGGGAACCATGGTGTTTCATGGTAGAGAATTCTCTAAATCTTAAAGAACCCTTCTTTCTTGCTTCCTTGACCTAGGATTTGCTCTCTTACTTGGAGAAGAAGCTTTCTTGGCCGTGTGGAGTGTTAAGCTAGGGTTTTTTTTCTCCTTTTCTCAAGCCTTATTCCTTTTTGGATTTGCATCTCCTTCCTATAGGCAATTAATATAACATTCTCCATTTTTAAGGTTATATGATGCTCCTTAAGTATCTTTCCTCCATGAATGAACTTTAAACCTTGTTCATGTACCCTTCTTGGGATAAAAAACTCTGTACCTTGCTTTCATATCCATAAATGATGGTTTTTTCTTAAAAAATGATGGATAAAATTAGGGTTTGTGAGCTATTTTCATTGCAATATGATGGTTTGATTTCTTTGCAATTTTTCTTGGCCTTGATGTGCCAATCAATGGTGGGTATCTTGGTAATTTTGTAGCCTTCTTTTGCTTTATAGAAATTATGTTTATGCTCCCCAAAGTGGGTGGCTTTAATGCTTCCCTTAGTGGTCCTAAATGATGGAATTTATTTAGGGTTTTGAGGTTCTTTTCCTTCTTGTTTTAACAACCGATTGTGTGCTTTCTTGCTAGAACTGGTGGCTTGTTGTTGGTGGTTTAGTATTCTTTAGCTATGAAAAATGATGACCATGTCCTAATTTCTATTTTGATTCCTTTGGTGTTCCAAAATTAGTGTTCTTAGTCCCTAGTGATGGCCACATACGATGGTTTTTCTATCCTCCACCAAATGATGGTCTTTTCTTGTATTTTGCCTTATTTCATCACTTGTTGATGACAACCGAGGAGGTTATGAGTCTGGAAGCCGATGGACCTTCTATCCCATCAACCAATGGATGTTTTGAATCCAAGACTTTGTGGTCCAATGACCTATGATCATCAATTGATGGCTCTATTGGTACATATACTCAATGGTGCCAATTGATGGGAGTTCTGACTCCATGATCCAATGGTGATAGTGGGTTCTACAACCGATGGTGATCCTAGACACCACAGTCGGTGGTGATATTGACTTCTATGTGATGCCTCTTTTAGGACTAATTCTTTGGTTTTATTTATTGAATGATTCAAGGGTTTGAACCTATACTTAACCAATGGTTTTGAATGAAGAACATGATCCTATGATTTGGGTTTGATGCATCAACAAACAATGGTTTTGGGTGAAGCCCATGGTTTGATGTTTTGGTTTTTATGATGTGAATTTGATGGTTAAATTCCTTGAATTTGTAGTCTTACCTTTTCCCTCATTTTAATATAACCCTATGGTTAAACCTTTTGATATGCATAGATCCATACTAGGGATAGTATGGGATTTGATGTCAATGCTTTACCTTATGCATCCATGATCCTATTGGGATGTCGTGAGTTAATGTTTATGCATGAATGATGATATATAGCTTCAAACTAAACATAATTCAAATAGATGATTGGGGTTAATCATGTTATCCTTCCTTGAATGATTAATTTAATGATGGAATATTCTTCCTAATTTTGTTGTAACTCTAATATGTTAATTGGTGGCTACCATAACCTTATGATTGAAGCTTTATTAAGTTAAACATGTACATTATAAGTATCAACGTGGTCAATCATACCTACCTTCCTTGTATGTTGATAAAATGAAGGAATGATCTTAATGCTAAGATAACCCTACAATGTTATCCTATGAACATTCTTTAGTTTTTTAACTCAATATCACGTTGAGCATGTGTACAACATGTATGTCGATGTTTGTTGGGCCTTGTTATAAGGCATGGAAATATATTGATAATCTTGTATGGAATAATGTGATGGTCTTAATGATCTTTGAACATGGTTAACCCCTAAATGAGGGTAATCCTCTTCATGATGTCATAAGGGTTGGAACCCTTGAATAATGAGATAAGGATGTATATCTTCTGGTAATGATGTGATTACAAATATGGTCTCATGAATGGAAAATGAATAGTACATTGTGATGTTGATATGTGGAATTATGTTTCTCATATTTTATATCTTCTCAAGTTGTTATATAGAAATGTTGTTAGAAATGAATTAGGGTTTGTATTTCCACTTGTTTGATGTAGCCTTTAATTCAACCAATTGGCATTAACTAATACAGTGAAACTTTAATCATGTAGTGCCCTATGTCATAGAACCATCTTTCATGTCAAAACTTGCTAGATTGTGAATTGGGTATTTCTAGGGGAAACTCAGAGCACATAGTCTTGAGAATACAGGGATGCAAATGAGGTGTATATCCTTGTCATCAACAATTCCTGGTTATATAGGATGACTACGGTCATGCCTCAGATTGAGAGTGGTTAAGGTTGTGTCTCGGATATTTGTTACATATGATGTGACTGAGTACACTACAGTTGTATCTCAGGTGGAAGGATTCTACTTTGCATACCCTAGTTGCTAGTACAATGACCTGTAACAAGGGAAGACTGGGTGTTATCAACTTGAGTTTATGTCGATGCAGCAAGTTTGACTGATATGTTACTACCATTTACTCGTACTGACCGAGGGGAAGAGATCATAGGATGTTGGTTCTCCTAGATCTTATCCAGACATGAATAGCAATTCTCAGTGGTCAACTGGAGTTTCGGTGGTACGAATCAAACTCCTTAGGGCTTAATAAAAGATGTAACACGGCCATGTTGCATATCTATTTAGGGATTTTACACAATGCTTCACATTTGACGATAACCCTTATTTTCTCTTTCACATATAGATGATGTATAGTGAAAAAAGAGAAGTAGTCATGCTTATGTTGAATACATGTACTGCAACTATTGACTATGATTACGATGTTAACCATTGTTGGTATGTATGCCCTGAGAGCTAATCATGGTGATGATTGGTGGGATACATTAAAATTGATTTGATAAACATCTTAACAGGAAAGCTTCCTACTCATTCTGGTTCAGACAGCTATGAGGTAATGACAGAACATATTGAATGTCTAAAGAATTTCTTTACTCAATGACATATGCTTTTACGTTAAGGACCGAAACGATGAGATCATACGAATGTTAAGAGTATACATTCTTGTTATGTCCCTAGTCAGATGTCATTGTGGAAGGTTGATAGAAAACAATGACACACAAGACTAGATTATGTATTGGTTGATGACAGAATCTCATTATTCATGATATAGTGATATCAAACCAAGCACATAGGTACTTGTTAGAGAATAAGTGTATGAGACATACCCATCGTGGGAGTGACACATGGAACCATGACTTAGTAGTCATAGTCATCTCTCACAGTGATGGTGGTGAGTGTGATTCTTTGACCTGAAATCACTACACTCAACACATGTCATTGGGTACACTTTGACATCATCAAATGCAGTCTTGAAATATAGATTGTTATAAAGGTGATGATTGGGTGACTTTGACACATGGTGATTTTGAGGGCTGAGTGATAGATATGGGATTTGTCCCTCCTGAGGGAGTTTCATGTCCATGACCACTTGATAAGTGAGACTGAGAAATGCATGCATGCTTGTGTTAATTAATATGTGATATTGATTGCACACATATCTCATACATTCTACTTCAAGATCAAGAAAGTGAATGAACGTTGAAAGGATGACTGTTCCATGCCTTGAGTTCATTCGTGATATCAACGAAAAAGGAAATATACATTCACTGTAACACCATTCATGGATTGTAGGATTGCAATTTGTTCTCCAACTTTCCTTTTCACTTGGGTTGCACTCATGTGCGACTAGGCACCACTCTTTGCTTGTGAAGTCATTTTTCACTACCAACGTGAAATGGGCCTATAGGGTCACACAAATAGGATTTAATATGGAAGAGGAGTTTATCCATGAATGATGTTTAGATTGTTTACTAAATGTGTTTAGTAGTTCAATTAAAAATTCAATCAATTGACTTGACTCAGAATCACCATGTTCAAGTGTTGGACTAACTGATTTGGGTGTCAGATTGATTGAGAACTGCATTGACTAATTTCTACACAACCTGGACTGCCAACTAAACTGTTCAAACTCTTGAACCGATCAGCTCAAGGTCAAGTGAGACGATTGGTTCAAGTGTTGAACCGATCGGCTGGACCAAACGAGTCGGTATGGGAAAGTTAGGTTGGTGAGAAAATATTTTTGTTTCACTTATACAAATCGATTGGGACAAGTATTGATCTTTGGATTACTTGGAAATGAAATGAAGAAAGTCAATTGGGAACTGCCATGGGAAGTGAAACGACCGGTTCATGAATGAACCAATCGGTTCATCTCCCCAAATGACCGTTTCATGATATAAAATGATCAGTTCAGTCCCCAAATGATTGGTTCGTTTGTGAAATGACAGGTTCACCTGCTGTAGTGTTTCAATTCATGGCAATTCTGGACCCTTCTAATCCCACTTTAGTACCGCATTGCCCGAGGCTGAGAACCCTGACCCTGACCCGTTCTATATATAAAGGGGTATTGGGGGCTTCTCAGTTGACAACTCAGAACACCAGTTGCTCTGCAAAGTTGTTGTCCGCTCTGGTTGTGGTAACTGAGAGAGCACAAGCAAGTTCTACCCATTCAGGGAGGAACAATAAGGGAAAGACAATTGTAGGACATCAACTGGTTGTGGGAGAGCACGTCAGTGACTAGTACATTGATAGAACGGGATGACTCCTTCCATTGTCCTATAGGATAGGACGATTGGAGTTCCCGATGGTCTGTGTGGACTACTATAGAGGTGGGAGATTTCTGTCGCTCGGAGGATAGATGTCAATCTGTCAGTCCAATTGCGTCCAAGAGATGTCAGTCCATGTGCGACTAGGAGTTGCACAGACATCGTCTAAGACCGGAGGTAAATACTACAATAGCTGTGAGGTAACATCGTCGAGCAAGCCTCGAGATAAGGTACGCCTCTACAAACCATCCTTCCTACCGTATAGATGTTGACAAGATCTCTTCAGGTTCTGGGTTTGGGGAGAGAATTGTTGTTTCCACTACCATCTTTGTCTCCCCCAAAACCCAACAGTGGTATCATAACCACATCAACATTCTATACTTTTAGATCATCGATATGATTAGTTTTTGGTTTGTTGCCTTTTATTTATTGCATCCAATGCAAATAATTAATCGTCTTTATGCATATCTAATATAAATCCACAAATCCCTAAATATACATATATGATATGGTAATAATGCACTCGATACGTGTGGCCCTTAAATCATTTTGTGGTATATGCATAGCGTGGTTATGTCCGATAAACCCTAAATATGTGTGTGGTTGATTGTTGTTTCTTGCATCTCAGTCTGTGCACCGATTTTCTATCTCCTATTCCTAATGTAACTCGAGATAAATAAAGAATTCTTACCTACCTTTACTCCCCCTGAATGTAACTCTGGGTTTCCCAATGCAAATGTAAATCAGATAGTTTATATTTCCTATTATGTCAAAGAATGACGAACACCTGGAGGATCAAGACGATTGTCTCAGGTGTGATATGATCAGTTGGTGGACCAAGGCGGCCGGTTCCTGGAGCGAGACGAGCAGGTGGTGACCTGAAGAGATGCACAATGACCAGTGAACTGATTGGCTAGAGGTGCCAGTCAGTCAGCTGGTGACACCCAACTGACCGGCCTAATGGTGAGATGATCAATCATGGATATGAGTTGATCAAACCTAGAATGGGAAAGCACATAGTTCATCTTTTACAAGTTGCATGTGATGTGGACCTAGATGACCATGATTCCTCTTGGCTCAAGGAATCACATTAGGATGGCCATAATCATCTCTTTTTATCGTTTCTCATGTTTTCTATGGGATATAGAATGTGTATGATATGTACTATACATTGTGGTGATTGGATATGTATATATAAAACCAAATCCCTCAATAAATATGAAGTCTTAGATGCCTTCCATTAGCGGCACACATGAAAAACTTGATCGACCAGACGTAAGTTATGCCAAAGTGTGGTGCGCCGTCTATTTCATGGAAGTTTGATGGTGGACATGTAGGATCTGCCAAAGTAGGGTGCATGTTCTTCATTTCGACTTTTAGGTTAGACTTAACTGGTGATTCTTAGAGAGTCTAAGCTCCAGAGGCACCGGGATGACCATGGAACAGAGTTGTGCATGACATGCATCTGAGAGTTGCATAGGATGCAATTGGCAAGTGTTGCCTACCTAAATAATCTATATTGTGGGCGATCAGCCAAAGCTGACTCATGATTGGATGAAATATGGATCTTGGACCCACTAGAAGGTTGTACACTACAATCTCCAAAATTGATGGTGAGGGCTATTAATTTGAACAAAATAGTGGGAACGATAATTAATAAAAGTCCTAATTATATCGCAAAACTTTTCAAATCAATCAAATTAGTCAAAAATGAGTTTTTGGACTAATTTGCATATATTTACTTTTGTAGCACAAATGGCCACAAACAAACTCACTTTTTATTGAGATCGGTCCTCGAGAAGGACAAGCTGAATGGGACTGACTTCCATGACTAGTTTAGGACATTGAGAATTGTTCTCACTCAAGAGAGAAAACTCTATGTCATGGATACTCTAGCTCTAGAGGAACCTACACATATCACACCAAAGGAAGAAAGGGATGCTTATAAGAAGCATTCTGAAGTTTCCATTAATGTGAAGTGCTTGATGTTGTTTTCTATGAACCACGAGTTGCAGAGACAACATGAGAACATGGGCGTCATTGAGATGATTCAGCATCTCAAGAACATGTATGAAGATCAAGCACGACAAGAGAGATATGATGTCTCTAGGGCGATGTTTAAGTGTGTCGTGACAAAAGGAGATCCAATTGGTCCTCACATACTTAAGATGATTAGATATGTGGAGAACCTGATGAGACTGGGATTTCCCTTGAGCTAAGAGTTGGCTACTGACGTGATACTACAATTGTGATAAAGCTAGTTTTTACTCATACTTTTGTCCAAATTTCAAGTTTGACCTCCTCATGTTCACTTTTAGTCCAAATCTATTTTTCTTAGCTACATAATTAATTTTGAGACTCAATTACAAAATTTGGTAACCAATATGGCTTGTTTACACTTTATAACATTTTAATTAGGTTTAATGATCACTTTACTCAAAGAAATAAATTCGCTCCTCAACCTTCATTATCTTGTCCTCAAACTTTTTCTATATGTTCTACACAATGTTTTGAAGCTATTGTCCAAATTTCACTCAAATTGGACACTCCTACTAATTTCTATGATTTTCTGAAGTTTAATCATGAAATTCCTCTTATTTTCCTTTTTTTCTCGCCCTATTATGGGCATGCGATCCTGTGAGGCGGGTGGGGGCGATCCCTGACCCTTGGATCAGGCACCCACAGATTGGGGACCTGATTGGACGGTCTCAGGGTCGTCCCCTACCTCCCGCAATTAGTGGAGGAGACCAGGGGGAGGGGCCGAGACCCGATTTCACTCCTATCGTGACGATTTTGAAAATTGAACGAACCAAGATATTTCCCCCACCAATCCAGATGTGATTGCATTATTTTCCCCCCTCAAATCCCCGTGCAACTAGGGCAAGGGTGAGCCGCCTCTCTAGGAAGCCACGATGGGAACAAACCTCCCCGATAACCCTAACCCTAGCTCCTTTGGGTTATAAAAGCTGGGCCATCACCTTCAGCGAGCCCTGATGACCCCATTCGGCACCTCACCTCCACTCGACTCTCGCTAGCTCACATTCCCCTAATCCCTCTGGCCGCTGCACCACCACAGTGAAACCTGCTCATGGGAAGGTTCTTTTGTTGGGACGATCAACAACAACCCTAGGATCTGGGTCCACGTTGATCCAAACCAAGATCAACGGTCCTCGCGCTCTCCCCCTGCTCCTTCAGTCTTACGCAAGCGATCAGCAGCAGGCAGCCTCCCTACCACAGGATCAGATCTGATCAAGATGGATAGAAGAATCCAATGACTGTCATTTTTCCTCGGCCTTTTCTTTTAGGGTAATTGCCACCCCTCTTCTCAAATATTCATGTATATGTCCAGATCTCCTTTTAATCATAGAAAATGCATCCGAACTCCAAAAGTGACAAACAAATAGTCAATCTTGATCAGAATAATCCAATAAACCTTTTAAAAATACGTTTGAAGATTAATTATTGATTTTTATCATTGATGTCCCTAAATCGTGTTCCTTTACTTATTTAACTTGTCTATTGTTCAACCATGATGACTAATCTTTGAGAGACCCCTTTTTCCTGATTCTAATGATATTTTGAGACACCAAATCAATTTTGACAGAATAAGGGTTAGATCTAAACTTCTTAACTCATTGCCTTAAAATGTGAATCATATACCTGGAAATAAGATTTACTCTTGATATGATGATGATTAACTTTAATATGGAAAGCCCTCTTAATCATATGTTTCTCCTTGAATCTCCGTGTGTCTAATGATACTATCTTCATACTAGAAATAATCTAAAGAGTTGAATGATGATAATAATAATTGGGGATAGCATGTGTTCCTAAATATACCTAGGTAGGTCATCCATTCATGAAACATGTTTGATACTTGAATAATTATTGGATTTTGGGAAATATTGTTGATGACCTAACCCTAAGGTAGAAATAGGAAAATGTAACCCTAATCATGAATTGTGAATCATGTTCTTTTTAAAAACTATGATCTTGACCCTTGATCCAATATTTTGATCTAGGATCTGACTCAAGGGGTTTATCTGCTCTTTCTTGGGATCTATACTCCAAATACTCTTTTAGAAAGGTACACTATTATACAACTCCTCCTTGATTTTAATGATAATACTTTTAGGTATGTCTTGACTTATGCTTGGCTATTTATTTGGATGAACTATTGTTCCCTATGAGTAGTCTTCCGTTTTTCTTCTATACTATATTTTGAGAAACATGAAACCCTAAATGACAATACCCATTATGACTGCCCGCATATTGATGTTGATAATGATGATGGAAAAGTTGATGGTGTTGATATTGAATATAAGCAAAACCCCCCTTGATTGAAGGGTGGGGTTTTTTGACATTGACCTCCTATCTCCTTTGATGAGAAGGAGATTGGTGACCTCCCCATCGTGTTGGGGGTAATAGAGTCACATAAACTAATATAAGCATGCTTCTTAATTACAACATAAAGGGAAATTCGTAATAAAATTCTTGTTGGACAACATTTTGGTTTTTGGAAGATCATTCGATATGCTTTTAAAACATAAGTCCTGCCAAGCATACCAGTTTTCTTATAAACTGCTTTACTTGTTTTTATATAGAGTACCGTGCAATTGCATTGACATTGTGTCTTGATTTTCTCAATTTTAGGTAATGCAAGGAACTAGAGATTTACATTCGTCTACTCATTTATCCACTGCAATAAAGACTACTACATCAATTATGGACTCTACATGGGAGCTAATTGTAAAAGGGATGTAGTTGTTGGCTAGTTTCTTATCTTTTTTCTTTTACCATATTGCCTACGGGCCTTATGTACTAAACCTTTTAGTTCATTTTAATAAAGAAGAATGTAATTTCATTTTTGTATATTATCTGTGTGTGATTTTCGGGCCACTCAGGGACGGGCTCTCTAATCCCTTTAACATTACCCTTTTGGACAGTGGGATTGGGATTAGGGTAAAAATAAATCTGTGACAACAATCACTGCTAGAATCCTACAGTCCGTTTGTGATGAACTACAACATGAACAACTTTGACAAACCATTAATAGAGTTGTTGGGCATGTTGAGGACAGTTGAGGCATAGATGAAGAAAGACAAGCCTAGGTTTATGATGTTGATCAACATAAAGAAAGGTAGGTCCAAGGGCAAGGTCAAGGGCAAATATAAGAAGGGTTCTAATGATAGCCAGCAACCCAAATTGTCTTTAGCTCTCAAAGCCAAGGGAGGCATGACCAACGGAGACAATTGCCACCATTGTCAACAGCTAGGACATTGGAAAAGGAATTGTCCTCTCTATTTGGAAGAGCAAAAGAAGAAGAAGGAGGCGATGGACGTCTCCACCTGAACGTATCATGAAATAAACTTGTAACATTTCTGAGGTATATGATACCAAGATGTAAAGTGATAAGCACTCAATAAATGGGGGAAGTCTTTCCGCCATAGATAGATATTACTTTAGTTTATTTTCTACCTTGAAGGCATGTATTAGAGTCATGAATTGCTATTTCATTTTTGCCATATAAAAGAAACACTTTATTTTGTCCATATTGTGTGACAAGGATGGCTATTAATAAATTTGATGTTTCAATTTCAAAGATATGATCATTGTGGCAATGCCTTGTTTATCTTGTGGTACTTGGTATGCATAAGATAAAATGATACCTAAAAGTTATTGATAACTCAAACAAATAATTAGCATTATCATGGGAATTCATTTCTAGTTCCATATTGATGGATAAAGCTAGACTCTTTCATTGTGAACCATTAACATACATGAATATCTTGGACATGATAAATCAATATTTACAAATGGAAGTGGGAGAATGATTATCCTATTAGGTATAATACATATGATGTATTTATATACCTATTGGAACAAATGCTAATACATCAAATGGTGTTTAGAGAAATACCAATATGAATATCTTGAAGTGTTCAAGAAGATCATGAATGAAGTACAAATTTGGTAAAAGTAATAATTCTTGATGTGATCAATGAATAAGATACTTAAACCAAATGTTTGATAACCTTATGAGTGGTTATGATATTGTATCATAGAAAAATAATGATTAAGGCATAGTGATGTCCAAATCAAAAGGAGTCATACTCTAAGGAGTTAGAGGATGATTATGAAATAACTAAATATTTCTTAAATAGAGAATACCTTACACTAATAAAGGATATTAAGAATCACAAAGTGTTGTGAGTTCTCAAATTCCTTAATAGATACACCTCAAATATCTATATGATGAGTTGGTCATATGATGAGTCAACAATCTAGATGATATTGAGGAACCATATTTTGAGTTATGGTTTATGACCATTAAATCCTAAATGACTTCCATGTGAACCATAAGGTATGACCTTGATTGTAGCACCCATTGGGATGAAACCCATAAGTACATATAAGTCTTAAGTGTTAAGACACATGGATGAAATTTTAAGAAGGATCATGCTTGTTGATTGCAACTTAATGACTAAGAGATTTGGCATACAAATACTAAAATTGCATTCCTATAAGGAGTAAAACAAGGATGTGCACGTGTCACGGCCTATAAGGTTTATGAATCCATTTATGTAAATGAATTTTATAAGTTAAAATGGACAAATCAATGTGATTGATTGAGTACAAGCAACTCAAAATTGGTATCTTTACTTTGATAATATAGTCAAAGGGTTTGAATGATATGACAAAGATAAAGAAGGGATATGTGATTTAGTGGGAGAGTATTTGCATTCCACATGTTGATGAGGAATGAGATGTTCTAGAATGGAATCCTTTGTGGAAATTATCTTTAGGGAAGATAGAGACATTTCCAATGTGATAGGAATAGAGATCTATAGAGATAGTTCTCAAAAACCTCTTGACTTGGAAAAGAAAGAGCATACATTGGCAATCTGTATTGAAGGGTTCAGTGTGCACAGATTCAGTGGGAGAAAACTAGTCCATGATACATGGAGTTAGTATCCTAGAGTCAGGTGTCCCAATTCTTATGCAGAATGGAAACACTAAGAATACATATGGATCTATCATGTATGTAATCATCTCATTATCTTGAATATATGGACATGGAAAGAACAAAATGCATTTATCATCTTGTATGTGGGACATGACAATATGATATGCTCATCCTAATAACTCGTATGTGGGACATGATGAGCAGATGTATGTCTAGTTCCAATAAGGGTTAGTGGAATACCATGAGAACTTGATAAGCACTTGAGAAGTACACGTTCTATGGAAATAAGAAATGGTTCACTGTAAAAGGTTACACTAATGCGAACTCCCAGAAAAGATAGAAAATTTATCGCAAAATATATATGGGATATATATAAAAGTGAATGTGTGTTGAAAAATGGTAAAGTTCCAATTTAAAAGCCATTTGACAGGGAAAGGTCGAGTATCTGTGTGTTAGAGAATGATAATAGATGCTATATGGATATATGAGTTCATAGAGATGAACTTATAGATGTTCCAGTCATTGATGAAAAAATAGGTGTACTGGGTTATACAATGAAGATATATGTTAGCAAAAGGAATATTGGATCACATATTATGACAACTCCATCTCATATGTAGGGTGTACAATGAAGAGATGTAAGACATGCAATAATACTGACTTAGGAAAAGTGTTTCCATAACTCACTGCGTTGGCACTAGAGCACAGTAACATGTGGGATATGTTTGGAGATCACTAAGAATATGATTCAAGGGTGATTGGCTTGCAATGCAAGTGGGAGTTTGTAGGTATGTATTCCCTATGAGCCAATCATGGTGATGATTGGTGGGATACATTGAGATTGATTTGATAAACATCTTAAAAGGCAAGCTTCCAACTCATTCTGGTTTAGTCAGTTATGAGATAATGACAGAATAGACTAAATATCTAAAGAATTGCTTTACTCAATGACATATGCTTTTAGGTTAAGGACCTAAAAGATGAGATCATACGGATGTTAAGAGTATACATTCTTGTAATGTCCCTTGTCAGATGTCATTGTGGAAGGTTTATAGACAACAATGACACACAAGACTAGATTGTTTATTATTTGATGACAAAATCTCATTAGTCATGATATAGTGATATCAAACCAAGCACATAGGTACTTGTTAGAGAACAAGTGTATCAGACAGACCCACCATGGGAGTGACACATGGAACCATGACTTGGTAGTCACAGTCATCTCTCACAGTGATGATGGTGAGTGTGATTCTTTGACCTGAACTCACTACACTCAACACATGTCATTGTGTACACTTTGACATCATCAAACATATTCTGCAATATGGATTGTTATAAAGGTGATGATTGGTGACTTTTACACTTGGGGCTTTTGAGGGGTGAGTGATAGATATGGCATTTGTCCCTCTTGAGGGAGTTTGATGTCCATGGACACCTGATAAGTGAGACTGAGAAATGCATGCATGCTTGTGTGAATTAATATGTGATATTGAATGCACACATATCTCATACAATCTACTTTGAGATCAAGAAAGTGAATGAACATTGAAAGGATGATTGTCGCATGCCTTGAGTTCATTCGGGATATCAGCGACAAAGAAATTATACATTCACTATAACACCATTCATGGATTGTAGGATTGAAAGTTGTTCTCCAACATTCCTTTTCACTTGGGTAGCACTGATCTGCGACTAGGCACCACTCTTTGCTTGTGAAGTCAATTTTCACTGCCAACGTGATATGGGCCTGCAGGGTCACACAGATAGGATTTAACCTAGAAGAGGAGTTTATCCATGAATGATGTTAATATTGTTTAGTAAATGTGTTTAGTAGTTCAATTAAACATTCAATCAATTGACTTGACCCAAAATCACCATGTTGAAGTGTTGGACTAACTGATTTGGGTGTCAGATTGATTGAGAACTACATTGACTAATTTCTGCACAACCTAGACTGCCAACTGACCAATTCAAACTATTGAACCAGTCAGCTCAGGGTCAAGTGAGATGATCGGTTCAAGTGTTGAACTGATCGGTTGAACCAAATGTGCTGGAATGGGAAAGTTAGGTTGGTGAAAAAATATTTTTGTTTCACTTGTACAATTTGATTGGGAAAAATATTGATCTTTGGATTAATTGAAAACGAAAGGAAGAAAGTCCATTGGGAACTTCCCTGGGAAGTGAAACGACTGATTCTTGAATAAATTGATCAGTTCATCTCCCTAAACGACCGGTTCATTAGATGAATCGATCAGTTCAGTCCCCAAATAATAGGTTCATTTGTGAAACGACCGGTTCACCTACTGCAGTGTATCAATTTGTGGAAATTCCATACCCTTCTACTCATGCTTTAGTCCTGCATAGCCCGGGGCTGAGAACCCTGACCCTGACTCCTCCTACATATAGAAGGTACTGGGGGATTCTTAGTTGACAACTCAGAACACCATTTGCTCTGCAAAGTTGTTGTCCTCTCTGGTTGTGGTAACTGAGAGAGCCCAAGCAAGTTCTACCCATTCAGAGAGGAACAACAAGGGAAAGACAATTGTAGAACAACAATTGGTTGCGAGAGAGCACGTCGGTGACTAGTACGCTGAAAGAAGGGGAGAACTCCTTCTAGTGTCCTATAGGATTGGATGACTGGTGTTCCCGACGGTCCATGTGGACTACTACAGAGGAGGGAGATTTCTGCCTCTCGGAGGACAACTGTCCATCTGTCAGTCTGGGTGTGACCAGGAGTTGTCCGTCCAGGTACGACCTCGAGATGCACAAATACCGTCCAAGATCAGAGGTGAAGACCACGCTAGCCACGAGGTAACATCATCGAGCAAGCTTCGAGAAAAGGTACACCTCTACAAACCATCCTTCCTACTATATAGATGTTGACGAGATCTCCTTGGGTTCTGGGTTTGGGGAGAAATTTTTTGTTTCCGCTGCCATCTCTGCCTCCCCCAAAACCCAACAACCATATGAATATGTTAACTATGCTTACACCGCTAGACATGCCTCTGTAATTACAAATGTCAATACTGCTAATCATGCTTATACAAATAGTTGTGCTTATGATGTTAGATCTATTTATAATGTAGATATCCTCACTCTATTAGACATGTGAATACTGTTATCTATGCTTATGTTGCTAAACTTATCCATGATGTCAAAGATGCTTATGCTACTAGACTTCTTATATAGTTATCAAGGTATATGATGATAGTCAGGCTAATGATGATAGTTGTTATCTGCTCCTTTGTGTATCTTTCTAGTTATATCTTTTGATATGATTACCTATTTAGCATAACTAATTTTCTTAAACATATTTAATTACTTAACTTGTTTTTGTTGGATCTAGGGCTCTAGGGGGAGGTGAATAGAGCTTCAAATTCTCAGATGATAGATTAGACCTTCAAATTATATCAATAAAAACTAGTATCTTAAAAGCAATTTCAACTCCTAACTAAGCAAGCATAGAAAGGATGAGAGAAATTGAGACATGCACTTGGACAAGGTGGTTTAGAGTGGTTTCAATCTCCAAACTAGGATATAGTCAATTCACTACCTACAGAGGTCAACCTCTAGGACTTTGCAATCTGTGTATACTTATATTCATTCATAATAGATACAAGGAGACCACCATACATCCAAGGAATTACCTAATCAAGACAACAATCTTCCACCTACACAAGGACTTACCCACTTGATCAAGATATCTTCAGTCTTCAACAAGGACTTACCCACACTAGCATCAAGTCTTTGGCCTTGATGGAATTATCCACTCTTCTTGAATCATGACCTTTCCCTTCTCCTTTACTTGGAGAAGATCTTCACCTCTTCTTCAACCTTGAAAATAAAAAACAACAACTTTACCTTCACTCAGGGTAGCTTGATTCAACCTTTGCTCTTTGGGAAAGGGGATAGGGAAGATGACATGGAATGATGTCTTCACAAGAACATGCAGGTAGCTCTCTTACAACTTTCCTAACTCACTCATAATCATGAAATTTTTTAATAAATGAGAGAGAGAAAGGAGCTCAACGAGTTGCAACACACTCCATTACAGAAAGGACTTAGAATAGTATGAATGATAAAATTTGAAATGAACTCCAAGGGGTCCTATTTATAGATGGGGGCGTTCCTTTGAGTGTGGGATCACTTAAGTGATAAAAATATCCATTTGTCCTAGTTACAACAGATCTATTCTTGCTGAAAACAACTCTCCAATGGTTATAGTCATTTTTTTTGCATTTTCCATACAATACATTCGGTTGAGTTTTAATAAAGGTTACGTGACTGATTCACTAAGTGAAGAAGCAAATTTTTAAACTATCAGTCAAGTTTGTTCTGGGAAACTCGACCGATGAGTCAAAATCAATTTTTCTTAGTTGATTGATTGGTTGAATCATGTGAGTGTGAATCTCGACCCATTGGTCATCTTCAGAAAATCCATCACTGGATCAGTCGAGTTTCCAACTCGATCGATAAACAACATGTGACCAATTTTCCAATTTGTCTTTTGAGTGACAAAACATTGGAACTAAATGTCCCTGATTTCTCCTCATGTTAGTTACAAGCCATATCATCCATACAAGTGATTAGATAATTAATCTAAGGTCATATGGAGTGATTTCCCAAAATGTGCACTTGCATTGCTTTTGACTTTACTTGAACAAGCTTGGGATTGTGTAATTTGATCCTTTTCATGTACCTAAAGCCTAAAATCAATCTTGAACAAACATGTTGGATACATAGGAATGGAATGGCTAAGTCATTATCAAAATATGGTAATGTATAATTCTCAAGTCAACATTCTCCCCATTTTTGACAATGACAAACCATTCTACAATCATATTGAAAGGATATGTAAAGCTATACCTTTTCCTTGTGAATTGCAAGGGGATTCTAGATTTAAACAATGCTAATTGCTCCCCCTCAATCTATGCTTGTTCTTACATGTATAGTTATTTTTTCTACATAAAACAATATAACATGTATACTGTATGGTCCTTTAGCATGTCACATGATAAAGCATATAATGAATAAGAAAAGGATCACATAGGAAATAAACATAATATGGTTGATCTTCTAGATATTGATCTTATCTACCCCTTTTGACATTATCAAAAAGAAAAGGGGATACAAGGGAACACAAAAAATCTTCTCCAAGGACAACCACAACATACATACACAATCATACAAATGCAATCTCATAAGCATACACCAAACAAAGATGAGAGAAACAAGAAATCTAATTCATAATCAAAATATGGTAAACATGTCACAAACTCATGAGATATAGTAAATCAAAGAGTAAGTGTACATATGATGAAGATTACAACACAGAGCATGTCCTTCGAAAGAACTACAAGCCAAAATGATGAAAGCATGATGATAAAGTGTACAAATCAGAAAATGTTTCTAGATGTTTTTAGTACAAAATTGTCTGGAAAGATATATACAATCAACATCTATATACTAAAAACTAAAACATCTAAACAACTAGGTCATATATGTCCACATCATCAAAATAATCATCAACGTCATTAGTAGAGGCTTCTGGCTCATAGTCATCATCTACGTGTGAAGGTGCAATAGAGTTAGCAACATTGCCTTCATCACTAGAAATTCTAGTAGAGCTACCAGACCATCATCACCATAATCATCAGAGGCCTCCACATCAATAGTTGTAACTTCCTCATCATCCTAATATGGCATCTCCTCATTAAGATAGGAACCAAAACCACGATTGAGCCACCTGGCATTCTTCTCAGCCCTAGACATACCAAGGTCATATAGTTCTTGAGATTGTGGAAAGGTAGGACTAGAGGTTCTCAATCCTATGAGTAGGGTAGCGATAGGACGAACTGGGAGAGGTAACACAATATGGGTAGATCCACCAATAGTAGAGGGTGTAGCAGTGGAAGTAGTAGGTGGATGGGCATAGAAAAAGTGATCATATGCATAGGATGTATAGTCACCTCCCGGGTAGGGATGGTAGGAAGGATAAGGATGTGCACATGAAAGGTTCATGGTAGACATGATGGCACAAAGATCCTAATGCATATGCTCCTAAACATGAAGGTTATATGCCTGCTGATGCATCATGTAACCCATGAGGGTTTCATTTGATACATGGAAAGAGGCGCAGGTAGGTCGGAAAGGCTAAGGTGGTGGAGGTGCATGGGTGGAGGTAGAGGCTCCAGGTGTGGTAGAGGAAGGGATAGGCATATACTTCTGAAGTGTGGTCTCACTTATGCAAACTCCTTTCCTGGAAGGTTTGTAATGATAGTCATGGAAAAGGGATTTTCCAGTGGAATTCTAAACAAATCACAAATCAGAGTTGGATAGGGTGTGTGGGTGCCACAAATGTTCTTACCAGAGTCAAAATAGGTCAGACGGTAAATGACATATCTGGCCCATTTGACTCTGATGTTCTTCAAGATATAGAATATAATCATCATACTATTTTTATGTAATTTCAATCTAATATTTCTTGGGATGAATATTGCAGTTAACAACTAGGGCGAGTATGCGGTTCTTGATGTCTAAGGAAGAGGAGGGAAGGGCACACTTATTTTTATAGTGAAACTTAGGCTTCATTAATAATTTTTGAATATCAAGAAGAGTGATATGATATTGCTTATAGAAGGCCTCAGAGTCAACTAGGGAGAAATACTCAGGGTAATCCTTCCTCCAAGTGTCAGTCACCTCATTACCTGAGAAAACGATATTCAGGGTATCCTTAGAGACTTGGAATTTCTTCGCTGCTATCATGGAAGTAAGGAATACTTGAGCATTAGGTGGGGGTATGAGAGTGTCATAATTCTATTGCAAGTTATTATATAATTCATGAACGGCTTTTGTTCTTGTGATGGAATTGTGGTGACATGCATGTTCAACACTCAAAGTGCAGTGATGGTGGTCGTATAGAAAATTGGATACTTGATCAATAACCCTTTGTCAATGTGGAGTTGGCTCAAAAAGGGCACAAAAAGAAAGGGGTTGCTAGGGAGGAACTTGTTGTACCTATTTAGAGCATCATTTGAGACAAAGAATGTATCATCAAAGGGTATGAGGTGTAAGTTGGAGGAGGAGGATGGTTCTCTGGATGGGGCGACTCTATTTCTCGTGTTTGATACCATAGAGATGAAACGAAAGGATTGAGAGAACACAAATGAGTGAAACACCACCACAAACCGTGCACCCACCTAGGGTTGATGGGAAAGAGGTCAAGAAAGGTCGATCTAGATTGAAATAGGGTTAGGGAGAGGAAAGTCGGGGTAGGGTTGAGAGCAAGAGGGAGCTGGAGGTTGGATCAGTCAATTTTTCTCTGGTTGAGAGGGACAAAGTCGGCCAAACCTAACTTATGTTTACTCCATCCCGACCAATGATCGAGTTCTATGACTTCGAAACATGACCGATTGGCTCTTTAAAAAAGCTCTCGACCACTGATCGATTACGTTGCCAACTCGACTGATGGTCCACCTAAACCAACTTTAGAAATTTTAATTTCTAGCCTTTAGAGTGATAATTTAATTTATTTTTCAATTCCATTTTACATTTTAAACATAGGCACATATCACTCATCATTGGTAACATTTTGTGATAAAACAAGTATTTACAAAAGATACCCAAAGACAAGAGAAAACAAGGCAAAAAGAACATGAAAAATTGATTTTAGCATATTAGCAACCAAGGGTGATTAAAACATAAGAAAACATATAGGGAAGATGACAACTAGCTATAAGGCATATTAGATTCATTCAAAATAGTTATGAGAAGTTTAGATCCAATAAAATTAATTTTATCTCTAGCTAGAGGTTTAGTAAAAAAGTCCACCAACTGATTTTCTGTGTCTACATGCGTGATATAGATATCCTTTTGGGTAATGTGATCACGAAGAAAATGATGGTGAACCTTTATATGCTTAGCTCTAATATGAAATATAGGATTATAAGATAGATTAATTCCACTAGTATTATCACAATAGATAGGAGAAGCAACAAAATGAATGTTAAAGTTTTGGAGCATTTGCTTCATCCATAAGACCTAGGCACAACAACTGCCGACTACAATGTATTTAGTCTCAGTGGATGATATTGTCGTTGTGCTCTATTTCTTGAAGATCCAAGATACCAAGCATGGTCCTAGGAGAAAGCAAGTTACACTTGTGCACTTTCTATCAATAAAACATCATGTGTAATCTGCATCACTATAATCCGTAATAGTAAAGTCCCTTGACTTGGGATACCATAGTCCAAACTTTGGAGTTTTGTCTAAGTATCTTAAAATCATCTTAACTGCTATAAGATGTGATTTCTTGGGATCTGATTGAAAGACAACACACAAGATAACACTAAACATTATATTATATCTAGAGGTAGTTAAGTAAAGTAAACTTCCAATCATACCTCTATAGAGCTTCTCATCTACATTCTCACCTTCTTGATCTTTATCAAGATTGGTGGTGTTTTACATGTGTGTTTCCATTGCCTTGGTATTGTCCATCCCAAAGTGCTTCAGTAGCTCACTTGTATACTTTTCGTGGTTGATGAAGTTCCCATCTACAATTTGCTTGATTTGAAAGACGAAAAAGAACGTAAGCTCACCCATCATTCTCATCTCAAACTCACTCTGCATAAGATCACTAAACTTTTTGCAAAGATCACGATTTGTTTTGTCAAAAATGATATCATCAACATATATTTCAATGATAAGAAATTTTTTAGAAATGTTCTTTAGGAACAAGGTAGAATATACTTTTCCCATGATATACCCGCAATCTCACAAAAAGTTCTTTAATTTCTCATACCAAGCTCAAGGTTCTTGTTTGAGTCCATAGAGATCTTTTTGCAACAAATAAATATGGTTAGGTAAACTATCATGTTCAAAGCCCAGGGATTGTGCAACATACACTTCCTCCTCAATTGTACCATTCATAAACACACTTTTAACATACATTTTAGAAAGAAGAAAGTTGTATAACTAGAAAAATCAAGCAACATACGAATGGACTCAAGTCTAGGTACAGGTGCATATGTTTCATCAAAATCTATACCTTCTTGCTGAGCCTTGATCCACTAACCTTGCTTTGTTCTTTACCACTTTGTCGCTTTCATCTAACTTGTTGTGGTAGACCCACTTGGTACCACTGATCTTTCTATCACTTGGTCTTGACACTAGGGTCCATACATTGTTCTTTTCAAATTGCTCCAACTCTTCTTGCATGGCTAGGATCCATTCATCATCCCCAAGAGCTTCTTTGATGTTCTTTAGCTCGAGTTGTGAGATGAAGGTGTTGCTGGCTTATTCTTCATTGAAAGTAGCCCACGTCTTCACTCTTTCAAATGGGTCACCTAAGATTAACTCTTTTTAATGATTATTTGCAAAGCGGGGGGTTGGATCCTTCTTTTCTTTATCTTTCTCTTCTTCTTGAATGACCACCTCTTTTCTCTTTTTGGTGATGTTGAATTCTTATATAATAGGAATTATCTCAACTAAAACATCATCATTTTGAGCAATATCTTTGTGAATATAGGGGTTAGTCTCAATACTCATAACATTAATGGATTCTTCTACTTTAGCAAGATCAACATTAAATACTCTTTAAGCCTTGTTGGTATTGAAAAGAAAGAAAGCCTTGTAAGATTTCAGATTAAACTTGTCGAGCGAAACTTTTGTATTAATAAAAAGGACATTTGAAAACATGGAAATACTCAGTAGAAGGCTTCCTACACTTCCATAGCTCATAGGGGGTTTTCTTCAAAGAAGTATGTGTAAAAATCCAATTTTGCACAAAACATTAGGAATTGACAGCTTAGGCCCAAAACTTCTTCAGAATATCATACTCTAAAAGCATGGTCCTAGCCATCTCCTGTAGTGACCTATTCTTCATCTCTACAACCCCATTTTTTGTGGTGTTTGAGGTGAAGAGAAGTTATGTGCATACCTAGATTCTTCACAAAAATGTTCAAAAAGATCATTTTCAAATTCTCCCCCATGACCACTAGGGATAAAAACAACCTGGTAGGAAGCTTCATACTCAACTCAT
The DNA here is from genome assembly GCA_963693085.1 of Alisma plantago-aquatica. NCBI lineage: Eukaryota > Viridiplantae > Streptophyta > Magnoliopsida > Alismatales > Alismataceae > Alisma > Alisma plantago-aquatica. The sequence continues at coordinate 33,936,321 of OY856411.1, forward strand.
TTACAAAAATTAGATGAAACATCTACAATATCACTTTTGGAAATGAGAAAGAAGGTCCAAGTATATCTATAGAAATCATCGACAATGACAAGGCAATACTTGGAACCACAAAGCAATTAAGTTCTCATTGGTCTAAATAGATCAATGTGAAGGAGTTCAAGAGATCTTTTGGTACTAAGGACTCCTTTAGATTAGAAGGTGGACTTGGTTTGCTTTCCTTGGGTACAAGGTTGGCATTCCTCATCCATTTCAAAATCTAGTTTGGGAAGTTCCTTGACCAAGTCCTTTTTTTCTCAACTTCTTTAACTGATGCATATTTACATGACCAAGCTGAAAATGTCAAAGAGAAATATTATTCAAATTGACTACAAGGCATCTAGAAATAATAGAATTAATAGAGCCAAGCACAATTACATAAAAATTACCACTTCTAGTTCCCTTATATGTGACTTGATAGGTGAGGGAATCTAGAATGAGGCATTCAGATGAAGTAAATAGCATAATGTAACCATTATCACATAATTGACTTACACTTATTAAATTATGATGTAGGACATCCACAAAGAGAACATTCTTGATATACAAAGATTCACCTACATCACCCTCACCTTTAACCTTACCTTTCTTATTGTCCACAAAGGTAATTGAACCTCCTTTCTTCTTAGTGAGGTGGTTGAAATGGTTTATATCACCTGTCATGTGCTTAGTGAAACAACTATTTACAATCCATCTACCTTTTTCCTGCAAGAAAGGAGAGTGTCAATTCCCAACTCAAACATTGGGATCTGAAGTTAGCTTGGGGACCCATTTCATCTTTGGGTTCATCCCCTTTATCTTGTAAGGAAAATAACTACAGTAATGATGATCACATTTTCAATGAGAAAAAATCATAGGGTTCTTAGTACCAGAAGACTCTACAATGAAAAAGGAGGTTTCCTTACTCTTTTTCTTACCTTTGGCTTTGTTCTTGCCCTTAAGTGCTCCCCCTACAAATCCCAAACCACTAGTACCACTTTATTTGGTAGAATGGTCAAGGATTTCATTTAGGGAGTTTTTATCCTTTGAGGAATTTCTACATAGAGGCTCTAAGTCTATGATTTTCATCATTAACATATATAATAGTAGAAGAAAAACTAGCTAGGTCATTTCTAGCATGAACAAGGTTGGCCTCTAAATAGAGGGCTTTAGAAAAGATAGGTCTAGAAGATAAATCATTAACATGACCAAGTAAACTCAACATTTTTAGATTTAAGAACTTCAATTTCCTTAAGATAAACATCCCTCTCATCTCTACGAGCATCAATAATAAGCTTGAATTTAGAATTTTTAGTTTTAAGAGTTTCAAGCTCATTTATGCACTTGTGGTTATCTTCCTTAATAGTTTCAATGTTCTTAAGGTAAACACCATTCTCGGCCTGAACTCCATTGTATTGGAGATCAAGATAAGAAATTGTCCTTGCAAGTTATTAATGCTCTCAATCAGAATTTTCACATTTTGCTCAAGCATTTCAAGTTTAGCATCAATATCATCAATAATTTTTTCTAACCTTTTGATTTATATTTACATTTAGAAAAAGAAGAACCGGTAGAAATAAGAATATCAATAAAAAGTTTCTTTAGATAAATCATGCAAGCTTACCTCACTTACCTCACCAATTTCTTCACTTATAGAGGCCAGGAGTGTAAGGTGGAACTCTCCATCTTCTTCATAGCTTAAGCTACTTGAGGATGAAGCTTTCCAAGATGCATCAGCTGCATTCTTGTGTCTTTTCTCCTTCTTTGCCTTTCTCTTGTAATTTATCTCCTTCTTGTACTCTTTATCCTTCTTGGAGCTACCCTTGTGGTGTGACATTCTTGATTTAGTACATTCACTCTTGTAGTGTCCCTTTTAGCCATACTTGTAGAATCTAGGAGTAGAGGAGGAGGATTGAATTCTTCTACAGTGCTTACCCTTGGTGTAGTTGGCTTCATGCTCACTAGGGCCATCATCTTCACTAGAGGAGGAGGGAGATGCCCAACAAGAAATTTGTTGTTGAAGGATGAGAGCCTCTACTTGAGCTTTGAAGGCACTATCTTTGATCTTCTTATATTCCTTCTCTTCTTGCTTGGCTTCTTATTCTTGCTTGTCAATCCTTTGATCATGAGCTTATAGGCTACCAATGTGCTCTTCAGTTTGGATGTCACCAAGGCTTCTTGCTTATTCAATGGAGGTCACCTTTGACTCTCATGTATATGGTAGAGTCCTCAAGATCTTGTAGTTGGTTACTCCTCTATCCAAAGTGTTGCCCAAAGAAGGTAGACCATTGATGATGACGTTGAGCCTAGAGTATATCTCTGTAATCCCTTCTTTCTGGCCCATCTTGAAGTTGTCTAGAAGGTTGTTTGACATGTATATCTTAGCCTCCTTGACTTTCTTTATGCCCTTATTGCTAATGAACAACTTATCCCAAATATAATAGGCGGTATCGCATGAGGAGATACGGTTGAAATCTGTTGCGGTAAGGGCTACATTGAGGACGCTTATGGCTTTGGCATTGAGCTGGGCTTCTTTTAGGGTAGCTTCATTCCATGTTGACAAAACTCGAGTTGGCTCCTTGTATGGTATGACCATCACCTTCCACATATCAAAGTTCATCCCTAGAATGTAGAACTACGTATGCCTCTTCCAATAGAGGAAGTTGGTGCCATCAAAGATCGGAGGATGCATATAGAAGCATCCCTCTAGGTTGAGTGAACCAAGTAGGTTGCCACCCATCTCCTAGTCTCACAGGAGATTGTTGGACAAGATCCTCATCTCAGATACCATTTGTTGGATCTAGGTATCTAGGGGGGGTGAATAGAGATTCAAAATTCTCACAAGATAAGTTAGACCTTCAAATTATGTCAATCAAAACTAGTAGCTTAAAAGCAATTTGAAGTCCTTACTAAGAAAGAAAAGCAAGGATGAGAGAAATAAATGCATGTATGTGACAACACCTCCCGCTATCACACAGACAGTGAGGTGTTACGCGAAAACATGCAGAAATCACCATAACCACCGATTACCAAAAACACGGGTTAATTAAAACTGATTGCATAAAGTGGAATAACTGAGAAACTATTACAGTTAGGTCCTCATCCTGTAAGGAAACAGGTTATATAAACATGTACAAGATCTTGACACGTGTCCATAGCTTAGGGGATCAGCTGTCTAGCCCTCACATGAGTTCATCACCTGCTATATATATACATAACGGCCCACATCCGGCCAACAACAGGATATACAAAACATCAACAGCTATACATCGTGAAACAACATCAAAACGCCTCCAAGGACCTAAGAGTACAGGGATGACTCTAAGACTCTACTACAAAACGACCAAAACAGCAACATGTCCATCTCTTGCCTTCTACTGCTCGTCTTGCTGCTCGACCACAACTCCACGACCACCACCACATCAACCTTGAACACCTAAGAGGTTGTAAACCAGTGGGGTGAGACACACAGTCCCAGCGAGAAACATAACTCCCCTCCAAAACTACAAAACCAAAGGAAGATTAAAGTAATAGTAGTAGATAACTGATAAAAGGTATAACAAAAGTAGTCTATATAGCAAAGTTGTTCATACCATCAGGCTTACCAGATGTACGGAAGGCATATAACCCAATATCTCTTTATGGAACATGATTAACAAGATAAGATTTATAAGATCTTGCCTCATAACATAAGGAATGTATAAGTAACTGCAAGTATAATGAGATTGACTACACAAGCAAGGCCTCAATCAATGTTCCATGTTTTGTCTTAAGCAGTAAATACTATTCGGATGAATTACATATTGTTATGCCCTGACGAAGTGAGTCGTACCGCTCAGATTCAACCGACGACTGCGAAACCCGGAGCCGGTGCCATACAAGGTCAATGGAAGAGATGGACTCCACGACCTCCCACCTCGTGGTCAATGCATGAGTACAACACAAGCAGGACTACGGTCTCATGCTTAAGTGGCCTCAGCCACAGGGTCAGGCTACCCTCTGCCGAGCCCGCCTTGTTACACGTATCGACGCTAGTGAAACTGAGCCACGAGCCTGTTCACCGTGCTCTGAGCCATGAACGCATTCATGCTCCCATATCACTCATCCTAAGCCATGAGCCTGTTCACCATGCTCTTATCATATTTGGGCTACGGGCCTGAATCCACACCCTGGAGTCTACAACCGAAGTTTTACTCTTTCCTCCTCACTTTAGGCTAGGAGAAACCTCGCATACTCAACAATATGCGCTCCGGGTTAACCCACAGGAGCACCTGTTTCACCATCACCATCTCTTGATGATGATGGATCTATGGCCAGGGCAAACTACATGATATGTTCCATTGTGATTAGTTAGTATATTGTAAGTGGATTGTTGAGGCAACCAAGTTGTAACACATGCATAACCTAAAACTACATTATTATTGCCACCATTATGCTATTCTGGGATCTCAATCCCTTATCACAAGAAACCACTGCCTCGACATGCATTCTCATCACTTGGGATATCAATCCGAGATCATCATCAGAGGATAACACCTCAACTGGGAACTTTAGCCAAAATCAGGTCCTCAGACCAAAACACATCATGCATGTTATCTCATCATCAAGAGTAACCATCAAAGAAGTGTTACTCAAACATATATATATACATCATATCCCTTTACCTGGCTATGCATCTGTATGAAACACCTGCATGGTTAGTATGCACAATCATCATGGATTGATAGAAGAATCATATTATTCAATATAGGGTGACATTGATGATCATATGCTTTATCATACATGCCTCAACCTGTGATCATAGACATAGGTCATATCATCATGGAAAGTATCTTACATGCTTATCATTTACTCTGCATTATTTATATCATTCAAGATGATAAAAAACACATGGAATGACATGTCAAGATTCATAGATGTGATCTACTCTATCAAGCATATCAAGGGTCATCATTATAAACCAAATTGTTATGCATAAACAAGAACTAGCATATCGGTTTCCAGAATGAACAAAACCCTTACTAGAAGCACCCACTTCCCTCACTAAAGGTAGTATCGGGCAGGGTACTCTCTATTGGTATGTATGCCCATAGAGCAAGTCATATGATGATTGTAATGGGATTCTTTGTAAAAGATTTGAATAATAATAAAGGCAATTTCCAATCTATATGTTTAAACTATTTCTGAGATGATAGTGTAACATGATAGATGTCTAAAGAATGATTTTACTTAATTATGTATGCTTTTAGGTTAAGGACCTAAATGATGAGATCATACGGATGTTAAGAGTATATATTCTTGTTTAGTCCCTAGTCATTTGTTATTGTGGAAATAACCATAGACATCAATAACAGTGAAGACTAGATTGTGTGTTGGTTGATGACAAAATCTCATTAGTCATGATATAGTGATATCAAACCAAGCACATAGGTACTTGTTAGAGAACAAGGTACCAGCCAGACCCACCGTGAGAGTGACACATGGAACCATGACTTGGTAGTCACAGTCAGCTCTCACAGTGATGGTGGTAAGTGTGATTCTTAGACCTGAAATCACTACACTCAACACATGTCGTTGGGTACACTTTGACATCATCAAACGCAGTCCTGAAACATGGGTTGTTATAAAGGTGATGATTGGGTGGCTTTGACACAAGGGGCTTTTGAGGGGTGAGTGATAGATATGGGATTTGTCCATCCTGAGGGAGTTTGATGTCCTTGGCCACTTGATGAGTAGGATTGAGAAAGGCATGCCCATGCATGTGTGAATCAATATGTGATATTGATGTCACACACATCTCACCCAGTCTGCTCTGAGATCAAGGAAATGAATGAACGTTGACAGGATGACTGTTCCATGCCTCGAGTTCATTCAGGATATCAGTGACAAAGGAATTATACATTCATTGCAACACCATTCACGGATTGTAGGATTGAAAGTTGTTCTCCAACTTTCTATTTCACTTGGGTAGCACTGATGTGTGACTAGGTACCGCTCCTTGCTTGTGAAGTCATAAGTTTTATGGACTTTCACTACCAACGTAAAATGGACCTGTAGGTTCACACACATAGGATTTAACCTAGAATAGGAGTTTTTCCACAAATAATGTTTAGATTGATTACTAAAGGAGTTTAGTTGTTCAATTAAACACTCAATCAATTTATAGCTCAATATCATAGTGTTCAAGGTGTTGGACTGATTGATTAGAGTATCAGATTGATTGAAACTGCAATTGACTTATTCTGCACAATCTGCACTCCCAACCGATCGGCTCATGTGATGAACCGATCGGCTGAGCTTGGTGAACCGATCAACTCAATTGGTGAGTTGATCGGCTCATGGACATGGTGAAATGATTCGTTCAAGTGTTGAAGCGATCGGTTCAAGTCCAACCGAGTAAGTTGGGAAAGTAAGATTGGTGAGAAATTTCCTTTCGTTTCACTTGCCCAATTTGATTGGAACAAGGATTGGTATTTGATGCCAATTCAAAACAAAAGATGAAAAGTCAACCGGGAACTAATCAGGACCACGAACTGATCGGTTCAGAAGTTAACCGATCATTTCATGGGTCCCAACCGATCGGTTGAGGTGTCAACCGACCGGATCAGATCCCCAACTGACCATTTCAATTGTGAAATGATTAGTTCAGGTTACGCAGTTGGTTGTTTTTGTGGAAAATCTCGAACCCTTCTACTCCTGCTTTAGTCCCGCATTGCCCGGGATAGACAATCATGTCCCATGACCCTCCTATATATAGGGGTATTGGGGGCTTCTCAAAGTACAACTCAGTGCAACTAGTTGCTCTGTGAAGTTGTCGTTCTCTCTCGTTTTGGTAACCGAGAGAGCCCGAGCAAGTGCTACCCGATAAGGGAGGCACAACAAGGGAAAGACAACTACAGAAACCGACTGGTGGTAGGAGAGTGTGTTGGCAACTAGTACGCCGACAGGAGGGTGCTACTCCTTCCGATTCCTTGTTGGAAAAGGAGATCGGAGTTCCAGGCAGTCCGTGTGGACGACTACAGAGGAGGGAGACCTTTGTCGCTCGGAGGACAACTGTCAATCCCGACAGTCCCGGTGAGACAAGGAGTCTTCAGTCCCGATGCGACAAGGAGCTGCATAGACACCGTCCAAGACCGGAGGTGAAGACCGTGCAAGGCGCGAGGTACTGTCGACGAGCAAGCCTCGGGACAAGGTATGCATCCACAAACCATCTTTCCTATTGTATAGACGTTGACGTGATTCCTTTTGTTCTGGGTTTTAGGAGAAATTTTTGTTTCCGCTGCTTCTCTGCCTCCCGTAAAACCCAACAGTGGTATCAGAGCCACATCAACTTCTCTATATTTATGATTATCGATATGATCGATTTTGGTTTTTCGCCTTTATTTATTGCATGCGATGTGAATAAAATTGGCTTTATGCATGTCCAATCCACAAATCCCAAATATACATATATTATATGTAATATTAATGCACTTGATACACGTCACCCTTAAATGAGTTTTGTGGTGGATGTGTAGCATGGTTATGGCCTATAAACCCTATATCTGTGTGTGGTTGTATGTGGTTGCTTGCATCTCGGTCTACACACCGATTCCCTTTCTCCTCTTCCTGATGTAACTCAAAATAATTTGAGATTTATTTTCCTACCTTTGCTCCCCCAGAATGTAACTCGGGGTTTCACAATTCAATTGTAAATAGGATAGATTTTATTTCCTGTTATGTCAAAGAACGGTGGATGACCTGACGATGACTGAGTCGATCGGTTCAAGGCGTGAATCGATCAGTTGACGTTCCAGACGACCGATTCGAGTAGCGAGATGAGCGGGTGGCGATCTGAGGAGATGCACGACGACCGGTGAACCGATCAGCTGGAGGCGCCAGTCGATCGGCTGGTGGCACCTGAACAACCAACTTGATCGTGAGGCGATCAATCATGGAGATGAGTTGATCAAACCCAAAAAGGCAGGCACAGATTTCATCTTATACAGGTTGCATGTGATGTAGACCTAGATGACCGTGATTCCCCTTGGCTCGAAGAATCACAATAGGATGGACATAATCATTGCTTTTATCATTTCACATGTTATTCTGTGGGATATAGCATATATATGATATGTATTATATATTGTGGTGATTGGATATGTATATGTATATAAAAACCAAATACCTCATTAAATATTAAAGTTTTAGATGCCTTCCAAATGCGACACGCGTGAAAAGCTTGATCGACCAAGTGTGGGCACGCCCTAGCGTGGTGCACCGTCTATCTCGTAGAAGCGTGAAGGATGAATGTGTGGGTCTACCCTAGTAGGGTGCATATTCATCGTGTTGGCTTTGGGTCAGACTTAACAAGGTGATCTAGATGGGATCTAGTACCTTGAGGCTAGAGATGATCATGGCAACGAGTTTCATATGATGCAATTGGAAAGAGTTGCCTACCTAGGAGATCTGAGTTGTGGGTGACAGCCCTAGCTGGTCCATGGCTCAGAGGATTTCAAGATCTTGACCCACTAGAAGATTGTGTGCTGCAATCTTCTGAATTGATGGTGAGGGTTGTCAATTTGAATCAAAATAGTGGGAGTGGTAATTAATTAAAGGCCTAATTAACTATCGTCAAATTTTATTCAAATCAAATCAAAAGGAGTTTTGACAAATGCAATTTTCTCTTGTAGAATGGCAAAAGAATCATCTTTTCAAATGGGCAAATTAATTGAGAACAGATTCCATAACTGGTTGAGGACTGAGAGAAGTGTTCTGCACAATCCAGATATACCAGGAGCCTTTGAATCCACTCTATGTATGCTTAAGGTGTTGATGAAGAAGAAAGAAAGTTCATTGATAGAGATCAATGGAATGATAGGTGAGAAGAGAAGGGTTCTCTCACCAAACCAATTTCTTCTACATGGAGAGGATGGAAGGAATGATGGAAGAAGAAGTCAGAGATAGAGATCTCTACTTCTGGTGTATACATGATAGAGATTAACTTTACTACTTCTTCGTCATTGGTACTTGATATCGGATGTGGATCACACATTTGTTCAAATGTGAAGGATCTTAAGAGAAGTAGGCCTTTGGGGAAAGGCAAGGTTGAACTACGTGTTGCCAATGGGGAAAGAGTTGCTGCCAGTGCCGTAGGAACCTATGAGTTAACTCTACGAAGTGGGCTAATAATATAGTTGAATAACTGCTATTATGTACCTGCCATAAATAGGAGTATCATTCCCGTCTCTTATTTGGACAAAGATGGATTTGAATTTCTTATTAAGAATGGAAAATGTTCCATTTCTAAAGATGGGATCTTTTATGGCAGTGCCCCAATGTCTTATGGTCTATACTTGATAGATTAGGAGACAAGTGTATACAACGTAAACACCAAGAGGAAAAAACTCAACAACTCAAACAAAACATATCTTTGGCATTGTCGTCTAGGGCACATAAATGAGAAACACATATCTAGACTCCATAAGGATGGTTATCTAGACTCTTTTGATTGTGAATCAATAGAGACATGTGAATCTTGTTTATTGGGAAAGATGACCAAGACTCCCTTTTCAGGTAAATGTGAGAGAGATAGTAATGTATTAGGACTCACCCATACTGATGTATGTGGGCCTTTTAGAACTAATGCCAGAAATGGGTATCAGTACTTCATTACCTTCACTGATGATTTCAGTAGGTATGGCTATGTGTACCTGATGAAGCATAAGTTAGAAACCCTTGAAAGGTTCAAGGATTTCATGAATGAAGTACAGAACCAACTTGGTAAAAGTATTAAGGCACTTCGATCCGATCGAGGTGGAGAATACTTAAGCCAGGAGTTTTAGGACCTTCTGTGAGCCCGTGGTATTGTATGACAATGGACTCCGCCTGGAACACCACATCATAACGGTGTGTCTGAAAGAAGGAATCGCACATTGTTGGATATGGTGCAATCAATGATGAGTTTTGCTAATCTTCCAATTTCTTTCTGGGGTTATGCTCTTGAAACCGCCGCGTTTACACTTAACCGAGTACCATCTAAATCAGTTCAAAAGACACCATATGAGATGTGGTATGGGAAGCATCCTAGTTTCTCTTTTATGAAGATTTGGGGTTGTGAGGCTTACGTCAAGAAAATGTTTCCTGATAAGCTTGGACCCAAATCTGATAAATGTTATCTTGTTGGATACCCCAAGGAAACGAGTGGATATTACTTATACTACCCTACTGACAAAAAAGTGTTTGTTGCCAAGGATGCTATATTCCTAGAGAAGGAATTTATTTCCAAAGGAAGCAGTGGGAGGAAAATAGAGCTTAAAGAAGTTCAAGCCCAACAAGAAAACATAGAACCGATAGATGTATAAGAGGAAAATGGAGATTCACAAGGTGTTGTGGAATCTCAGTCTCCTCAGGTAACACAAGGACCTCGTAGATCTAGTAGGCCCCGCCTTGAACCTGAGAGGTTTGCATACCTTGTGACTCAGAAAGGTGGTGAGTTGATCATAGATGATGATCCAACTACCTACGTAGAGGCTATGGAAGGACCAAATTCTGAGAAATGGCTTGAAGCCATGAGATCCGAGATGGAATCCATGTACTCCAACAAAGTATGGACTTTGGTGGAACCACCCGAAGGGGTAAAACCCATAGGGTGCAAGTGGGTCTTCAAGAAAAAGACCGACATGGATGGCAATGTGCAAACTTATAAAGGCAGATTGGTTGTGAAGGGATTTCGACAAGTTCAAGGTGTTGACTATGACGAAACCTTTTCTCTAGTTGCCATGATTAAGTCCATCAGGATCATGCTTGCTATTGCAGCTTATTATGACTATGAGATTTGGCAGATGGATGTTAAAACCACATTCCTTAATGGGAATATAAATGAGGATGTGTACATGACACAGCCTGAAGGTTTTGTAGATCCAAAGAATGCCAATAAAGTCTGTAAGTTGTAAAGGTCAATCTATGGATTGAAGCAAGCATCTCGGAGTTGGAATCTTCGATTTGATGAGGAAGTCAAAGTGTTTGGCTTTATTCAAAATGAAGATGAACCTTGTGTGTACAAGAAGGTTAGTGGAAGCTCGACCACATTCCTCATATTATATGTGGATGACATACTTTTGATGGGGAATGATGTCTTAGCCTTAGAGAAGGTAAAGACTTGTCTTGGAAATACTTTCTCAATGAAGGACTTAGGAGAAGCATCATATATTCTAGGAATTAAGATCTATAGAGATAGATCTAGAAGGCTTCTCAGACTAAGTTAGAGCATGTACATTGACAAAGTGTTGAAGCGGTTTAGCATGGAGAACTCAAAGAGAGGCAACATCCCCATGCTACATGGAGTCGAAGTCTCTAGAGCTTAAAGTCCCCAATCTTGTAAAGAGAGGGAGCGTATGAATGGGATCCCATATGTATCAGCCATAGGATCCATCATGTATTCTATATTGTGCACACGCCCAGATGTCCCGTATGCTCTAAGCATGATGAACATGTACCAGTCAGATCCCAGGGATGCTCACTGGACAGCCGTAAAGAACATCCTCAAGTACTTGCGAAGGACTAAGGATCAATTTCTTGTTTACGGCGGCGAGCAAGAGTTGGTTGTAAAGGGTTACACTGATGCAAGCTTCCAAACCGATAAAGATGATTATAGATCACAGTCAGGATTTGTATTTTGCCTTAATAATGGAGCTGTGAGTTGGAAGAGTTCCAAGCAAGAAACAGTTGCCGATTCTACTACAGAGGCCGAGTATATTGCTGCTTCACATGCAGCAAAGGAGGCTGTGTGGATCAGGAAGTTCATTTCTGAACTTGGTGTAGTTCCCAGTAGGTGTGATGCAATTGAGCTTTTTTTTTTTTGGTTAAGCCAGGAGGTCGTCTATTCATCTCACCCTCCTCGTGTGAGCTAAAAAAACGTCAAGTACAGCTCCTGCTTATAAAGTGCAGGTCAAACCCCCACATGACTGACTCACATCACAGAGACCCCAGCAAAAGCACTGAACAGCCAAGACGACAACAAGACATAAAGAAGAAACAACTCAACCAGAGCAATAAGGATGCTTAAATCTCAAAACCACGTAGGGAGTGTGGTTCCTCTCAAGAAGAGCCATGCCACGAACTCTAGGCGGAAAACAACTAGGATCAGAAATCACAATCAAATCATGACTGAGGACTCCCCATTTACCAATCTCTCTGGGAATAGAATTGATGGCCCTGTGAACAAGCGAACCAACAATACCTTCGTCCTCCATGTAGCTCTTTATCTCCCTGACAATACGAGAAACCCTCCAGGGAACACAGGCAGTGCCCCATAGCATGCGATAAGAATGCTCATCATCAATCTCCAAAACAGCAATCTGCAAGGATTGGTTCTCAGCCAGCTTTAACCCAACTGCACAAGCTTGAAGGGAAGCAGAAAGATGATCATTTGCAGTTAACCATGCTCTAGCAATCTGACAGATAGCAGCCCGGTGATTCCTGGTGATACTAGCCATCCACCACCTGTGGTGACCGGAAGAGTCTCTACTCCTACCGACCGTGATGTTCATCTTCAAGGAGTTGAGGTCAGGGGTCATCCATCTCAAAAGGTGAACCTCCCTAAGAGCATAGTTAGGGTCCTCAATACCGTGATGATTTAGGCGCCTATGTTCTTCCGATTGGGCGAGGGCGTGGAACCATCTCTTTTTCAACATGGTGTTGAGATGTGCAATCAAGCAGTTCATATCATGGGCAAAGGGCGCCTTATAGCCATCATATCTAGCACGACATCTCCATCTCCAAATGTAAAAAGGAATAAGCGTAGCAAGGCAAGCTGCAATCCACTCCATAACAATGGAAGATCTCCCCCGCGAACAGATAGATAAAAGCTCAGCTGTATTATGAGGCCGGGTTCTAGCAGTAAGAAGAGAGAACTTGTTCCAGAAAGCAGAAGCAAGGCAGCTGTGGAAGAAAAGGTGATCCATATCTTCAGAATTGGGGTCATCGCAGCACTCACATCTAGAAGAAAAAGGAATATGGCACCTAATAATGTTGTCATCAGTAGGAAGAGCTCTATGAGAAAGCTTCCAAATGAGCGTGCAAGCCTTGGGCGCATCTAGGTGCCAAATCTTCTGAACGGCATATGGGGCATCATTTTGATTCATAGTCAAGATCTTCTTCACAGATTTGATAGAGAACATACCCGTCACCTCCGGACACCAAACAAGCATATCATCATCCTCATTTACCTGCTGGTCGGCTTTCTTGATCAGATAAATACCATCCTCATTGAGAAGCTGCCTCAAAGAAGACCAGTCCCAACCTTCGTTTTGGATCCAGAAGTCACGAACAAGGAAATGATGGTTGCGATCACTGGTATGCAAGGCATGATCAAAGAGTCTTTCATCACACCAGAGGGAGTCCCAAAAAGAGATGAGTCCTTTCCCAACTCTCCATCTACAGAAAGGAAGAATCGTAGGGAACAGATTCCAAAGATGTTTCCAGTAAGAAGAAGCAGAACTACTGTATCTAACATTGTGCGGATAAAACTCAGATCTACTATGCGCCCTACTCGCATATTTCTCTCTACAGAATCTTGCCCAAATCGTGTTCTTTGCTAAAATCTCCCAGCACGCTTTAGCCATGAAAGCTTTGTCAACAATTCTCGTATTATGAAGGCCCAAACCGCCATACTCCACAGGCTTTGCAATCTTGTTCCAGCCAATCCACGCCTTACGATGGTTATTCTCTCTATCTGCCCAAAGAAACCGAGCAAGGATAGCGTCAATACGATCCGAGACTCCACAAGGAATACCAATGGCAGCAGCAGTATGAACAGTCGTCGACGAGAGGACATGTGCAATGAGCAACTTCCGACCAGCAAAAGAGAGGAGCCTCGACTTCCAGGATGCCACCTTCTGTATAATCTTCTGAAACAGCCCCTCAAAATCATTAAGAGCATATCTACCCATTCTAATGTTGACTCCCAGATATAGAAACGAATCCGCAGTAGTATCAATCTCAAGAGTGTGCGCAATGTTGGAGATGGTAGCATCACTTTTGCTGCCCACAGTACAAATCGATTTGGCACGATTGATCTTCTGTGCAGAAGCTGCTTCATAAGCCTTCATAATCTGATGTACATGCTGTAAAGTGTCAGGATGAGCATTAAGGAACATCACCACATCATCCGCATAGAGGAGAAACAGAGGAGCAGAGCCGTTGCCACGAGTGCGGAATCTTTCCAACTTGTGAACGTGATCAATGTGATGGATGTATCTACTAAGAAGCTCTTCATAAATGATAAACAGGAAGGGGGAGATTGCATTCCCTTGTTTGAGGCCTCTGAGCATGGGAAAGAAACCATCATACTCACCCCCGATGGAGACCGTAGCCCACGCATTAGAGAAGAAACTAAGACACAACTTGCAGAAATCATCCGAGAACCCAAATCTCATCAAAATCTTCTTGAGAATTGGCCATTCAACCCTGTCAAAAGCTTTCGACATATCTAGCTTGATCATGACGTTAGGCTGCTGTCCGCCCTTGTGAATATCATGCATTAACTCCTTGGTCATCCTGATGTGATGAGTTATCTCCCTGCCATGAATGAAGGCCGCCTGCTCCTCAGAAATAATAGAAGGCATCAACTTGGCCATGCGGTTACTAACAACTCTAGCAAGAATACGCAAGGAAACATTTTCAATGGAGATAGGACGGAAGTCTTTATCAATCTTTTTAGGATTCTCGACCTTCGGAACAAGAAGGATTCTGCAGCTATAGAGACTCCGGTGACAAACATGGCCAGTAAAGAACATCTCAGTCAACAACATGAAGTCTTTCTTAATGGTATCCCACATAGCAGTGTAGAAAGGAACTGTGAAACCGTCAGGGCCCGGGGCAGTGTGCGTGTCCATTTGAGCAAGGGCAGCACGGACCTCATCCTCCATAGGAATAGCAGTGAGGGAGCTGTTATCATCCATAGAAATCATCTCCGGAATAGCCTGCAACATCTCATCAAGGACATCATCATCGTACGTGGAGCAGTCACTATAGAAGTCTCTGTAATGCACAGCAGCTAGATTTGCAATCTCACGGGGGTCATCCAAATACGAACCATCGTCCATCAACAAGCTACGAACACTGTTATGCTTCCTCTTAGCCTTCACGATAGCATGATAGAATCTAGTGTTCCTTTCGCCTTCATTGAGCTAGCTAATACGAGACTTCTCTTTCCAGATGTTTTCCTCAGTATCCAGGACCTCCTGAAGCTCATATTCCGCTTGTCTGAGATTTGTTTCATTTTCTAACGAAGGATTATCATCATAAGCAATCTGGGTAGTGTGTACAATGTCTTCCAGATCTTTTTTCCTCTGCTCAATATCACCATAAGTCTGCTTGCTCCACGTCTTAAGGGCTTCTCTGACCATCTTGATCTTGAAAAATAAAGACTCGGACGGGTTCCCCCACGAAACCAAATCCCATGTCTCATTGATAAGATTACGACAACTCTCATGGCTCAGCCACATCTGCATAAAAGAAAAGGATCTACGGCCTCTGCAGTTTCTCAAAGTCCCAGGCTGGTAAAGAATCGGGCAGTGATCAGAGACCCTGTACCGGGTAAGGTGAGAGGATAAAGCATTAGGAAAAAAATTACACCAAGCTTCATTGAAAAAAGATCTGTCCAGCCACTCCCAAATAGTAGGGGTGCCGTACTGCTTGTCAACCGAGGTGTACTTGCTGCCCTCATAAGGAACCTCCCTCATATTAACATCATGAATGAAAGAATTGAACTCCGTGATATCTTGGAAGCTTCTGTCAAGACCCCCTCTTTTTTCAGCATTATCTCTGATGGTATTAAAATCACCTGTAATCAGCCATGCCTCATCACCCATCATATGAGAAAGATCGTTGATGTCCTCCCAGAGATTCCTTCTAGACACATGATTGCAGCTCGCGTAAACCAAAGTAACAAAGAAAGCAGGATTGTCCGCCACATTGAGCTTAAGAGTAATATGCTGTCTATGCTTCCGGACCACAGTGGGGTTTAGCTCATTATCAACGTAAAGCCAGAGCTTACCACCTTCCTCCTCATTACTGGAAGTCCAGTCAAGCCTAACAATATCAAGAAGCTCCTCCGCAACAAGAGCATGTAGGAAAGGTTCAGTAATGCAAACAATCTTCGGGGAGTGTCTTCTACAAAGTCTGCCCAGGACTCTTCTAGTTTTGTTGTTCGCCGCTCCTCTAATATTCCAGAATAAGATTTTGGAGTCCATAGAGAAGAAACAAGGATGATACTACGGCTAGCAGCCTCCACGGCAAACATCACTGTCTCTGTCAATCCAGTCATCATCCGAGAACGGGGTCTCGCCTTCTGATAAACGTCTTCTGTGTCCATGAAATCGCTGCCCATGTACTCGACTATCAAACTGAGAAGAAGGCCCCTCTGCACACGCAAAACTTGGCCGACGTCTGCTGCCATTATGGCCTGCCCGTGAACTCCCATCGCCTAGGTGAATGAAATCCCGAACACTGCTCAGCTGTAAACGGACCCTATTCCCTTCATCATCGAACACGACTCTATTGTGTTGTGCCTCACGTTGCTGCTGGTTTTCTTCTTCACTGGCTGGCTTATCTTCAACGGCAATCAGCGGGTGCTCATCCCTCTTTTCTAACTCAGTGAGAACGGCTGTATTCTCAGGAACCTCCGTCTGTGGTGCCTCATTTACGTAAGCTGTTCTATGGATAGAGAGAGCTTCCATAGGAATACCTAGCTCCTCGCCAATCTCAGTGCGTGAGAAAAGGGATGATCTAGGACTCCCTCTTGCTACCATCTGCAACATCACATCCGACCTCCGATCGCCATAAGTAAGGGCCACATATTGTGGTACATCCTCTCTGAAGGCTTCAACAAGGACCAAGATACCAGAAATGTCGTCGTGGTTACGCATCCAGTCCGAAACAAGGACCAATCTGCCAAAGCTGTTAACAATACTATCAATGGCATCATCATCACGACAGACAATAGGAAGATTTGCGATCCAGAACCATAAAGCTTCCTTCTTGGAGCAAGGCTCACCGTCCTCCAAGGATTTGAGGGTAACTCTGATGTTTTGAAACTGGAAGCTACCATCTTTACAAGCATCCATCGCTAGCTCCTTAGATTCAAAGAAGGCAACAGCTTTGCTACGAGCATGACGATAAATATCTGTCGCGTGCGGCCACATCTTCTGCAACATAGGACCCAAAGCCTCCCAGGTAGTACCGGACTGCCAAGCTATCTCCACAGCACGACCAAGAGCCACGGCTCTATTCTTCCTTTCTTCTGTATCAGGTCTGAGATTGACTGCAACTCTTTTGGGAACATGTTGAGGTCCACATCGAGCCGGAACGCTAGTTCTCATCGCCGGGAAATCCTCCATGGAGAAGATGTTGGGTGGTTGAGGACGAGGGACGAAGGTACATCGCCTAGCAACATGACCCGGTCGTCTGCACTTGTAACAAACAATGGCGTTTTGACATTGGGACTGCCAATGTCCTTTCCCCAAGCATCTGTAGCACGTGTCCTTTGGTACCCCTATCTCCCATTGCACTGGAGATGGTCTTCTAGGATCGCGGTTTGTGACAGCCGATCTGGGGTTTCGGACCAGCACGTCGTCGCTGCTACGGGTCTCCCGAGGTCTCTGTCCTCCCTCCTCTTCCAGACGGCTGCTAATCTGTCCTCCTGACCTTGCGGTAGACGAATCGCCATGCAAGGGTCGTGCAGTCGCATCGTGATTTCCGGAACCCGTCTTCTCGGTTGAAGCAGCCCTCGTCGGCACTGTATCCTCGCTAGGGTTGACAGCCGAACTAGCAGAACCTTGAACCTGCACGACAACATCCCCCACTTCACGGCCGCCCTCTGGTTCCATCGGACTGGTCACCGGGGTTGGTGAACGAAGGACGTGTCGGATGTCCTGGATTACGGTATATGGAGGTATGGCTGTCGTCGCAAAACCTTCTCTTCTATCTTGGACGGCCTGTCTCGCCAACATGGCGCTCTGCCGCGTGAGCCTTCTCGTGAACGGAGAGGGTAGCATCTCACCCTGATCGTCGACGGAAAGAACCACGGGGGTAGATCTCGGTAGGTGGGGTGCCTAACCAAGATTGGGACAGCGCCCGCCGCCGGTGAACGACTGGTCCCGGAGGGTTGGTAGCCCCCAGCGGACGGAGTGTCCCACTGGGGTGAGGCAGCGGCGGAGCCGCGGTATCCGCCTCACGATCGCCCAAATCGCCGGAGCCAGACGCTAGGGCAGTCCAAACCTTTTTCAAATTCCGTCCAAAACTCATGCAATTGAGCTTTATTGTGACAATAATGGAGCTATTGCTCAAGCTAAGGAACCCAGATCACATCAGTGGTCCAAGCACATATTGTGGCACTTACATCTCATACGAGAAATCGTACAGTGAGGAGATGTGAAGATTTGCAAAGTACCAACTGAAGACAACATAGCTGATCCACTGACTAAGGCCCTTTCTCAGCAGAAGCATGATGGTCATGCTAGGTCACAAGGACTGAGGTTCCTTGGTGACTATCTCTAAGTGCAAGTGGGAGTCTGTTGGTATGTATGCCCATAGAGCAAGTCATATGATGATTGTAATGGGATACTTTGTAAAAGATTTGAATAATAATAAAGGCAATTTCCGATCTATATGTTTAAACTGTTTCTGATATGATAGTGTAACATGATAGATGTCTAAAGAATGATTTTACTCAATGACGTATGCTTTTAGGTTAAGGACCTAAACGATGAGATCATACAGATGTTAAGAGTATACATTCTTGTTTAGTCCCTATTCGTTTGTTATTGTGGAAATAACTATAGACAGCAATAACAATGAAGACTAGATTGTGTGTTAGTTGATGAAATAATCTCATTAGTCATGATATAGTGATATCAAACCAAGCACATAGGTACTTGTTAGAGAACAAGGTACCGGACAGACCCACCGTGAGAGTGACACATGGAACCATGACTTGGTATTCACAGTCAGCTCTCATAGTGATGGTGGTGAGTGTTATTCTTAGACCTGAAGTCACTACACTCAACACATGTCGTTGGGTACACTTTGACATCATCAAACGTAGTCCTAAAACATGGGTTGTTATAAAGGTGATGATTGGGTGGCTTTGACACATGGGGCTTTTGAGGGGTGAGTGATAGATATGGGATTTGTCCCTCCTGAGGGAGTTTGATGTCCTTGGCCACTTGATGAGTAGGATTGAGAAAGGCATGCACATTCATGTGTGAATCAATATGTGATATTGATGTCACACACATCTCACCCAGTATGCTGTGAGATCAAGGAAATGAATGAACATTGACAGGATGACTGTTCCATGCCTCGAGTTCATTCATGATATTAGTGACAAAGGAATTATACATTCACTGTAACACCATTCACAGATTATAGGATTGAAAGTTGTTCTCCAAGTTTCTATTTCACTTGGGTAGCACTGATGTGTGACTAGGCACCACTCTTTGCTTGTGAAGTCATTAGTGTTATGGACTTTCACTGCCAATGTAAAATGGACCTGCATGGTCACACACATAGGATTTAACCTAGAATAGGAGTGTGTCCACAAATAATGTTTAGATTGATTACTAAAGGAGTTTAGTAGTTCAATTAAACACTCAATCAATTGATAGCTCAATATCATAGTGTTCAATGTGTTGGACTGATTGATTAGAGTATCAGATTGATTGAAACTACAATTGACTGATTCTGCACAATCTGCACTCCCAACCGATCGGCTCATGTGATGAACCGATCGGCTGAGCTTGCTGAACTGATCGGCTCATGGAAAGGGTGAAACGATTCATTCAAGTGTTGAATCGATCAGTTCCAGTCCAACCGAGAAAGTTGGGAAAGTAAGATTGGTGAGAAATTTCCTTTCGTTTCACTTGCCCAATTTGATTGGAACAAGGATTGGTATTTGATGCCAATTTGAAACAAAAGAAGAAAAGTCAATCGAGAACTGATCAGGACCACGAACCGATCGGTTCAGAAGTGAATAGATCATTTCATGGGTCCCAACTGATCGGTTGAGGTGTCAACCGACCGGCTCAGATCCCCAGCCGACCATTTCAGTTGTGAAACGATGGGTTCAGGTTACGTAGTTGGTTGTTTTTGTGGAAAATCTCGAACCCTTGTACTCCTGCTTTAGTGTCGCATTGTCCAGGATAGAGAACCTTGTCCCATGACCCTCCTATATATAGGGGTATTGGTGGCTTCTCAAAGCACAACTCAGTGCAACCAGTTGCTCTGTGAAGTTGTCGTTCTCTCTGGTTTTGGTAACCGAGAGAGCCCGAGCAAGTGCTACCCGATAAGGGAGGCACAGTAAGGGAAAGACAACTGCAGAAAGCGACACATGGCAGGAGAGTGTGTTGGCGACTAGTACGCCGACAGGAGGGTGAGACTCCTTCCGATTCCTTGTGGGACAAGGAGATCGGAGTTCCAGGCAGTCCGTGTGGATGACTATAGAGGCGGGAGACCTCTGTCGCTCGGAGGACAATTGTCAATCCCGACAGTCCCGGTGCGACCAGGAGCTACACAGACACAGTCTAAGACCGGAGGTGAAGACCGCACAAGGCGCGAGGTACTGTCACCGAGCAAGCCTCAGGACAAGGTATGCATCCACAAACCATCTTTCCTATTGTATAGATGTTGACGCGATTCCTTTTATTCAGGGTTTTGGGAGAAATTTTTGTTTCCGCTGCTTCTCTGCCTCCCGTAAAACCCAACACTCTCCCCTATCTCCCAACACTACAAACACATAATGGTCAAGCAGACCAACACATATCTGCCAAGCCTATCAGCACATATCGGCCAAGCATATCAGCACATATCAGCCAAGCATATCAGCACATATCGTCCAAGCATATCAGCAAGGGTGTCGGGCTACCTTAGGGTGTATCATGCACCTAGATGTATCGTGCAGCATGCGTCGTGCAACCACATGCATATCGGGTAACGCAGGGCATAACGCCCATCAACATATCATGTAGCTATTCCTAGAGACATATCGTGCAACGGTGCGTCGTGCACCTCAGTGTTGGGCAACGCAGCATTGTACAACACAGGGGTTTAACGGCCTCAAAGGATGCAACTCAACCCGCCAACAAGGAGCCTGTCGCTCAGCTAGCCTAGCCTGGACCTATCAACTGACGCACAGGGCAAAGACTGGTGTGACGCCCGTCACAACACCACATAACTAGCTAACAAACTCCACGCCTCAAAACACAACGACACCAAGCCATCACATAGACTAAGTGTATCGGGAATGTTACTCATCAAGGTGTGGTGCCCTACACACACACACAAGGTAGGAACCAGGTGCAATGCTCGACACAGCCACAACATATTGTCTAAAGCTCTAGGTCAAGAGGGTATCGAGAAACATCATCACTAACACCATATCGGGCAAGGTGCAACCCGACAAGATCACCATCTACGTCAAGCACAAGGGCACCAAAACCCTAATGGATTAAGAATATGGCTCACCTCTCAACAACCAAGAGAGAGGGGTCTTTCCAAGCTTCTTAACACCAATTCAGGAAACACAAGGTTCAACCACAACCAAGGTCCACATCTACCACAAAGCTCACCTCTCGAATCCATGGTGAGAGAAGGGTGTTGCTCAAGCAACTAGAACACAAGCTCACCTCCCAACTCAAATGAGAGAGGAGTATTTCTCATATCACTAGAGTTCAAGATCAGTTCTCAAGACCAAAGGAGGGAGAGGGGTGTTGCTCAACAAGAAACCCTAGAACATGGATCGATCAACAAGAAACAATTAAGCAAGAAACCAAACTAGCAACATGCATAGCCGATATGATCATAAGCAACATATAATAACATAGAAGAAGTTAGTGTAGTTAGGGTTAGGAGTTATGTAACATGTCTTAAGCAAGCTCCAAGCTCCTAGCTCCAAGCACCACCAAGGAAGAAGAGCAAGGCACTCTAGGGTTTGGCCACCACTAGAGGAAGAAGGAGACTCCAAGGAGGATCGACCACCAAGCTTGCAAAGGAAAGGGGTGATGTCGTGCACCAAAGGAGAAGGAGACTAAGGAACTAAATGAATCCTTAGTAAGAGAAAGGAAATGCATATATAGGAGGGGATGGAGGAGAAACCAAGGTAGAACAAAGCAAGGTGTCGCCCACCTAGGGACACTTGTCCATGTGCAAAGCCACAACTCTAACATGCCCTAACACATGTCCAAGGCCATTGCCACATGCAAGAATCAAGCACCAAGTTCCCACTAGTGGTGACACAAATGAGGTCAAAGAGAGTCAAAGGGGTCCATGGGTGACACACCTCCACAGGTCGACACAAGCACAGGCCGACACACCTAGGCCAACACAGGGAACTCTTTCCCGACACAAAGGTTCAACAAGG
Source organism: Alisma plantago-aquatica (assembly GCA_963693085.1). Lineage (NCBI taxonomy): Eukaryota > Viridiplantae > Streptophyta > Magnoliopsida > Alismatales > Alismataceae > Alisma > Alisma plantago-aquatica. The sequence continues at coordinate 33,958,735 of OY856411.1, forward strand.
CAAAGGCAAGGCACCACAAAGCCCAACAAGCTCAACCAAGCCCAAAGGAACTCAAGCAATGAACCCAAACCTTCCTCTCAACACTAGTGGAAGCAAGGAGAGGGAGGAACACCTCACAAGGTGGAAAACTTGCCCACAAACCCTAGACTTGGGTTAATTGCAAGTAGCACCTCCAACTCTCAACAAAGCACCAACAAACCCTAATGACCACCAAAGGTGATTAGCAAGCAACTAAGCATCAGGGTTAAGCAAAACATATAGGATAATCCCTAAATGGAGGTCAGGGTCCTTACAAACTAACCCCCTACAAAGGGATTTCGTCCCCAAAATCCGAAGAGAAAAGCGAGGGATACTACCTCCTCATCTCTTCCTCAAGCTCCCACGTGGCTTTCTTAACACCATGATGATGCCAAAGAACCTTCACAAGAACCAGGTCCTTCCTCTTCAGCTTCTTAACGCTTTTGTCAAGGATCGCCACAGGACCTTCCTCGTAGGTCACATCTTCGAAAAGCTCAACTTCGTCTGGCTGTATCACTGTTCCTGTATCTGGGTGACCTTTCTTCAGCATACTGACATGGAACACTGGATGTAACATGTGCAACTCTGGCGGCATCTCTAACTTGGAAGCTACCTTTCCAACACATGCTATAACCGGGTATGGCCCCATATACATGGGTGCTAGCTTACCCTTCCGGCCAAACCTTAGCACACCTCTCCACGACGAAACTTTAAGATACCCTTTTTCTCCTACCTGGAACTCCAAAGGTCATCGGTGATTGTCTGCGTAAGACTTCTGCCTGTCTTGTGCTGCTTTCAACTATTTTTGTATCACATTGATCTTCTCCGTCGTCTGTTGTACTAACTCAGGACCTAAAAGCTGATATTCACCAGACTCATACCAACACAATGCAGATCTGCACTTCCTACCATATAAGGCCTCATAAGGAGCCATGTCAATGCTCCGCTGATAACTATGGTTATAGGCGAACTCTATCAGACTGAGATGCATGTCCCAACAACCTAGGAACTACAAAACACAAGCTCGAAGGAGATCCTCCAAAGTCTGAATAGTCCTCTCAGACTGTCCATCTGTTTGTGGGTGGAAGGCGATACTGAACCTCAACTACGTTCCCAACGCTTTGTGCAACTATTCCCAGAAATGACTCGTGAACTGAGGACCTCTGTCCGAAACTATCGTCGTTGGCACACCGTACAAACGTACTATCTCATCCACATATACTCAAGCGAACTTCTCTGATGTATACGTTGTCTTTACTGGTATGAAATGGGTAGACTTCGTCAATCTATCCACTATTACCCAAATGGAATAATGAGACCTAGTTGTCCTGGGTAGACCAACTACGAAATCCATGGTTATATGATCCCATTTCCACTGTGGTATCAGTAGGGGCTGTAACATACATATCGGCTTATGATGCTCAGCCTTGACTTGCTGACAAACCGCACACCTAGCAACAAACTCGGCTACATCTTTCTTCAAGCCGGGCCACCAATACAGGTCCTTTAGACTATGATACATCTTGGTGACTCCTGGATGCATAGAATACATCGACGTGTGTGCTTCCTCGAGCACTAACTTCTTCAGATCATCAGCATCGGGGACCACCATCCTATCACGATAGCAAACTAGTCCATCCTCGGACTCATGGAACCCATCCTGCTTTTTGCTGTCGAACTCTGATCTGATCAACTATACTGTATCATCTATTTGCTATGCATCTTTGATTTGTTGTCTCAGCATAGGCTTGACTTGCATCTATGCTAAAAGTCCAGCTAACAAGGAAACTTCCATCTGCACATTCATCTGTCACAAGGAAATAAGCATATCCCGTCTATGGCATGCCAGGGAACTCAACTGTGCCTTCTTTGAAGAAAAAGAAGAAGACTTTCGGCTAAGCGCATCAGCTACCACATTCACCTTACCAGGATGATACTCGATGGTGCAGTCGTAATCATCGATTAAATCCATCCATCGACGTTGTCACATGTTTAACTCATACTGTGAAAAGATGTACTTCAGATTCTTCTGATCCGTAAAGATCTGACACACTTCCCCATAAAGATATTGTCTCCAAATCTTTAACGTATGAACCACCACATCCAACTCCAAATCATGAGTCAGATAGTTTTCCTCATGCTTCTTAAGCTGTCACAAAGCAAAAGAAACCACATGATCTTCCTGCATCAGCAAACAAGCTAAACCTTTCTTGGAAGCATCACAGAAAATAACATATCCCTTCCCAAGCTCTGGCAGCACTAGTACTGAAGCACTAGTTACCTTTTCCTTTAAACTTTGGAAAGCTTGTTGATAACGATCATCCCAGACAAAAGGTACATCCTTTTTGGTCAACTTCGTCATCGGTAACGCAATCATATTGAAGTCCTTGATAAACCTCTGGTAGTATCCTGCCAAACCCAGGAAACTACGAATTTCTGTCGGCATCTTTGGTTGTTCCCATTCCGCAACGGACTCCACCTTCTTCGGGTCCACTTTGACTCCTTCAACAGATATCACATGACCCAAGAAAGTTACTTCTTCCAACCAGAACTCACACTTACTGAACCTGGCATACAATTGATGTTGGCAAAGAAGAGTCAATGCTATTCGAAGATGTCGCTCATGCTCTTGCTTGTCCCAACTATAGATCAAGATGTCATCTATAAAGACTACAACAAACTGATCTAGGAACGGATGGAACACTCAGTTCATCAAATCCATGAAAGAAGCAGGTGCATTGGTTAGCCCAAATGGCATAACCACAAACTCGAAGTGACCATACCTCGTCCTAAAGGCTGACTTTGGTATGTCATCCGCCTTAATCCTCAACTGATGATATCCAGACCATAGATCGATCTTTGAAAACACAGTAGCACCACGCAACTGGTCGAACAGATCATCTATCCTCGGTAACGGGTATTTGTTCTTGATCATGACTTTGTTCAATTGTCGGTAATCTATACATAACTGCATCAATCCGTCCTTCTTCTTAACGAACAACACTGGAGCACCCCAAGGTGATGTACTTGGTCAGATGAAACCCTTGTCCAATAATTCTTGTAACTGCTTCTTAAGCTCTGCCATCTCTACGGGAACTATCCAATACGGTGTCTGTGCAACTGGATGTGTTCCTGGAACCCGATTGATCTCAAAATCAATCTCTCGGACACCGGGGAACTCATCGGGAAACACATCTGCAAACTCTCGGAAAACCAACACCTCCTCAAGGCTAGGACCTTTCGCCTTGGTATCCACAACGTGAGCTAAGAACGCCTTACATCCTTACCGTAACAACTTCTCTGCCACCATCGCCGATACTATACATGTCGGAAGAATCTTCCTATCTCCTTGGAAAATCCACTTCTTACCACCATCATCAAACATTGCCTGCTTGGAACTATAGTCCAAAATAACCTTATACTTCTCTAAGGTATCCATCCCAAGAATTACATCGAAACCATGCATATGAAGTGGTATAAGATCCACTTGTATCCTGTGCCCCAAAAAAGATAAGACACAAGATGGACACTCTTCTCGAAGCATCGAGGAACCATCAAGAGGGGTTTCTAACAACAAGCTATCCTTCTTACAACTAATAGGTAAATGATAGTTTTCAAGCATACTATAGGCGATAAAAGAGTGTGTAGCACCCGAGTCAACCAGAAAAGATATAAAGCAAGAAGAAGACATATCAAAATGAAATAACTCCATCTGACCTGCCACCACTCAAGGGTTGACTATTGCCTCTGACTGACTCATAGCATAAAATTGAGCCGTTGCTTGTTGTCCACGTCCTCTGCTTCCTTGAGCAGACGATCCCTCTTGTGACGCTTGACCACATCCTCGCCCTCTGCTACTACTGGGCTGATGTCTATCTGACCCTTGTTGATTCTGCCTTGGCTGCTGTGTCACTTCAACATCTCTACTCGGGCAATTTAACTTGAAATGCCCAGTCTGACCACACAGATGGCATACCCTATCTTCGAACTGTGGCCTAGATGGCCCTGTCACTGCCACTGAAGCTGTACTATGTGCCTTTGACGGTGAAGAAACATATCCTTTTCCCTTACTCGGAGACCATTGCGATGGTACACTGGAACCTCTCATCATGGAAGGTGTTGAAAACCTCGACTTCTTGAAGCCACCAAACCTCTGTCCCTGGAACTGAGCATGCCTCTTCTTATACATGGATTCTCTTTTCTCCCTAACTGACTGTTTGATCCTCCGGATAGATTCCACAAATGTAGCAAACCGCTCTCGGTTCTCCAACGCGGAAACAGGTGTTGTCAACTCAGCACTCAGACCCTTCTCAAAACATCTGATTCACTCTTCATCCGTTGCTGCCATGTGAGGACAAAACCTCAACAGATCCATGAACTTGGCCTCATACTCGGTGATGTTCATCGTTCCTTGGCGTAAGCACTCAAACTGACTGATCTTCTCATCCAGATACGTCTTCGGAAAGTATCTGCTGACGAACTCACATCGGAAAACCTCCCAACCGATCACCTCACCAGGCCGCTTCTCCTCCTCGATGGTCCACCAGTGACCAGCACTACCCTTCAGGAGGTAGACAGCGTGTTTTACTTTGTTTGCTTCGAGGATGTCGAGGATCTGGAAAGCATTCTCAATACTTGTTAGCCACATATCTACATCCGCTAGATCAGCCGTTCCAGCATAGTCCAAAGCTCTGACTCGGAGAAGCCGCTCAAAGGTCTTCCCAATACCTGATGTTTCATCATGGGGATCCTGTGCTCTCGGCGGAGGCACAAGAAATCTTTCTACCATGAGATTCATCGTAGCCATCATCTGCCCCATAAGCTGTTGGTAGGGAGGGTGTTCAAGAATGGTTGGGTCAGGTTGGGGGACCTCAGGCACCCGATCTTCATGTGTCTGCCCTATAGCTCCATCAACTGATGCAGCATCGCTGTTCTCAGTAGCATGTTCTTCACGGTTTCCAGACATCTTGGCTTTTCTTCCATTGAGGGCAGAAGATGATTATAAGAAAATCTGGAAAACTCACAAGAACAGACACAATCTAGTCCTAAATCCCTATAGACTCAGCGAACCTAGAGCTCTGATACCAAACTTGTGACAACACCTCCCTCTATCACACAAACAGCGAGGTGTTACGCGAAAACGTGCGGAAATCACGATAACCACCGATTACCAAAAACACGGGTTAATTAAAACCGATTGCATAAAGCGGAATAACTGATAAACTATTACATTTAGGTCCTCATCCTATAAGGAAACAAGTTATATAAACGTGTACAAGATCTTGACACGTGTCCACAACTTAGGGGATCAGCTGTCTAGCCCTCACATGAGTTCATCACCTGCTATATATATACATAACGACCGACATCCAGACATCAGCAGGATATACAAAACATCAGCAGCTATACATCGTGAAACAATATCAAAACGCCTCCAACGACCTGAGAGTACAGGTATGACTCTAAGACTCTACTACAAAATGACCAAAACAACAACATGTCCATCTCTTACCTTCTACTACTCGTCTTGCTTCTCGGTCGCAACTCCACGAACACCACCACGTCTAGCTTGAACACCTAAAAGGTTGTAAACCAGTGGGGTGAGACACAGTCCCAACGAGAAACATAACTCCCCACCGAAACTACAAAACCAAAGGAAGATTAAAGTAATAGCAGTAGATAACTGATAAAAGGTATAACAAGAGCAGTCTATATAGCAAAGCTATTCATACCATCAGGCTTACCAGATGTACATATGGCATATAACCTAATATCTCTTTATGGAACATGATTAACAAGATAAGATTTATAAGATCTTGCCTCATAACATAAGGAACGTATAAGTAACTGCAAGTATAATGAGATTAACTACACAAGCAAGGCCTCAATCAATGTTCAGTGTTTTGTCTTAAGTAGTAAATACTATTTGGCTGAATTACATATTGTTATGCCCTGAGGAAGTGAGTCGTACCGCTCAGATCCAACCGACAGCTGCGAAACCTGAAGTCGGTGCCATACAAGGTCAATGAAAGAGTCAGACTCCACGACCTCTCACCTCATGGTCAGTGCGAGAGTACAACACAAGTAGGACCGCAGTCTCATGCTTAAGTGACCTTAGCCACAGGGTCAGCTTACCCTCTGCCTAGCCCGCCTTGGTATAGGTATCGACACTAGTGAAACTGAGCCACGGGCCTGTTCACCGTGCTCTGAGCCATGAACGCATTCATGCTCCCATATCACTCATCCTGAGCCATGGGCCTATTCACCATGCTCTTATCATATTTGGGCTACGGGCCTGAATCTGCATCGTGGAGTCCACAACCGAAGTTGCACTCTTTCCTCCTCACTTTAGGCTAGGAGAAACCTCACATACTTAACAATATGCGCTCTGGGTTAACCCGTAGGAGAACCCGTTTCACCATCACCACCTCCTAACGATGATGGATCTAAGGCCAGGGCAAACTACATGATATGTTCCACTGTGATTAGTTAGTATATTTTAAGTGGATTGTTGAGGCAACCAAGTTGTAACACATGCATAACCTAAAACTACATTATTATTGCCACCATCATGCTATTCTAGGATCTCAATCCCTTATCACAAGAAACCACTACCTCAATAGGCATTCTCATCACTTGGGATATCAATCCCAGATCATCATCAGAGGATAACACCTCAATTGGGCACTTTAGCCAAACCCAGATCCTCGGACCAAAACACATCATGCATGTGATCTCATCATCAAGAGTAACCATCAAAGCAGTGTTACTCAAACATATATATATATATATATATAGATATATATATACCTCATAGCCCTTTACCTGGCTATGCATCTATATGAAACACTTGCATAGTTAGTATGCACAATCATCATGGATTGATAGAAGAATCATATTAGTCAATATAGGGTGACATTGATGATCATATGCTTTATCATACATGCCTCAACCTATGATCATAGACATAGGTCATATCATCATGGAAACCATCTTACATGCTTATCATTTACTCCGCATTATTTATATCATTCAAGATGATCAAAAACACATGGAATGTCATGTCAAGATACATAGATGCGATCTACTCTATTAAGCATATCAAGGGTCACCATTATAAACCAAATCGTCATGCATAAACAAGAACTAGCATATCAGTTTCTAGAAGGAACAAGACCCTTACTAGAAGCACCCACTTCCCTCACCAAAGGTAGTATCGGGCTGGGTACTCTCCCCAATCGTCCAACACTACAAACACATAACGGTCAAGAAGACCAGCACATATCGACCAAGCCTATCAGAACATATCGGCCAAGCATATCAGCACATATCGTCCAAGCATATCGGCACATATCGGCCAAGCATATCAGCACATATCGGCCAAGCCTATCAGCACATATCGGCCAAGCATATCAGTAAGGGTGTCAGGCTACCTTAGGGTGTATCGTGCACCTAGATGTATCGTCCAGCATGCATCGTGCAACCACATGCATATCAGGCAACCCAACACATAACGCCCATCAGCATATCGTACAACTATGCCTAGGAGACATATCATGCAACGGTGCATCGTGCACCTCGGTGTTGGGAAACACAGCGTTGTGTAACACAGGGGTTTAACAGCCTCAAAGGATGCAACTCAAGCGGGCAACAAGAACCTTGTCGCTCAGCTAGCCTAGCTTGGACCTATCAGCCGACGCACAGGGCAAAGACTTGTGTGACACCCGTCACAACACCACAGAACTAACTAACAAACTCCACACCTCAAAATACAACGACACCAAGCCATCACATAGGCTAAGTGTATCGTGCATGTTACTCATCAAGGTGTGGTGCCCGACACACACACACAAGGCAGGAACCAAGTGCAACGCCCGACACAGCCACAACATATCATCTAAGGCTCTAGGTCAAGAGGGTATCGGGAAATATCAGCACTAACACCATATCAGGCAAGGTGCAACCCGACAAGGTCACCATCTACGTCAAGCACAAGGGCACCAAAACCCTAATGGATTAATAAGATGGCTCACCTGTCAAAAACCAAGAGAGAGGGGTCTTGCTAAGCTTCTTAACACCAATTCGGGCAACATAAGGTTCAACCACAACCAAGGTCCACATCTACCACAAAGCTCACCTCTCGAATCCATGGTGAGAGAAGGGTGTTACTCAAGCAACTAGAACACAAGATCACCTCTCAACTCAAACGAGAGAGAAGTATTGCTCATATCACTAGAGTTCAAGCTCACTTCTCAAGACCAAAGGAGGGATAGGGGTGTTGCTAAATAAGAAACCTTAGAACATGGATTGGTCAACAAGAAACAACTAAGCAAGAAACCAAACTAGCAACATGCATAGCTGATATGATCATAAGCAACATATAAGAACATAGAAGAAGGTAGTGTAGTTAGGGTTAGGAGTTATGTAACCTGCCTTATACAAGCTCCAAGCTCCTAGCTCCAAGCACCACCAAGGAAGAAGAGCAAGGCTCTCTAGGGTTTGGCCACCACTAGAGGAAGAAGGAGACTCCAAGGAGGATCTGCCACCAAGCTTGGAAAGGAAAGGGGTGATGTCGTGGACCAAAGGAGAAGGTGACTAAGGAACTAAAGGGATCCTTAGCAAGAGAAAGGAAACACATATATAGGAGGGGATGGAGGAGAAACCAATGTAGAACAAAGCAAGGTGTCACCCACCTAGGGACACTTGTCCATGTGAAAAGCCACCACTTTAACATGCCCTAACACATGTCCAAGGCCATTGCCACATGCAAGCATCAAGCACCAAGTGTCCACTAGTGGTGACACAAATGAGGTCAAAGAGAGTCATAGGGGTCCATGGGCGACACACCTCCACATCCTGACACAAGCACAGGCCGACACACCTAGGCTGACATAGGGCACTCTTCCCCGACACAAAGGTTCAACAAGGCAAAAGCAAGGCACCACAATGCCCAACAAGCTCAACCAAGCCCAAAGGAACTCAAGAAATGAGCCCAAACCTTCCTCTCAACACTAGAGGAAGCAAGGAGAGGGAGGAATACCTCACAAGGTGGCAAACTTGCCCACAAACCCTAGACTTGGGTTAATTGCAAGTTGCACCTCCAGCTCTCAACAAAGCACCAACAAACCCTAATCACCACCAAAGGTGATTAGCAAGCAACTAAGCATCAGGGTTAAGCAAAACAAACAGGATAAGCCCTAAACGGAGGTCAGGGTCCTTACAATGTAGTTGGACAAGGTGGTTTAGAGTGGTTCCAATCTCCAAACTAGGAGATAGTCAATTTACTACCTAGAAAGGTCAACCTCTAGGACTTTGTAGTCCATGTATACCTATATTCATTCATAAGAGATACAAGGAGACCACCATACATCTAAGGAATTACCTACTCAAGACAAGATTCTTCCACCTACACAAGGACTTACCCACTTGTTCAAGATGTTTTTTTAGCCTTCAATAAGGACTTACCCACACTAGCATAAAGTTTTTGACCTTTAAAGAATCACCCATTCTCTCTTGAATCATATCCTTACCCTTCTCCTTCACCTAGAGAAGATCTTCACCTCTTCTTCAACCTTGAAGAAGAATAGTAATAGATTCACCTTCACTCGAGACATCTTGCTACCACCTTAGCTCTTTGAGAAAGGGGATAGGGAAGATGAAATGGAATGAGTTCTTTATAAGCACATGGAGGTATCTCTCTTACAACTTGCCTAAATCACTCATAATCGCAAAATAATTTGTAAATGGGAGAGAGAAATGGGCTCAAGGAGTTGCAACACACTCAACTATATCAAGGACTTCGAATAGAATGAATGAGAAATTTTGGAATGAAATCCAAGGGGTCCTATTTATACCTGGGGGTGTTCCCTTGAGTTTGGAATCACTTAAGGGAGAAATATAGCCATTTTCCAAGGTATAATGGATCTATTCTCACTCAAAACAACTCTCTAATGGTTATAATCACCTTTTCTACATTTTCTGTACAGTACATTCAGTCAATTTTCAATAAAGGTAACTCGACCGATCCACAAAGTGACAAAGCTAATTTTTAAACTATCGGTCCAGTTTGTTCTTGGAAACTTGACAGATGAGTCAAAATTAGTTTTTCTTAGTTGATTGATTGGTTGAGTTCTGTGAGTGCGCAACTGGACCAAATGGTCATCTTTAGAAAATCCATCAGAGACTGATAAACATCCTATGAAAAATTTTCCAGTTTGACTTTTGAGTGAACAAACATTGGAATTATGTGTCCTTGATTTTTTCTCATCTTAGTTACAAGTCATTTCATGAATAAAAGTAATTATATAATTAAGCTAAGGTCATATGGAGTTATTTCCCAAAATGCACACTTGCATTGCTTTTGACTTGAATTTGAACAAGCTAGGGCTTGTGTAATTTGATCCTTTTCATGTACCTAAAGCTTGAAATCAATATTGAACAAACATGTTAGATACACAGGAATGGAATAGTTAAGTCATTATTAAAATATGGTCCATGTGTAACTCTCAAGTCAACAGATGTAACTAATAAGTAGTGTTGAGAGTTATATCTCTGGTTGTGACATGAGTTTCGACTCGTGGTTCACTACATTTTTTTGGGTGATTGAGAGCAGCAGTAGAAGACTTGTGGCGGTGAGGAGCTGAGTTGATGGACCTTAGTGATGGTTGTTTAGTTATATAGTGTGTCCTAGAGTCATCAATGTATTGTGCTAACCAATTCCTCTTTCAGGCCTATGACGTGGATTATTATTGCACAAGCAAATTCACTAGGAATATAATTCCTAGATTTTACCAAAACCAATGTGCAATAATGTCGCTCACAAGTAGATGGATCTTATCATAGTATTGTTGAGGATAAAATCCCAAGGGACTACCTTTTTAAGAACTATCTAATCAATGTAACTTAGCAAGAACTAGTATTTATCACAAAAGATGAGATTGGTTTTATTAATCTAAGTTGCAAGAATAAAAGGATCTAGATTTTGGTTCTAGTTATCAATTGATGGAAATAATAGGGTGGAATTTGGTTTCACCGCCACTACTTGAATATGTGCTATCATTCAAGTCCAAACCTATATGAATATGTAGTTGGAGTTATGCAAGTTTCCCCTTTTGGCATCATAAACTTGCATATGTAGATATCCATGTAAGCTCGATGCCTCATTACTTACAGATCCTCTATCCAGTGCTCTAGAGACTTTGCATCATAAGTTCTCATTAGGGTGTTCAAATCTTGAACGTTGAAGTTTTCATAGTAAAAGATTATAAGAAATCATGTAAAGCGAGTGATCAATCCAAAAAAAATCCAATAAACGATTGGCTATGAATTATAATTGGAACATGAATGAAATTGCAAGAAATGGGTAGTGGGAATAGTCCCCACACCCCAGTGAAAAGACTACTCTCTCGACATGGTGAGATTAATATCAAAAGAAGAGGAAGAGGACACCATCATAGTCATCATGGTGGTAGAAGCGGCTTAGTGTGGTGTTCAACGGAGGACTTCCTTCCTTCTTTCTCATTTAGGAACTAACCCTAGCTTGCATCGAAAGCAAGTGGATGAACGACAACTCAGGGAAGAGATCGATCTCCTTGGAGAAGGAGATCAACAACTTTTGGGGTTACAAATGAAGGAGATATGTCGATATGTGCATGAGGTCGATAGATGTCGAATATCTAGGTCGATAGAACTAGCTCAGTTGACAAGCGTCGTCCTTACTTTGATCTCAATGGTAGCGTTTTGGCATTTCTATCTCCAGAACATCTGATATGCCTTATTTGACTGCACTGGGGGGCCTATTTATAGGGTTGAGGTTGTTGACATCTTTGCATCAGTGTCGACCTTGTTTTTGGTTGACAGGCATGTCATCCTTGAGGGTCTACAGCTTTTGGACTTCCCAATTTTTGATCTGTCGGTCGACAGGATTGTCGACCTTGAGGGTCGACAAGTCTGTCAGTTTAAATTGTGGATGTTGATGAGAGTGTCGACAACACTGTGTCGACAACTTAATTTATTGGCGGTTGCTTGCCCGGTGATGATGTTGAAGGAGAGATCGATGGATTTGTCGACCTACTAGGTCGACAATGTTGTTGAGCATCTATCAATGAGGTTACCAAGAGATTTGAGTGTTGATTAGGGAGGTTGAAAAGGTTGTCGAGCTCTTGTCGAGTAGCGAGACGCCCCAAGGAAATTTTTTTGCAGAGTGATTGAATTCAAAACCTGCAAAGGGATTCAAGAAAAGTATTCAATTGATACAAATTAGGATGAAAACCTAAGTCGATCAAAACATAGCTATTGTAATGAAAACTAATCTATATGAATGCTAAATTTGACTGAAAATGCAACTAAAAATGGGATGAATATGCACGCATCAGTTTGTCATGCTCAAATGGGAGAAAAGAAATCTTTAAAAGTAGAAAAGACAGAAGATATCCATCATTTCCAAACTTAACTGATGTTAGGTAATTGATACTCATAATACTAGTACCGCTAACAGTTTACTTTCAATTAACCTACAAGAAAAACACTCAAACACCCTCCTCTAAGAAGAGATGGACTGGAAGCAAAGAGCTCATATACACTGGTTACAATATGGTGATGGCAATACACAGTTTTTCCATGCCTATGTCAAAGAAGGAAGACATACAACCAGCATCTGCAGTCTCAGAGATGATACCAGTGAATGGGTGGAGTCACCATAAACACTAAAAGATGTAATTCTCAACCACTTCCACAAGCTTATGGAAACACATGATGCAAACACTCCTAACGAAGACAACATTGCTTCTTATATTGGTCACTTATCAGCTCCTAATAATCATGCCCTGAACTTTATCGCCAAGACACCTAGTCTTGAAGAAATTAAGAGAACAACTTTCCTTATGTCCCCATCTAAAACCCTGGCCAAGATGGAGTATATAATGACTTCATTAAATCTCAATGGGGGTAATCTTAGCAACTCAATTGTCCTCACTGTCCAACAGGCCTTCAACACATGCAACATTGATAACAAATTAGAAGATGAACATATGATACTTATCACCAAGATGAGACAGCCCCATTGATGCTCTGAATTGCAACCAATTTCTATGAACAACTCATGTTTCAAACTAATATCCAGTGTTTTGGTCAAGTGGCTAAAACCCCATCTACCATCTTGGATCTCAAGCAATCAGTCCAATTTCATCCATGGTCGTTACATAAATGGCCATATGCTTGTGGTGCAAGAGGTGGTACACTCGATGAAACAAGAAGTTAATGGCAATAAGTGGGTCAGTATCAAGTTAGATCTTTCCAAGCCTTCGATTGTATGAGTCAACCTTGTATAAAGGACACCCTCATGAAGATAGGACTACCGTCTATAACTATATCACTAAACATGGTGATCATCACTAGTGGGTGCACCTCAATCCTTTCCAATCGGTAAAAGGTGTCCAACAGGGAAACCCCATTAGCCCATATGTCATCGCCATCTGCATGGAGAGGCTCTCTGAAGTAATCATTGTTAATGCATCGCTTATCACTTACAATCACTAAGATGTTTATCCTAGAGTTTAATCCTTTTTCTACTTCTGATTAAGGCTAGTATAGAAAGGGTCGATCCCACAGGACAACTTATTAAGATTGTTATCTCTACTCCCAATTATTTGAAGAACTTATTTTATTTGTTTTTGGTATTTTTTTTTATTTTGGAACAGAAAGTAAAAGTCAATTTTTGGGGGTTGGTGATTAACACTAAGGAAAGAAATACAAGAATAAAAATGCACTTAACAAGAATATAAATTTGCCCTGTCATAAGGAAAATTAAGATTGTTGTTATCACAAGAAATACTATTATGAATGAAAAGAAAAGGAATTTAAAGAAATAAAAAGCAAGCGGTGATTAAATCAAGAGATGGGAATCAAGGCTTTAGGGGTTTTCACCACCTTAGCCTAGGAAAAAAAACTAATCCTTATAATGACAGATTCAATGAAGGCAAGTGAATTAATAAAAATCCACTAAAGATGGACTCCACATGAGCCCATTGGTCCTGGTGCTCATGCTTCTTAGTTCATCATCATAAAAGAAGATCCACGGTCATTTCAAAACTCCTATGCAATTGGGTTGTTGTTCTAAATCCAAACATCCACGGTGATATCCATCCAGATTAACTTTTGATCAAATCAATTAATTACTTTGATAGATCAATTAATTATCAAACCCAAAAGCCATCTAGAATCATTTTTAAGGAAAAGTCGATAAAGACATGGCTAAGGGGTTATTCTCCCTTCCTCTATAGAGAACTACTGACTCATGCTTGTGGAGAAAAGGGAGACGGAGGGAAGAAGAGTTCTAGCCATAGTCTAGTCTTACTAAAGGATAGTTCCTTCAACTAGAGTCAATGAAATGGTCGACGCTTAATCCCTTGCTCCAGTCCACGGAAGAATAACAGGAAGAAGAAACTAGATCTAAAAGAGAAAAGTAAAAGAACAAAAATTTAAGGAAACACTTAACTTGCAAAAACTATTCTTTATTGATGGAAAGAACAATAACATAAGAACATAAGAAGATTGCTCAGAAATCCCGTACAAAGATGATACAAAAGATGATGCTTGGGAGGAGGAAGTGCCCCTCCTTTTATAGGAGAAGGAGGGGTAAACTATCCAAAAAAAGAGGGGGAAAAAAGAGAAGGAGCCATCCTTTGAACTTTCAAGATTTGGTCAATAGGAATTTGATAGACTTTAATTGTCTTGACCATGTAACTCTCTTCAATGCAGATTCCGGTTGCAGCGAATTCGAACGTATTTCGCTCCCGTAAAAAGCACAAAAGCGGTCCAAATAATTGAATATTATTTTAGAAAATTAAATTTCCTTTCCAATGAATACTTGTACACTCAATTTGGACTTTGGATGCAAGAGTTATGGCACGTTTGGGGACATATATACAATAATTACAGGACTGCTGCAAATTGTACAATTATACTCCAAGAATATTTATCCCATTTCCTACAAAATCCAAGAAAATATAATTAAAATTCTTCTTGACAAGAAAAATATAATATAATGTAATTAATTATAAAACTAATAAAATAAACAACAAAACAATCATAAAAAGATATCTAAAAGATGTAAAGAAAATTGATGAAAACACATTTATCAAAATACCCCGGACTTGAATCTTTGCTTGTCCTCAGGCAAGTAAAATCACAAATAAAGTCCAATTTATACTCCCAATATGCCATCCTCACCTTAATAACATCACTACAATCCTCACCTCCAAATTTTGGCCAAATGACCTGATTTCCTAGAACCACATAACATAAAATTCTATATTCCCTATCAAAACAATTGTCAAATCTTGCTTCTAAAATAAGATTTTGTAGAAAAATAGGCATCTCTTACTTTCGTTTTGACACTCTCAATTTTTATTAATTTTTTTTAAGTTATTTCACAAGAATAGGAAGAATTTGGGGGTGTGAAAACAAAGAAAGAAGTGATAAAAATATATTGATCCCTCCTCTATTCGACTCAGGATATGAATTTATGGAGTTGTGGCTACATTGGTCACAATTTTTTTCATGTGCACTTTTGACATCTTTTGATGGTACGCCCCTTTATGGGGTATGGAGTTTTCATTTTGGGAAGCATGCCACCCCGGACTTGATTTTTTTCTGGTGGTGATTCTTTGTTTCTCTTTTTTAGAAGAAAGAAAGAGGGAAGGAAGAGAAGTTTTTATGCTTATAACTTTCAATTTTTTTTCATATATTTTTATCAGAGAGTGTCATTGCTCTAGTTAGACTATTCCTATAAATCACATCATACAAATTTTATAACAAGATAATCCATTGTTTAAATATAGGGAAATTATGTTTGGTTCTAATCCATTCCTTATGACTTGCCAACTATTCCGAGGAGTGATGTTATTAAGGATCCTAGGTGAAATGGTGGTTTCAAACATGGCAATTTGTAATAGATTTTGCAAAAAATTTAATAAATTAAATTTCGGGTACAATGATATATGTCTACTCAATGGCCGACTAGATAAAGGCCATTTTGTAACAAAAGAAATAAAACATGGCCGACTAGATAAGGGCCAAACTAAAAATTTTGAAATTTTGTGATTTTTTAAGGAAATTAAAACTAAATTATATAACATAATGAAAATTTTCAGAAAAATAATATAGTGTAGGTGGAAGGAGTACGTACCACCTACCTCCACCCCAGACTTTAAATTTTGCTCGTCCCAAGCAAAACACAAATGCAGGATGGAGGGAAGAAAATCACTGGGATCACCGGGAGATCTTGGTAGCTGAAAAAATGTCCAGCTGAAGGTGATGTTGATGATGGTTGTAGCTTTGAACAAAGTAGCTTCATGGTATACCCAATTGATGGGTGATCGTAGAGGATGAAAGAGGATTTCATAATGTTTTTTGCCTCGCACTCCTTCTAAAAGGATCCACACATATTCCTTTAGTAGTAAAGGAAATGTCATAAATGTGAGTGGCTTGAGGGGGATTGGTGGGTGTTCAGTGGGTGGCACATATGGCGTCGACTCTACAACATCGGGAGGGGGATCAGGCTTTGGTTTCCCTCTATCATATTGATCTAAATATAGTAAAATTGGTGGTAATATGAAAGGGACACACGGATTTAAATCAACGTCATACATATTTTGGCTCTCCTCAAAATTCATGCAATCAACCTTGGGATGGATGGATTTCATGGTTGATATTGCAGGTGACTGTAGTTCCTCTATGCAAGGATTTCCCAAGGGTTCTTGAAGGATAAAAATGGGGATATATTCCTTGCATCCATTAGAAGGGGGTATATAGATTTCTTGTAAGGAGTTCTCCCCTTCTATATCATCCTTATGTAGAATGGGAATTGGTTGAGGAAGAATAGGAGGAATCATTTCATCAATGGAGGTGGGCTGCTCATTATCCAGAATAGATCCTACCAGAGGGGATTGGTCGTCGATAACAATTGGACTTTTGCAAATGATGGGAAAGGTCGTTGGGTCTTTAGGATGACTCTCTGAGATTGACTTTTCATACTCGACTAATAAAGTCTCCAAGGGAAGGGTAGGAATGAAAACGTCCTCATCGCACAAGGAATACGACCCAATGGTATGTATTGTTTCTTTATAATCCGACGTATATGACATAAAAATTAGATCATCATCATCATCTTCAGGAAGAACCATCTTAGGTTGCTCTAAGTCCTCCACATATTTTTGTGCTTGGGCCTCTAGAAAGGTTGCTAAAAGGGCTTGCCTGGTTTCAAGTTTTTTCTGTCCTTCTACTACCATTTTTTTAAAGCCCCAAGTCTCTCTTTTAGTTGATTTTCATTATTCGATTCATACATCCCAAAAAAATTACCACCCTCACCATTCCCCCCATAAGGATCTTGGTCATGGTACCCAGTATGTTGGTTGTGGTGTTGCTCCTCATAATAATCTTCAGAAGATGGAGGATTGTTATTTCCATTGCTCTCATTATGGTGGCAAGATACAATATTACAAGGTGTCACTGAGTCCTGGGGGAACATATTTGGAACATCTGGGTTTTGGGATTGCGCTTTCAGCAAGGTGGCCAGCAAGGTTTGGCTAGTTATGAGTTTTGCTACCATCTTCTCTAGGGACCTAAGTTTCTCTTCTTGTTGAGGATTATATTGGGTATCATAAATAGGTCCATTTCCCCCAAAGTTTTGTTGTCATACCCTCTCTCAAAATATGGATAGCAAGGTTCCCCATAATGGCTCTCAGAAAAATAAGGATTTACATTGTACCCACCAGGATGAAAGGGCTCATAAAGAGGGGTGCTATGGGATAAAGTTGGATAGACAAGACATGTGTGGTGGCAATGACCACAATAATAACATTGTGGGGGATATTGCAATGCAAACTCCACTTGAAAGGTTTTTTTTTTACAATTCAAAAAAGAACTAAAGATTTTGTACAAGACCGTAAATTACAAAAAAAAACAAAGGGAATATGACTCAAGGTTAAAATTTACAAAACTAACTAAAATTACAATTTTTTACAAACTAGTGTATTTGCAGAAAAAATAGACTGCCGAAATGGAAACTCGACAGAAGGAGGAGTAGCACTTCCGGAATGTTACTCAGAAGGCATAAAAAAAGGAAAAAAAAAATTTCAAAAATTTTGGGGTTCGAAAGAAACAAATCTGTTGTCCACGGCAATGGCGCCAAATTGTTAATGTGTCGTTTAGTACTTACAATCAGTAAGATGTTTATCCTAGAGTTTAATCCTTTTTCTACTTCTGATTAAGGCTAGTATAGAAAGGGTCGATCCCACAGGACAACTTATTAAGATTGTTATCTCTAATCCCAATTATTTGAAGAACTTATTTTATTTATTTTTGGTATTTTTTTTAGTTTTGGAGCAGAAAGTAAAAGTCAAGTTTTGAGGGTTGGTGATTAACACTAAGGAAAGAAATACAAGAATAAAAATGCACTTAACAAGAATATCAATTTTCCTTGTCACAAGGAAAATTAAGATTGTTGTTAGCACAAGAAGTACTATTATGAATGAAAAGACAAGGAATTTAAAGAAAGAAAAAGTAAGCGGTGACTAAATCAAGAGATGGGAATCGAGGCTTTAGGGGTTTTCACCACCTTAGCCTAGGAAAAAACAAACTAATCCTTAAAAACGACGGATTCGATGAAGGCAAGTGAATTAATAAAAATCCACTAAAGATGGACTGCACATGAGCCCATTGGTCCTGGTGCTCATGCTTCTTAATTCATCATCCTAAAAGAAGAAGATCCACAGTCATTTCAAAACTCCTATGCGATTGGGTTTGTTGTTCTAAATCTGAACTTCCACGGTCATATCCATCCAGTTTAACTTTTGATCAAATCAATTAATTACTTTGATAGATCAATTAGTTATCAAACCCAAAAGCTATCTACAATCGTTTTTAAGGAAAAGTCGATAAAGCCATGGCTAAGGGGTTATTCCCCTTGCCTCGATAGAGAACTACTCACTCATGCTTGTGGAGAAAAGGGAGACGGAGGGAAGAAGAGTTCTAGCCATAGTCTAGTCTTACTAAAGGATAGTTCCTTCGGCTAGAGTCAATGAAATGGCCGACGCTCAATCCCTTGCTCTAGTCCATAGAAGAATAATAGGAAGAAGAATCTAGATCTAAACGAGAAAAGTAAAAGAACAGCAATTGAAGGAAACACTTAGCTTGCAAAAACTATTCTTTATTAATGCAAAGAACAATAACATAAGAACACAAGAAGATTGCTCAGAAATCCCGTACAAAGATGATACAAAAGATGATGCTTGGGAGGAGGAAGTGCCCCTCTTTTTATAGGAGAAGGAGGGGTAGTCTATCCAAAAAAAGAGGGGGAAAAAGAGAGGGATCCATCCTTTGAACTTTCAAGATTTGGTCAATAGGAATTTGATAGACTTTAATTATCTTGACCATGTAACTCTCTTCAATGCAGATTCCCGCAGCAGCGATTTCGAACGTATTGTTCTCCTGTAAAAAGCACAAAAGTGGTCCAAATAATAGAATATTCTTTTAGGAAATTAAATTTCATTTCCAATGAATACTTGTACACTCAATTTGGACTTTGGATGCAAGAGTTATGGCACTTTTGGTGACTGTTATACAATAATTACAGGACTGCTGCAAATTGTGCAATTATACTCCAAGAATATGTATCCCATTTCTTACAAAATCCAAGAAAATATAATTAAAATTCTTCTTGAAGATAAAAATATAATATAATGTAATTAATTATAAAACTAAGAAAATAAACAACAAAACAATCATAAAAAGATATCAAAAAGATGTAAATAAAAGTGATGAAAGAAAATTTATCAATCATCTAGACTGTCAATGATAACCACTAGAAACTTGTCCGGTTAACGAGATATGGACCTCTTCTCTCACACACTTTCTTCACAGACGACGTTCTTCTATTTGCTGAAGTGAGTCCGCAATAGGTAGAAATCATTCTTGATGTTCACAACAAATTCACTGAGGTGTTAGGACAAGTCATATCCAAACAAAAATCTCATTACTTCTTTTCATCAAACACCTCACGTTCTGAGAAATGATGTTTCAGTAGACAAATTGACATTGCAAGCACCAATGATGTGGGAAGGTACCTTGATGTCCCCATCCTCCTTCATCGGCTCAACAAAAACACCCAACAAGACATCTCAACAAATCAGAGAGAGCATGACCAGCTTCTATGTATGACATCTTTCTATGGCCAGTAGAGTCACCCTAGCTAAGGAAACTCTCTCGGCAATCCCATAGTATACGATGCAAACTGTGAAGCTCTCACCGTCACTATGCAATGATATTCACAAACACATAAAAAAATTTATCTGGTCGAGAGGTAGAGAACAAAATAAACTATCCCTAGTCTCTTGAAAGAAAGTCACAACTCCCACATCTGAGGGTGGGCTTGGCATCAAGAGTTTAAGGGACCAAAACAACACCATGATGTTAAAAAAACATTTGGTCATTCTTGAACAATCACACAACTCAGTGGGTGCGAGTCATGAGTGAAAAATACATGAAGGGTGATGTCGTCATCAATAAACCATGCTCCTAAGCCTGGGATTTCATCAAAACAAACATTAATGACATAAAGAATGCCTGCCACAAATCCATTAACTCATGCATTCACACCAATGTCTAGTCAGATATATGGATTAATTACATGTCAATCCATGATACCAACCCAAAGATGAGTATTCTGGAGGAACTCAATGATACATATGTTAGCTCCATGAGACTATAGATTGGTGAATTGTTCTATTACTTCATATGTTCCTTCATGCCCCTAGGTGCTTGGGACGCTATCCAATATATCCCACCACCTACTGAGGACTCAAAGCTCGACTATTGGGTTTGGCCTCACAAACCTATGGGTAAACTCACGACCAAAGAAGTGTACATTTGGGTTACAATAGGAATTGTAACTCACACAAAGGGCAAGTGAAATTATATTTGGAAGATGAAGGTCCCAGAATGACTCAAGATGTTTTTCTGGCCCCTTCAGCACCACACACTTATCACTAATACAAAAAAGCATAACATGTACCATAACATAAAGAAATCCCATCCTATATGCAATAATGGTGATGAAACCTTACTTCACTGGCTGAGAGACTTCCCACACATCTAGACAGTTTGGTCTACGATTTAGGAACCAAAAATTCCTTTCTTTTGGTTGAACATGAGTGGGTACATTAAATAATCTCACCAATGAATGGCCCCTCCAACCAAGATGTGCTCCACATTGTCACCTGCTGGCACATGTGGAACACTAGGAATAAACATGTTCACAAAGGAACCATTCCCAATGTACAATCCCAAATTACTTTCATAAATGATAGGACAAGTTCCATCATCAAAGCGATGGAATCTACTCCTATAGTAACAAGATTGACTAATAGGACCTTTACCCACCCAGGGCCACATGATTACATCCTCTTTGTGGACGCTGCCTTTAAGGAAAAATTTTGAATGCCTACATTGGCATCCATGCCATTGACAAACAAGGCAATTTTCTCTCAGGTAAGGGTCTCCCACAAAAAGCAAACTATCCTTTATAGGTGGAGCTACAAGCCATTGTTATTGCTTATTCAATATGTAAAGCTCAAAACATGACCAGAGCTATCATTTTCTAAGACTCCATCTCTTCAGTGGATCTGGTGAACTAGGAAAATTTCTCTTTACTGAAACTCCAACAACTTTAGAGGAAATTCCAATTCATCAAATCAATTTTGTCCAAACTCTTAGTTATCCACATTCCTAGAGACATGAATGAATTTGTTGACACCATATCAAAAAACTCCCCTTTATGTCATGCTATTTTGATTGCAACAAGCCATGTTGGCTTGTTCACACACTAGATATCAATATGCTATAATTTTGTCCTGCATTAGAGCACATCATGAATAATACATAAGTTTCTATTTCCCACAAGAAAAAGATTCATCCATGTATACTTAGGTCCGAGCAGGGAAAGTTTGTATATGGTGTTTCAATCGAATTGATATTATGGTAGCATTCTAATGCTTGTACATGTGGCATATATGAATAATGTCCTTCTGTATGATATGTTGTGGCAGAGGCCATAGGGAAGTTGTAAAAAAATTCTTTGCATGAGATATGAATATATGCAAGGTATTGGGATCATATGTAAATGTTTCTGAGCATGTTGGTGAGGTCTAAATCGGTTTAAATTTACCCTTTTTCTAGATATGTGACAATTAGTGATTAATCATGTTTTGTGGTTTGAGTAATCTCATTTAGTGTGATAGGTTCTCACACAACCCTTGTCACATCATAAAGAGGATTACACCTCATTTAGGGATCAACCATGCCAAAAGGTCATTCAGACCACCATATCATTCCTCCAAGATCGTCATTATCCTTCCATGCCTTATAAAATGGCTCAACAAACATCATCGTACATGTGATACACAGGCTCAACATTATATTCCATTATATAACTAAAAAGGTGTTTGTAGAATAATACAGTAGGGTGATCTTAGTATTAAGATCATTCCTTCATTATATCAATATACAAGTAGGCGAGGTATGATTGACCACCATCTTACTTATAGTGCACATATTTAACATAAAAAATCTTCAATCATAAAGTTATGATACCTTCCAGTATTAACATGTTAGACTTATAATAACATTAGGAATAATATTCCATCATTAAATTAACCATTCAAAGAAGGGTAGCATGATTAACCAACATCATCTATTTGCATTATGGTTAGGATCAACAAAATAGGTCACATTGAAGCTACAAATCAGCACTTATACACAAACTCTAACTCATGGTATCCTCATAGGATCATGGATGAATAAGGAAAGCCATTGCCATCAAATCCCATTATATCCTCTAGTATGGATCCATGCATAGAACAAGGTTTAAACATATGGTTATATTAATCTGAGAGAAAAGGTAAGATAGAAAAGTCAAGGCATTGAACCATTTAATCAGCATCATCAAAACCAAAACATCAAACCATGGGATTCACCCAAAACCATTAGATGTTGGGGCATCAAACCCTAACCATAGGATCATGTTCTTCATTCATAACCATCGGTTCAGATTTAGTTTCAAACCCTTGAATTACTTAGTTAAGAAAATCATCAAATTAGGACCTAAACGAGTCATCACATAGGATCTAATGTCCCCATCAGTTGTGGTGTCAAGGGCCACCATCAGTTTTTGTGTGTGGGACTACCATATGTTGTGATACAAGCCAAAACCTTAAACCATAGGTCTAATAAAACCATTAAGTTGTGAAATAAGAGAGTTCCCAACTTAGAGTACTCAAGCCATTAGTTGTTAACACAAAAAGCAGCACCATTTGTAGTATTTAGAACCACCATCATGGTCTAGGAAACCATTGGTTGATCCCTCAACCCTACGAATCCATTGGTTGAACCATCGACCCAGTCAAGCCATTGGTTGAACCAATGACCCAGTAAAGCCATTGGTTGAATCATTGACCCAATTCGGCCATTGGATGTCCTCAACATGTGAGAAAATAAGGCAAAACACAAAGTAAAACCATCATTTTGTGGGGGGAATGAAAATCATCGAATGTGGCCATCTCTAGGCACTAAGACCATAAAGTGTTGCTAACCAATGGAACCAAAACATGACCTAATGTAGTACCATTAGTTGTCATGAGAAACACAAGAAAAATATCACTAAAGGTAACTCCTTTGGTTCTAGTAAGAAGGAAAACCATCGAGTCTTGCACATCGTGGAAAAAAGCTTAATACCCTAAGTGTAACCGTCATTTGTGAGGTACAAAGAATTTTCATTTGTCATGAAAGTAAGGTATAAATCTTTCTCTATCTTGGGAAGATCATTATATATATTTTACATTCATCCATGGTTATAAACTACTCAAGGAACAACACTTAATCTTAAACTATAGGCAAATATAGTTTTTTATGCTTACAACTTCCTTTTTAAGAAAGAACATGTGTAAGCAAGGTAATAGTAAGAAATAAATGTGAATAAAGTTATGTAACTCGCCTCTAGGAAGAATATGTAGCTCCTAACAGCAAGAAGGCTTGAGAAAAGGAGGAAGAAAACCTTAGCTTAGCACTCCATATGGCTAAGAAAGCTTCTTCTCCAAGAAATTTCAAACCCTATATCGAGGAAGCAAGAAGGAAGATCTCATTATACTTTAGAGCAAACTCTACCACAAAACACCATGATTCCATCTAGGAAGAAGGAGAAAGAAAGTAGATCAGTAAGGGAAATGAAGGAGAGCAGGAAAAACTTACTTTCTTAGGTCAAGAACAAGCAAAAAGGAATCTTCACAAGCTTAAAATGAGAGTAGATCCAAGCTCTAGACACATAATCAAGGAGTTCGACCACCTTCTCCTACCTTGGTCCCCTTCTCTAACTACAAGGGGAGGATGAAGATCTAGATAACAAAGAAGAGATAGGGATCGAAAGGGTTCATTTCTTTGCAAAACGAGATGCATATAAAGATTATATATTAGATGGAAGAAAATATTTAGGTTTCCTACTAGGTTTTCCATGTGTCAATGGCCTAAAACATCATGTCCATGTAAAGAGGCAACTCCATTAGTTGTGGGAGTCTGTTAGGCCATCGTATGATGACATCCGAAGGTGGCCATCTATGAAATCATGGAGTTCTCTCTGTCCTCATGCATGTGCTATACACTTCCTACTTGAATAAGTATCTCACTCTTAACCTTCATTTCATGATGCAATTTGTAGTGATGCTTTTTGAGGTTATCTTGTGTGCATATGATAATTGGTGATACTCAATTTCATTTTGGAAGCTAACGTTTCACCCAAGTTATAAATCACTCTCTTAATCTATATTTTGATCTTATATATGTGTTTTTTCATGTCCTAACCCTATTCTCAATGTGTAGAGGACACTCTTGCATTTCCACCACACCAAATTTTACCCAATTTCGTGTTAGTAGGAGAGAGTTATGCCTATTTGAATTGTCTATTGCTTTAGCCTTATTTTAGCTCTTTTAATCAGATTTTTGGCACGTTTATGGGCCCAAATAGGGTGCAACCCATTTTCATCCCCTTCTTCCATATATACATATGCACGCATTTGCCTCCCCTTCTTCCTTATATACGCGCTACCAATTGTGGTCCAATCATGACGCCCAGTCATTTTGACGAGGGATCAGAACTTTAGGATCCATCAACCTTGGAGTTCCCCTCTAATCAAATGACTGAAGTGTTTTCCCCTACCCTCATACATCTCACCAGTGTAGGTGGCTCCAAAGCCACCTACTCCACTTTTGCTCCTCCAATCGCTCAAGTTCTAGTTCCTTTTTAAACAATTGACGATACATATTCCTTCCTTGTGGTTGTGTGGCTCCTGGTTCTCACCATGAATAACTTTTGTAGTGACTCTATGGTCTTGCCATAGACTACATGTTGACTTTGTTGTCCTAACAGCAACTGAAGGACTCCTACCTCTAAAGTAGTCCACACAGACCAACTAGAACTTGTTTCATTCAATTTGAATAGACATGAAGGAGTTGTCCATTCCATTGGTGTACAAGTCACCAACTTGCTCTCCCACAACAATGATTCTCAGTTGTTTTATCTGTAAGCTATCCCTCCATTGTTGGGTAGGAATCGCTTCAGCTCTGTTGGTTACCACAACTAGCGAGGACAACAATCGTCAAAAAAATGATTCTTAGTTGATGTTGTTATGCTATGGGAAGCCCATAATACCCCTCTATTTATTGTCAGGGTTAGGGCCAGGGTTCACAGTCTGTACGAGACTATGCATGAGTGCAATGGATGAGAAGATCTTGAATTTTTGTAACCTACAAATCACAAAACAGTCATCTGGTGACCCAGACGATCGTCTAGTCACTTGAGATGGTAATCTCATACTGCCAAATGGTTGTTTGACATTTTCCCAATCACATACAAAATTGGCTATTCATTTCCCATTAATGTTAGAAATTTATTTCTTGCACCACAAGTATTATTCAATCGAACAAGTATGGGAAACATCCAAAAACATTGTTCGAATGCAACCAAGCCATCACACCCATGTGAGACACCTGTCTCACTCACCTAGATGGTCATTTGGTGAGCCTAAGTCGAGCCAGTTGGTTCAATAGTCAGTTCACTCCT
The DNA here is from genome assembly GCA_963693085.1 of Alisma plantago-aquatica. Taxonomy (NCBI): domain Eukaryota; kingdom Viridiplantae; phylum Streptophyta; class Magnoliopsida; order Alismatales; family Alismataceae; genus Alisma; species Alisma plantago-aquatica. The sequence goes on from OY856411.1 coordinate 33,984,917, forward strand.
CAATTAGGGAAGAACTTAGCCAATTTGATCTCTGGGTTAGTCTGATAATCCGCACAGACATAACAACTATTAATACACTCGTCTAGCTACCCAAACGACTGTGTCAACATTTGAGATGGTCGTTTGTAGTTTAGTCATCCAATCCATTGTGTGAACTAAATACCTAAACACTTTAGTAATCAATCCTATCATCAGTCAAGATAAACTCCTCTTCTAGATGAGTTCATTTGTGTGTGATCCTATAGGTCCCATATCACATTGGTAGTGAATGTCCATAACTAGCTTATGATATCGCAAACAAAGAGTGGTGCCTAGTCGCACATCAATGCTACCCAAGTGAATGGAAAGTTGAAAAACAACTTCAACCTACAATATTTGTAAGGTATTGTAGTAATTGTATAATTCCTTTATCAAGGATGAACTCAAGGCATGTAATTATCATCATCTCAATGTTCAATCCATGTTCCTTGAACCTAGAGTAGACTGTCTGAGATAATGTGACCTGAATATCATATATTGATTCACATGTAGATGCACCTATGTTTCTCAGTCTCGCTTATCAAGTGACCAGGATATCATACTCTAGTAGGAGGGACAAATCCAATATCTATCACTCATTGTTTATCCTCATGTGTTAAAGGAACCCAATCATCATCTTTATAACAACCCATGTTTCAAGATTGCATTTGATGATGTCAAAGCATACCTAATGACATGTGATGAGTGTAGTGATTTCAGATCTATAATTTACACTCATCACCTTTACTATGGGAGATGACTATGACCACAAGTGATGGTTTCCATGTGTCACTCATAAGGTGGGTTTGTCTGATACATTATTTTGTAACACATATCTATGTTCTTGGTTTGATATCTCCGTATCATGACTAATGAGATTTTATCATCAACCATTCTACACTCTAGTCTTATGTGTTACTGGTGTCTATCTACCTTCCACAATAACAACCGACTAGGGACATAATAATAATGTACACACTCATAACATTCATATGATCTCATCCACCAAGTCACGTACTTGAAGACATACATCATTGAGTATTTTCATTCTTTACACATTCATATGTTTCCTCATTATCTCATAACTGAATGAAATAGAATGAATTGTAAGCTTGCCTTGATGATTATTAATCAAATCCTTTATGGTTTATGCCATATAGATGACCATATGATTTTCTCTTTGGGCACACCTTACCAACAAACTCCCACTTATGTCAAATCCTACACATCAAGTATGTCAAATATATATTTGGTATCGCATACCAAAGTCAAGAAGTAATCATATGTATCTTATAACATTTATACCTAAAGTGGAGGCCTCAGTTCCTTCCTTCTTCTTCTTTAATTCCTCTAACTAGAGTGGGAAATTTCTTTTCCAATGTCTAGGCTGGTGGCAATGGTGACAATCGCCTCTTACTTTCTTCACACCTCCCTTTGCTTTGAGATATGAAGATTTGGACTTTTGGCAAACTTTAGAACTCTTCTTAGCTTTTCCTTTTCCTTTAGACTTTCCCTTTGTCTTTATAATCATCATCACAGACTTGGGCTTATCTTTCTTCATTTGTGTCTCAGCTATTCTCAACATGCCCAACAACTTTGTCAATGACTTGTCAAAGTCATTCATGTTGTAGTTCATGAAAAACTGACTATAAGATATTATAAGAGACTACAGAATTACATCAGTGGCCAACTCTTAAACCAAGTGGAATCCCAGTCTAGCCAGGTTCTCCACATACTGAATGAGCTTAAGTACATGAGGATCTAGTAGATCTCCTTCTAGCATGCTACACTTGAATAGTGCCTTGGAGACATCATGTCTCTCTTGTCTTGCCTGATCTCAGCTCATGTTCTTGAGATGTGTGACCATCTCACTCACACTCATGTTCTCATGTTACCTATATAACTCATACTTCATGGAGCATAGTGTTAGACACTTGACATCCATGATGTCTCTAGTGTGCTTCTTGTAAGCATCCCTATTAGCCCTTGGTGCATTTTGAGGTGGTTCCTCTAGTTCTGGTATTTCCAGGATATAGAGCTTTCTTTCTTGTGTGAGAATGATTCTCAACATCCTGAACCATACATGGAAGTTGTTCCTAGTAAGTTTTTCCTTCTCAAGGATCGATCATAGAGAAAAGTGATTGTTGTTTGTTGATATTTGATTATATAAAAGAATTTGCAATTCTTTTAAAAACTCCTTTTTTATTTGATTAGATTTGAATTAATGTTGGTTGATAATAATTAGGTCTTTCAATTCATTATTGTTCTCATTATTTTGTTCAAATTGACAACCCTCAAGTATCAATTCAAAAAAATTCAGCAACCAATTTTCTAATGAGTCAAGATCCAAAATGATTCAATTATTACCCAGTCTACACCATCGCCCATAATCAACCATTAAGGTAGGTAATCATGCCAATTATATCATATTCAACTCTTGGATATATGATATGCACAACTCATTGCCATGATCATCTGCATGCCTCTTGGCTTGGGCTCTCCAAGTCACTTTTTAATCATGAACCAATATCCAACACGATAGATATGCACCATGCTATGTGCATATCTATATATCTACAATAACAATTCAATGAGATAGATGACACACAATTCTTTATGAAAATCAACACTTGGTTGATCAATATTTTCATGTGTTTTACTAATGGAAAGCATCTTAGACTTAATATGTTTGATTGACGAATTTTATATATATCATATATATATACATATATTTTATCCAATCACCACATATATAGTACATATCAAATACGTGTTATATCTCACAACATAAATATGCAACAAATAGAGACAGTTATGGCCATGTCTAGTTGTAATTCCTTGAAGATACAAGGAATTACTACCACCTAGGTCAATCTTCACATCATATGTATGAAGATGATGTTGGTGTAGATTTGTGATTGCTAAACTGTGTAGATCGATTCAACCCTTGAACCAGTCATCTCATGTCTTATCAAGTCAGTTGGTCATCGCAGACGGTCGTCTGTCCTCCAGTCCAACAGATGTTTGGACTCCTTTCAAACGGTGGTTGGGTCCACTAAGAGGTCATCTGACTCTGTCGTTTTGTCCTCCATATGGTTGGCATGTCTCACAAACTATTTGTCCCTTCTGGCAATGATCATCTTCTTCATCGTTGCAATAAAAGAAAACATTCTATTGCTATTAAACTATTAAATGGTTAAGAGAAATCTCAAGTTACATTTGAGTGGATAAAAGGTAGGAAAGAATTAACTTTACATTGGGAAGAGGGAGGTAAAAGCTCAATATGCACATCAAGATAAATAAGAATAAAACCAAACCATTCAAGAACACACATATATTTGGTATTTTCCATATCCATGCTACACATCCGCCATCTAAACCGCTTTCAAGGTGACATGTGAAAACTGATATATATATATATATATATATATATATATATATATATATATATATATATATGTATGTATGTATGTATGTGTGTGTGTATTAGTTTGGGATTACGTGGTCTTTTAATGGATATGCATATGATTCAATTTAAAGATTCACATAATATGGAATAAATAAACGATTAAACCAAGGTATGATCATATGTATTATCCTAAAACATAGTAAATTTTTGTGGCTCTGATACCATTATTGGCAAATACACAAAGTATAGTAACATAAATATAAAATTTATCTATTTGTATTCCTATAATAGTAAGATTGCATCAACTACTATGAAATGGGAAGGATGGTTTAGCAAGGTATACCTGGTCCTGGAGCATGTCCAATGACAACAACTCACTTCAGTGCAACTGTCTGCTAGTTACTCTTAGATGGTGGTTGTGTAGTTCATGGTCTTCACTACAAACAAGAAACATGAACAACTTCTACAATGCTTCTGTAGTCTCTCCACAGACTGCAGGCTGACTTTTCTCTCCTAGAAATAACCGAAGGACTCCTACCTCTAGAGTAGTCCACACAAACCAATTAGAATACCTATTGTTCAACTAGAACTCATGTCGTTCAACTAGAACATACATGATTGAGTTATCCTTCCCTTTTTCTTACTAGTCACCAACTTTCTATCCCACAAAAATGATCCTCAGTTGTTCTCTCCCATAGCTATCCCTCTCTTGTCGGGTAGGACTTGGCTTGGGCTCTCTCGGTTACCACAAACAGAGAGGACAACAATTTTTAGAGCAACTGATTATCAATTGTTGTTGTTGTTCTCTAGGGTTCTCAGATTACCTCATTGGCACTCATGATAGCCTCATAAGCTCTTGAATTTTCAGTATGTATGAGATTGTGTAGGAGTGGAAGGAACCTAAAGATCTTGAATTTTCTCAACAAGCAAACCATGAAATGGTCCCCACAGAGAACAATAGAGTTCTCACAGATCTCACATATCACAGTAGTGGTGAAGAGATGGATCAGGCGAGAGGTCGAGAAAAATAGACTGGGTGAGGGAGAGAGTCCCAAGACCTTGTAGGAGGTAACTATGTTAGTTTATGTGAAGCCTCATGTTTGGGTTGGTGGTTCCCTCTATAGGAATCTATAACTGTGTACATAAGATAGAGAGTTGAGAAATAATATGTCTCATGGGTAGATACCTATGAAGAGTATGTCATATCATGTTTTGGTTTGTGCTTATGTGGCTAGAGCTTATGAGGCTATCATGAGTGCTAATGAGGTAATCTGAGAACCCTAGACCGAGAGGAAAGATAAAGTATATGCATATGTGATACTCATAGAGTAGAGTGAGCTTAGAGAGACTCAGCATGGCACTACCCTCATGATAGGGGTTAGGACTTGTATTGGACTAGTTGAAGTTTTGATATATTTTTAACAAAAAACTCACATAATTTTGTTTAGCACAAACATGATATAATATATTTAAGGATGTGATCTAATCTCGAGACATGATATACAGACATGATATGATGGAAACCTAGAGATGGTTTAATATATATATATATCAGTGTATAAATGGCTAACCATATACATGAATAATGATGATAATGTGATATTATTGGTTAATCTTGCGAAGAAATCATTAGTAAATGTTGTAATTTATTATAAGCCTAAATCCCCTTTTTGTTGGTTAAGTCACGTACTTGGATCCTTGACTTAGCTACCTAGCCAAGTTATAGCCTTGGATCTCAGATCCAATAGATGAGGTGTTTGAGAAAGAGTGGCCGCATATCATCTAAGTGGATGTTGGATGTTGAATTATGGATATATGGTGCTTAGGTTTGCCTCTTGATGAAGTACGCCATTACCTCTTACTTGGCTTATTATCCAATATGCTTGTGTTATACGTGTATTAGAATACTTGGCATATGATACTGGATGAAATGATTATTCTCGTATGATATCTTTCTTGATTTTCCATACTTATGGCTATGAACACATGAAACATAAAATATTATGATACATCATATGACAACACCAAACTCTTTGGCAGTACAGAGCATTGAAGAAACATCAAAGCCCTTGGTGGTAGATGTACAAGTTATATGAAAAGGACAAAACATCAAAGCCCTTGGTGGCAGATGTACAAGTTATATGACAAGGCCTATAAACATCAAAATATATGTGTTCTCTTTTGTTAATGATTATCTTTGTGCAAGTATACGCTTTTTCTTATATTTTTTTAATGTTGCCAAGTATTAGTTTTATCTGATTTCTAAGATATGATGAGAGGTATGTAAAAGACACATAGGCATACTCAGTACAATATTCTCGAATATTGTGCTGACGTGTACCACGTGTAATGTTTTGTTTAGGTTGTGGAGATATGATCTTGAAGATCCAACATAGTTGAGAGTTGTGTGGTGAGCTAATGTACAAGTGGACCTGCTATCTTAAGATCTTGTAGTTTAGTGGTAGTACATGTATATGTATAAGTTTTATATTCAATATGTAATATCAAATGATGTAACAATTCATTTTGTAATTATATGTTCAATGGTGAACATGTGTGTATGATTTTATTATTGTTCATGTGCATGTGCTACCGTTTGTTTCCTTCTAACTCCCTTGATTTTCTCTTACTTAGCCAAGTGTGTGGTGTTTAAATTTGGATTCTCACAGTGGTGAGGGTTTCAATTTAGATGTCTCACATCAGATTAAGTTTTAGAAAATCTGGGGATGTCACACAAACAGTCGCTAGTCACTCAAGACGGTCGCCTCATACTCCTAAATGATCATTTGGCATTTTACCAATGGAATACGAAATTGGAAATTTGAATCCCATTAATATTAGACATTAATTTCTTACACCACAAGTATTGTGCAATTTAACAAATTCATGAAACATCCGGAACCTTTGTTCGGCCCCAACTGAGCCTTCTCACCCATGTGAGATGCCCATCTCACTCACCCAAATGGTTGTTTGGTGAGCATGAGTTGAGTTGATTGGTTCAAATATCGTATTGCAGAAGGTGAGCGGAGCTGTTGGCGGCGCTAATCCCTAGGGCGATCGTGCTGTTGGCGGCGCCGCCGCCGGCCACTCCGGCCTGGCAATTCGCCAGTCGGGGTCTACCTATCTGGTCGCTGAGACTACGGTAAGAGATGTTGCCATCACTGTTGCTTAGGAGGGTTACCAGGCTGAGTATGCGCGGAGGACTTGCCCAGCAAGCTGTTGCGGAGAGGAGATCAAATAGGCAGGTCTCTAACGTGCCCACGGAGGAGATTCTACCAGATCTGAGGGTTGTTTTAGAGAACGGAGAGGAGGATTATCGAGAGTCGTCGCCTACTGTATCCGACCAAGAAGGACGGCAAGGAAGATGCCATGAAGATACGGCGCACCTTCCGCCTAGGATCCATGTGGATCCTAGGGCACCGCGTGAGATGGAGCAGACACGAGCGGTGTCGGCAGCTTCAGCCGAAAACCCTGAAGAGGAGATCCAAGATGCGAGGAGAGCCACTGATCATGAGACAGGGGATAATGCGCAGGCTACGGAGAACTCAATGGCAGATGGGGCCGTCATCCCGGTGACAGTGCAGCACACACGGACGAGCAATACGTCGAAGCCGCCGCCAATACAAAGAACGGAGCAAACGCATACGCAATACCAGTCTCAACAGCCGAGAGGAAGGAAACCCTTATATGACATCCCTAAGGATACATGCTACAGGTGCATGGGTAAGGGTCATTGGCAGTCCCAGTGCCGAGCCCATAAGGTGTGCTACATCTGCCGCCATCCCGGCCACCTAGCAAGAAGATGTTTGGCACGACAAAGGCCGCCGAACCTGCTCTCTTTAGCGGCATTTCCCCCACTGCCAGTGGGTATACCGGCTAGGGGTGCAACGAGACATGTTCCAAAGAGGATCCACGTCGACTTGGGACCTGCAGATGAGGAAAGGAATAGGAAAGAAGAGGCGTTACGATTGGCTGTGGAGGCAAGCTGGCCTGTAGGAGTTGCTTGGGAACATCTTTGCAAGTTTCTACAAGAAAGATGGTCGGAAGAAAGAGACTTGTACCGCTTCGCAGATCGCAAAGCGGTTATCTTCTTTAATACCAGCGACGAAGTCAGAGCATGTGTCCAATCCGGGGATTTCCCATTTGATAGACATCATATTAAGACAAGATCATTGGCAACAGGAGAAGCGTTCATGAAGATGGAGTCTTTCTGGTTCTGGATCACGGAGATTCCCATCACTTGCAGGGACGATGCAGCAATCGAGGCGTTGATCAAGCCGTTTGGCAAGATTATTGACATATCGCCATGGCAGCGGAGTATGAATGCCATATCCGGAATACTTGTCAAGGTGGAGGCTTTCAGCGAGGATATATCCCAGTTCGTGTCACTTACTTACGGAGCAAACAGAACATCGGTGAGACTACATATGGTGGCGAGGGGACCAGAGGGATCGCAAATGCAGATGACGGAAACGGGAAAGGAGATGAGTATTCCTGAACAAGCACTGATAGATGGTACAGGCACAAGGGATATTATTGAAACTGTGGTAGACATTCCCGCACCAACAACCATCCCGAATGTAAACAGCCAACAACAACAACATGAGAGGACGATGAACCAAGGCAGGAATCACCGCATTGTCATAGACGAAGAAGGCACAAGAAGGATTTTGCAGAACCATACGGTAGCGGATTTTATTTCTATGGGAGAATTCGAAGAAGATGTTCATAGAAGAATGGAGCACAGCAGAACCCATACCAGATCCCAAAGAGATGATCCTCCTGGTTACACCCAACACAGAAGACGCACACTAGATCGATATGGCTACACCAGGAGAAGATATTCGGAAGGAGACATATCATGCTTTAACGAGGAAGAGGAAGGTGAGGACAGGAGGGACAGTTTTTTATCGTCTGCCTAGAGGATACCAAGGTGATTGTATATCTTTATATGGACCAGTCTCTTTTATTCTGGAATATAAGGGGAGCAGCTAACAACAAGACCCGCAAGGTCCTTGGTAACCTTTGCCAAAGACACCGCCCCGCTGTGGTTGCATTCTCAGAACCTTTCTTACATGCTAACCAGGCGGTGGAGTTGCTTGATATCATTAGACTGGACTGGACGGAGGATAACCAGGCAGAAGAAGGTAAAATCTGGATATATGTTGATTTAGCAAGGAATCCACAGGTGGTGAAGGTTCATCGGCAGCATATCACCATCATTGTTGACGAAGCTGATGGTTCTAACAGCTATATTACCGCTGTTTATGCTAGTTGCAATCACCGAGATAGGAAACAACTTTGGGAGGAGCTTAACAATATATCCGATTCGATTGGGGATTCCAAATGGATCATAGCAGGAGATTTCAATGTGATCAGAGAGCAGAATGAAAAGAGAGGTGGTACGCCCACTCCTTTCCAGGAGATTCTTGAGTTCAACTCTGCCGTGATTGACACGAATGTGAAGGAGATCCCTTTCGAGGGTTGCCGATACACATGGGTCAATAAGCAATACCTTAATCATACTTTGTGGCAGAGATTAGACAGAGCTTTCTGTAATGATGCTTGGGAGATAGCTAAGCCGATGAGCCGTTGTTTGCATTTGACAAGGTTTAGAGTGTCCGACCACTGTCATTTGCTGATTGCCCCAGGTGGATGTACTCCACCGAAGAATAAAGCCCCTTTCACGTTCCTTTCTGCTTGGTTATTACATGAAGGATGCATGGAGGTTATCCGTAAAGCATGGGAGGCTGACGTGGTGGGTCACCCATCTTTCGTTTTCTGCCAGAAGCTCAAGATGGTTCGTCAAGCTTTGAAGAGATGGAACAGAGAAACGTTCGGTGATATCCACCAGCGAAAGCAAGACCTTGAAGATATAGTGCATACGACTCAGATCGCCTTTGATGAGAATCCTAATAGCCTTAATGAGTTAAACCTTCGATTGGCGGAACAAGAACTGCAACAGATTCTCGACCAAGAAGAGAAGCTTTGGAGGGACAAGGCGCGTATTGACTGGCTTACAGATGGGGAGAGGAATACAGCGTTCTATCATGCAGGTGTTAAATCTAGAAGGAAGAAGAGAAGTGTCTCCAAGATCGTTGCCTCGGACGGGACAAGTATCATTGATCCAGATGAGATGGCGCAGGCTGCAGCTCTCCATTTCCAGCATTTTTACGAGGAAGACAGACATTTTCTAGAGGATGATTTTGGTCCGTTCTTGCAGGAGATTCCAGAAAGCTTATCGATTGATGATAACTTCACCTTAGTGACTCCTCCAGAGGAGAGTGAGATCCTTAGGACCCTGAAAGAGATGGAGAACAAGACCGCGCCTGGTCCGGACGGCTTCACGGTACCTTTTTTCTTGACAGCATGGGAGATAGTTGGTCGGGATTTTATGAAGATGACAGAGTGCTTCTTCAAGAGACAACCTTTTCATAGAGGTTTATTCTGTTGTAGAGTGGTCCTCATACCTAAAGTGGACGCGCCAGTAAATCTTGATACGGATTTCAGACATATTTCAATCGAAAATGTCTCTTTGAGAATCCTTGCTCGTACCCTTAGCAACAGAATGGCTCCTCTTATGCACAGGCTGATTTCCAAAGAGCAAGGGGCGTTCATAAGAGGCAATTATATTACCAACCATGTGAGGATCATCGAGGAGATGATGCATGACATTAATTGGGGGGTCAATCATCCTAACATGATTATTAAGATGGACATGTCCAGGGCGTATGACAGAGTTAGCTGGGAGATTTTGTATAAAATACTGGACAGGTTTGGATTTACACAGGAGTTGATCTCTTTGTGCCTCAGTTTCTTCAAGGATACATGGGCGACAGTCTCGTTGGGCAACACAGTGGCTGGTTTTTTCCATATTCAAAAAGGGCTGAAGCAAGGGAACGCTCTATCTCCGTTCTTGTTCATCTTATTTGAAGAAATCCTTTGTAGACGTTTCAAATCTATGCAAGAGAGCAACATGCTCTCGGTGTTCCATACTCGGGAGGGTGGGGTGGCTCCCTCGATTCTTCTCTATGCTGATGATATCACTCTCGCGGTGAACGCTGATCAACAATCTTTACAACACATTACCGATACGTTTCGAGTACGAAAAAGCAACGGGGCAGAAGGTGAATGCTTCTAAATCGGCCTGTGTGGTTGGTACTCCTGATTCAAGGTTGGCTAAACAGATGGCCAACGAGCTTGGGATCCTTGAGGCGTCGGAGTCTTTCACATACTTAGGCATCCTGATTCAAAAGGGAAGGGCCAAGTTGAGCGACTACGAATACCTGATTAAGAAGATTAATGTTAAGATAGCAGGTTTGAAGGCGCGTCTTCTCTCTTTTGCAGGGAGGCGCCTCCTAATTGAACATGTCCTATCCTCCATTATGGTTTACTCTGCAGCGGCTTCAGGTGTTCCGAGGGGTATTACTCAGAGGATTGACAAAATCCTTTCCTGTTTCCTATGGGCAAATAGGCATGCTCATTCGAGAAGAGCCTGGGTCAGTTGGCACAAGGTGGCGAGGCCTAAGGGTATGGGAGGTCTGGGTTTGACACCTATCAAGATGGTGAATGATGCCTTCACAGCTAAGGCATGTTGGGAGATCTTGAATGGGAATTCTATTTGGGCGAGCTTTTGTAGAGACAAATACGCATGTGGCGTTGGTGGCCGATCGTCCACCCATCCATCTTTTCTGAAACTTGGTGCTACTCCCTCGCCTTATTGGAGGAAAATTTGGAACATGTTCCCAAAGGTTTTTCCACAGTGTAGATGGATCATTGGTTAAGGAGAGATATCTTTTTTGGATGATGATTGGTGCGGCAGCAGGCTGAATTCGTTCGCCCTTCATAGAAGTGATCGGAATCTTAAGTTCCTAGTGAAAGATTTTTGGGAGCAGGATACTGGATGGAATTGGAGTGCCCTCACTCAGATCGTAAACCCCGATGGAATTGATTTGATTAAGGAGGCAGGTGTTTCTCTTTCTGATACAGAAGATAAGTTGGTATGGTCTTTATCAGTTACAGGAGCCTTCTCTCTTAAATCGATGAAGAAAAATCTGTTACAAGAGGCTTATACTGATGCTTTCGGTTTGAAACGACTATGGAAGATAGACGCACCTAAGGAGGTAGCCTTGATATGGAAGGCTGCACGCAGGGCTTTACCTACAGACGATAATATCCGCAGATGTAAGATCCCCATCGCCTCTTGCTGTAACTGTTGTCCTGAACCTAAGGAGGAGCTTACAGACCATCTCCTGTTCTCGAGTTACCTTGCTTGATCTTTCTGGTGTAGATTCACCAACATTACGGGACGTAACGCGCCAAATGACTTTCATTCTTTGCTTGACCTTTGTAGTCTGGGAGGTAAATCTACCATAGAAGATTGGTTGGCCGGAGCAATGGCTACTCTTATACCTAATTATATTTGGAGGATCAGATGTCACCGTAGATACGAAGGTAATGATTTGTCTTATGATAGAATATGGGAACAACTTGTATACAGATTGAATAGTATGATGCGGACCAGAGCCCTTCACGTATCAAACAACATGCAATTGCATGCAGCGATGGATGAAGTGGGGATAGTGATGTCCCGTAATTTCATTAGAAGAATTTCTTTGCTCAGATAGAACTTCCCGGATTTACATAATCTGAAGATGAACATTATCGTCGGTAGATGTTCAGATGTTAATGGCATGCAGCGAAGATGGGTAGGCTGTATCATTCGCAATCATAGAGCTGATATATGTTTGGCCTTCCGTGCATGGTTGAAGGCTAAAGACTATCTTGAAGCCTATATCAAAGCCTGCTATGTTGGGGTGTCGATGGCTGTTGACCACAGGCTGAATATATCATCTTTTGAGATCGATGACAATAATCTGTATAACATCCTATGGAACAACAGTGAGGCTCCATGGAAAGCGACATATGTTGTCAGGCTGCTCAAAGAAGAGTTACAGGAGAGGAATATCACCGGGAGTTTAGTCCACAAAGTCATGAACTCGCTGGCCAGAGAGATTGGTTTATGGGGCAGACACCTCACAGCCCCGTTTATTTGTTCTGACAGTAGTAACCTTCCTCAGAAGATTCGTGGCATGGCTTGCTTAGAGAAGCTTCGCACTCCATACATTGTGAAGGAGGTGGCTAAGACTGATGTTTGATTGGTTTTGTTTTGGTTGTTCGGTGTTCTTTGGGTGATTACCTGCGTTTTTATAAGCAGGAGATGTAAATTGATGTTGGATGTCGTTAGCCCAGACGAGGGGGATGGGATGAATAAGAGTACCCCCTGGCTTATATAAAAAAAAAAGTTGATTGGTTCAACAGATGGTTGGTCTCAATTAGGGAAAAATTTAGTCAATTCAATCTTTGATTAGTCCAACAACCCAAATGACTGTCTCAACCCTTGAGATGACCATTTTAACATTTTAGATGTTCGTTTTGTAGTTCAGTCAACAAATCCGTTGAGTGAATTGAAAACCTAAATACTTTAGAAATCAATCCAATCATCATTCTAGATAAACACATCTTCTAGATAAGTTCCTTTGTGTGTGAGCCTATAGATCCCATATGAAATTAATGATAAATGTCCATAACTAACTTATGACATCATAAGAAAAGAGTGGTCCCTAGTCGCACATTAGTGCTACCTATGTAATGAAAAATTGGAGAAAAACTTCAACCTATAATCTTTGTAAGGTGTTGTAGTGATTATATGATTCTTTTGTCATTGATATCCAAGATGAACTCGATGCATGGAATCATCATCTTCTCAATGTTTAATCCATGTTCCTTGAACCAATAGCAGACTGTCTGAGATAATGTGACTTCTGTATCATATATTGATTCACATGTGCATGCACATGCGTTTCTCAGCATCTCTTATCATGTGACTAGGATATCATACTCCAGTAAGAGGTACAAATCCCACATATATCACTCCCAATCTATCATCGAGTGTCAAAGTCACCCAATCATCACCTTTATAACAACCCATGTTTCATGACTACATTTGATGACGACAAAAGATACCCAACAACATGTGACGAGTGCAGTGATTTCAAGTCTAAGAATCACAATCACAACCTTGACTATGAGAGATTACTATGACCACCAATGATGGTTTCCATGTGTCACTCTCAAGGTCTGTCTGTTGGATGCATTGTTCCTTAACATGTATTTGTGTGCTTGGTTTGATATTGCCAAATCATGACTAATGAGATGTTGTCATCAACCAACCCACATTGTAGTCTTATTTGTTGTTGGTTCCTATCTACCATCCACAGTAATAGACGAGAAGGGACATAATAAGAATGTACATACTCTTAGAATTCATATAATCCCATTCTTCCAAGTCACATATTTGAAGAAATATGTCATTGAGTATTGTCATTCTTTAAACATTCATAATTTTTCCTCATTATCTCATAACTGAATGAAATTGAATGAATTGGAATATTTCCTTGATGAATATTAATCAAATCCTTTATGGTTTATGCCATGTCAATAATCACATGATTTTCTCTATGAGCACACCGTACCAACACCTTCCACTTTGAAATCAATTACCTTTTTATTGTTTTGTGCCATGATCTACTAAGACTATATGGAATTTTTCCAAGATGTAACACGTGACCTAAAAGACTTATCTTTGTACTCTATGATACCCTAATATGTGATGCTTAGTACTTAGACTTAAATCTTCAATCCTTATGAAAAATGGATATTAAATTCTCAAACCTATATTATGAACCTCAAATCAGTCCTCCAAATGAATTGTAAGACGAATTTCCTTGTAACATACTCTTATGCACTCATGACTTACATATGACAACTAATGTGATGTAAATGTACATGTTGAGTGTTTGACTCAAATCTTGCATGAATTATCCTCCAATGATTTCCATGTTGCCTTTGGACTTTAAATCAGTAGTCCTATCATATTATAGTTCTAATTTCCCCATGCAGCTTAATACTTCACTAGGAACATATGATTCAGAAATGTGATACTAATGAATGAGTTTGATCTAATACGACTAGTAATGATCTTTAATGACTAAAACTCAATGATAATCTAAATTTGATGTTCCCCCAATTTCAAATGTGAAATGATCTCACTTTTATATATAGTCTAATGTTGATGGCTCACTTGAATTTAGGACTTAATGTTGGTACTTTTTCTATAGGGGATCGTTTCATGCAAGTTTGGACCTTTGGAAGCTATGATTGAACTTATCTAAATGTAGGACTAACATAACATCCTAATGAACCATATGATTCTTATCTACTCAAACCCTAGCAATCTAAGATTATGTATTGTATCTCTTTATATTCTAGGTCCTCTTTGGATTGGACCTTATCTAGAATCTTACTTAAAATCATGAGTTGCTCATTACTCACAAGGCACAAATAAAATAGGGTTAACTCATTTAATTTGTCCTTGAGGTCCCTTGTGTTGAAATAGGGAGCATAAAATGCCCCTCAAAAGCCCGTCCTTGAGAAGTGGTAAAAGTTCAATGATGATATAATCAATAAAGAAATCAAAAACATGTTTTGTACCAAAGATGGTCATTAAATGTTTTAGTATTGTTTCTACTTCTTGTTCATAATGATACTTCTAGCGAAGCAACTTTGATATTACTCTTAAATTGTGGTTACGTGTTTTTCATACCATACTGAATGCACTGGCAATGACGTATTTTGTTTATCAAGTTTGTAGTGACCAAATGAAGATCCACTACACTCAAGACTCTAATCTCTGAAAAGCAATAGAAATGGGTATACTCGAATCTAGAAATGGGTACATATATGTTATCTCCATGTTTAATATCTTGTTATATCTTGTTGTTACTACTTTTACATATATATATCTTGTGTGAAATATGTGTGTCATTCTATGGACGAATACCCAGTCACTAGCCATTGTGTGATGACCCTAATTTTAGGAGTTTGATATTTGATATACTATTTGAAGGAGTACCTTGAGTAATATGAATCATTGTTGGACCTTGAGGTATCATGTGGTCAATTGATGAACTCTGAGGTGTTTTAGGATCACATCAATATTCATGGACTTGTTTAAGTAAGACTCAATGATTAGTAGAATTTGATTTAAGGTTCCTACACCTATTCCTATGGTTATTTGAAGATATTGTTTTTACATGATCACATAATAGAGTTTTAGTCTCAAGCTTATAGGGATGAGAAAATACATAATGTAAGGGTGGTGTGTCAAATTCTAGGATGATCGATGGTTCCCATAAAGAGATGTACTTATATGAAATTGAATACACTTGATGATATATATGTATATTGTCAGACTTTGTTCTTTAATAATTAAGTACCTAAGTTGTGATAATTTTGGTATCACGCCAACTTATTATCTTTTTCTCGAGTGTGGCCCAATGCCTGGAAATGTGGCCCTATGGTAATTGTGCAGTATACAAATCCGAGAATGAAGACTTCACCTCCTCCCCCTTACCTATTTCTATGGAGGAGGCAACCTCAACCCAGCTCAAGATCAAGACAATGATTGCCAGATATCCTAGACTGACTGTTGTTTTATAGTACTCCCTAGATCCGAAAACACCTCACACCCAACCTAAAACTAGGGAGTTGAACCCTCACTCACCCTGCTTTCTCCAACCTCAGTGGAAGGCCAAGCTTTGCACATCTTTCTAACTGATGTGAGGGCATGGGATCCAACCATCACTTGCTGATCTCAATCAGATAGCTGGCGGCGCTGACTTGGAGAGGCCAACAGGCCAAGTAGAACCCAGATATCGATGATGTCCAAGGATCTAATGATGTCAGCCGTTTTCCATGCAACTGTAGTGAAGCCAAGGCACCATCTTCGAGGAGGGTGATACCTTCTTTCCTGATTCGACACCCTGATCCATACCACAGATGTATTGGAAAGAAGGATGAGGTGATTTTGTGTTTATGGCAGGAGTCACTCAGACTCGCCAGACCTCTATTCACGACAGAGAAGGACACAAGAAATAGGTGCGTCCAGAGGAGCACGAGAAAGAATACCTCATGTCGGGATCATGTGTCTTCATTGGCAGTGGCAGCAGATTATGCTGAGAAAACAATGGTGGGTGTCATTTGGTCTAAATGTCTAAATGGCTAGGCGATCCCTAGAACCTTCTGGCCCACCCAGGGCAACAAGATGGACCTCTGTCAGAGTGGTAGTGCAAGCGGCACCCAACTTGGAAGGTCGTGAAGCATCGAGACTAGTCCATGGACACATTAGAGTCCTCCCAAAGGCGACGACTCTCACGCACACAGGGATAAGAGGATGCGGGGGTGAGGGAGAGGAATTGTCTCCACCAACCTAATCCACGTAGGAGCAGGATGCCAGTAGCGACGCTCACGTATACAGAGAAGAAAATCTCACACAGAGAGAAGAAGGATGCCGGGAACCTAGAGGCAAGCGCTACCGCTGCACGAGTTGCGTTGAATCGTGATGAAGGAGAGGCGAAAGGGTTTAGCGGGTCGAGGCCTCTGTGGATCCACTTGAAGATCTGATGGCCACAATAAATCATGAAAGGTAAATATCTCATCTAATGTAGATATATTAGAAATACAATTAAAAATAGCTCATGTGTCCAAATAATTACCCAAACATATCCCTGGACTCAAAAAAATGTTCTCTACATTACTAGAACCCTAGATCTGACCCTTGAACCACTTTCAATGATGATATTCAATTTATAGTATAATGCTCCTTTTAACAGTTTATTGAAAGAAATAAATAATATCCAGTTGAGATTAATTCTCAGAAAATTCTCCTAGAATCTGAATGATTACTTGAATTCATCTTTGCACTATGATCTGAGTAATATACCTAAATAATAGGTCATTTCTTATTAATGACCAAATATTGCTTTTAGTCTCATTTTAATTCTATAAAATAGACCTATCATCAGAAAAATATGAAATGTGGACCAGACCTGTAAAATGATTGCATGATTAGTAGAAAAATATCAGATACCATCCTAAGATTAGATGGAACCTAGATTTGTCCAAACCCTAATTTGGACCTAAAATACCTAGAATATGATGAACATTTATTAATGATTCTTAATTGTTATTAATCAGGTGATGACCAAATTATCTTGATGATCATGGATATGTGAGGAATATCTAAATTCAGGTACATGGATATAATTATATGACTAGATTTTGTTGGATGTTAAATATATGTACTTGCTTGTATGTATTTGAAGTACATTGTTGGATGTTGATGTATGTGTATTGACAATTTCCGCCTTGAACATTTAAGAATATAAATGAAAAAGAACATGAAATGTAGTTACTAGTGGTGCTCATTAATCTCCTTATTAGAGACGGAAAGTATTAATGTTGACTAGCACCTCCCTAATGGTACAAGGTACGTAGGGTGATCCCTAATGGTACAAGGTACGCAGGGATAGGGCCCAATATATATGTTTATTCTAAGTCCACCATAGTAATTCATATTCATTCTAAATGTGGCTACTAACTTGGGATTACCTGATTTTATGCCTTTAAATAACGTTTCCTTTCTCTTCCTTCAATTTTGAGTATTTTATATGCTAGCATAGTATAGCTTTTAATTCCACGTACCAACTTTTGTTGATGATTTTGTTTCTCATATTTTCTAGGTCCAGAGCTAGAATGGGATAAAAGAATAGGATGTGAGCAAGTTGTATAGGTTGTACCTATTTTCTAAGATCCTGCTAGCATACATGTTCATAGACTTGTAAAATTCTCTTTCAATATACGATTGTAATTCATGTTGTAATAATGTACATGTTGAATGTTGAGATGTGTTATGGTGTATGTATAGTTGTTTGTTCATGTATGCACAAATTTCTTCCACTTTTCTCTCTAATATGATTGGATGATTGATGAATCCCCCATATTCACCCTCTCAGTCGCCAATTCTAAGGATTTTGTGCCGCATATCGACTGATCTACCCTCGCTTTGGGTTTATTTTAAGTATCTCTTTAGTTTCATGTAAATAATGCTTTACTAGTTCTAATTACTCTAGTTTTCAGTTTATTTGATCTTATCCCCCTTACTCACTTTCCTTTTTCCCTGTAGATCACTCTCAACCATCCGATCGAGATCCAATGGTTCCCTTTCATCCAACCACTCGGTCTTGACCACCATTCGGTCTTGATCCATTTGGTTTCCCCATGTGATCTTGAGCTCATGCGGTCTTGACCCCAATGTGGTCTTGACCTCCATGAGGTCTCGACCTTCATGCAGTATTGACCTCCTTGTGGTCTTGACCTCCATGCGGTCTCGACCTTCATGCGGTCTGGACCTCCATGCGGTCTCGACCTCCATGTGGTCTTGACCTCCATGCAGTCTCGACCCCATGCGGTCTTGACCTCCATGCGGTCTCGACCTCGTACGGTCTTGACCTCATGCGGTCTTGACCTCCATGCGGTCTCGACCTCATGCGGTCTTGACCTCCATGCGGTCTCGACCTCCTGCGGTCTTGACGTCCATGCGGTCTCGACCTCATGCGGTCTTGACCTCCATTCCGTTTGATCTCTCGATCTCAAAACCAAGTAGCACCGCCACCGTCTGAATTCATCACCAGTCCCAAGTCACACCACAACTGCCCATGACGACCTACTTGCTACAAGCACCGACATCATCTACCTCACTGTCAGCATCATCGACATTGCCCACTCGTCTACCTTTCCGTTAGCAACAACGACGGCGCTCGCTCGTCTGCCTCCAATCACAAGCTTCGTACCTACGCCGTCGACATCCACGCTCCACAGCTCACGCAAGCTGCAACCTACCCATCGACACCACTGCTGTCTGCAACTTCCGGCGTTGTCTTCTTCACCAACCTTGCTCTGTCGGCATCGCACATGCACCAAGCAGCGCCGCCACCATCCTATTTCACCATGAGGCATCCTCCTCTTCACCAACAACAACTACGATCCAGCAATAGCACCGTCATCATCATCTTCTTCTCACGACCTTCATGAACATGATGGTGAAGGCAAGATTGCATGAACCAGCGAAACTTCATGGGCATGAAACCGCATGAGCATGTAGCTACAAAACCGCATGGGCATGAAACCGCATGAGCATGTAGCTACGAAACCGCATGAGTACACCGAGACCATTTGCTGCTAGGATGCGAAACCGCATGAATAAATGAGAATGCATGGCCCCACGTGACTTGGAGTGCTACATTCAAAACCAAATGGCCAGCAGCTATTGTGCCATGTGAATGCATGCACACGATGTGAAGGCATGATCAAATGGATTAGCAAATTGAGAAGCACTTTGTCAGGATCGTATAGCCACGACCACGAGAACGTGAGGAAGCTTGCGATTTCCAAAACTGTAAAACGCACAGCGCAAGACCGCATGAACAATTGTGCAGCAAGACCGCATGCACACACAAACCGCATGGCCAATTGCCATATGAGACAGCATGGAACTAATGTGCACACTACCAAACAATTTTGAATAAAAAAAGCAAACCGCATGATCAAACCGCATGGTACAAAAGGGCACGCACAAGGTGTGACTCCTTGGCCTAGGATATTTTGGCAAGCCTATAAATATAAGGGTAGAGGCATGGTCTTGTAGATCTATCTCACTACAGCTCAAGGCTGTCGGATTGAGACCAGAGCCGGAAAGCCAGGAGGCAGCCTGTACACAGGCTGGATCCAAAACCAGTCCCGTCTACGCCAGTTCCATTCCACCGACTACTTGTATTGCAAGTAAGGAGACTGAGAAGAAAAGGAAGATAGAGTGAGAGAGACTATCTGGACTGCCTTGGTGTCTCTCGTTCTGTGTCCAGATCTGCTCCGACACGACGTAGAAGACCGCTTCTTCTTCACCGAGGTATGACTACCTTCTGCACCGAGTCCATGCCAGATTTCTCCCTCTTTCTCATTCTTCTTGTTTCTCGCATGAGGAGCGAGTAGTTTCATCCACTGGGGTGCGGGGACTAGCCCCGCTGCTCATGTTTTGTAATCTGTACTAAAAAGATGTTATCATTCCGATTCAATACTAAATCGCTTCATACATGCTTGAATGTTGGCCGCGTTCTTGTATGCATCTATTGTGTTTCGTTGTGGTTTGTTTATGATCGCTCTTGAGACTCGAATACCGATTTAGTGTTGGTTTCTGGTGTGTGTGTCCACCGCGCATCCGTTTCGGTATCTAGGAACACTTTCTAAGGATTGGAGTAAACTCACCTCCATTGTTGTGCTTTTGTACTATGAAATGGAATCAATTGACGTACAAAAGTGCAACCTTGACAGGTCGAGGAACACACTCTAAGGAGAGAGTGGTGCAAAGTACTTGACCATTCATTCGGGAATGGCTGACGTTACAACACTCCCACGTTTCTCATAGCTATATCCTCGAAAGAGGGATAGTCTATAATGATACTAATCGATTTGGTAATTATCGCTCACTTGTTAGTTTTCCGATACACGTTTCACAAGGTTGAGCAAGTTTCTCTCTTCGGAGACTACATATCTTCATTGACACGTAGATATGTACCGGATGAGGGTTACTCAACCCGTGAAGGATGTGTGCATTACTCTTGTCCTATAAGACATCAGTATTGTATAACATCCATGTATTTTTCTTACAAGTATTTCTATGATTGGTACAAGTACAATACATGTGTAGTGGTGGTGAATACCCACATCACCCCAGTGATCCATCATCATTTGCTAAATCTTAGATTTTAATCCTTAAACAAGTTTTTATTATGGCCTTTACTTTTGCATGTTTCAGGTTCAATAACTCAAATCAAACTTTTGGTCTAAGATGATTGACTTAGATCGGTACAAAATGAGAAAAAGACACTCAGATTATTAACGTTGTCTTTTGGGTTCGATCCTAAATCTTTACTATGATAAGGCTTCCACACTCTTGTGGGGTTGGAGCATTTATCTAGCACCAGTTGTAGGTAAACCTAGAGAGAACATCATCTCCCTAGGGTTTTTGGTGCATATTAGGACTTCCATTGGAAGAGTAATCTTTTGGTGTAAGTTCTCGCTCCATCAAAAAATGGTGCCGTTTTCGGGGACATTGGTATAAGAATCGTCTTTTTCGAATTCCGTGTTGATTTAGGTTTCTCTAGGGTTTTCCATTTTCTTTTCAAAAACCTAAAAAGTGAAGGGCTTAATCTCGCATATCTTATTGGATTTGAAGTGGTTGGTCAAGCTTGATAAACTCTTTCTTTGATTTCAGGTACCAACTCTTTTCAAAATGAAGTAGTCGACACCACCAATCGTCAGATGTCAACTATGTGGTGACTATTCTCATACATCGATTTACTGCTTCAATGTCCCCCCTATCTATGTAATGGCCCTGCGTCATGTAATCATGAATCGGATAGCTGGGAAACTCAAAGCAGCCCTTTCATACAACTATGGATATAACGCAAGTTATAGTTCGTATCACCCTGGAGGCTACTATGAAAAACCTAACTATGGTGGATTTCAAGGCGTGAACTATGATGTAGAAGGGAACCTGGAAGACGATGAAGTGCATGAAGATCAACACACATTGATGGAAGAACTACGTGCTCTACAGACATCGGTGGCTCAACAACTAGCTGATCAGACAACCGCGATCAAGAAGTTGATAGCCGATCTTGATCAACTTACGCAACTTGTCAAAACTCCTGAGCAACATGTAGAACAACCACCAATTTCAACTAAGCATAACCCTAGTCCATATGTCGCAATCGATTACGATGATGATTATAAAATCATGTGGGATATGCCTTCCAATGATGTTCAAGCATCAGTGCAAGGTGAGGAACCATCCTCAGAGATAACAACTAAACTCAAAGATGATTTACTCACAACATCACGAGGGAAGGAATTACTATCCGAGCCAAGGTCTGACTCAGATAATGATTCATGCACTATGCTCTCAGAGGGAAGGATGAGTAGGCAATATGGGGATTCTCTATAGTCAGGAGATCAACTGGAGATAAATTTCAACACTTACCCACCTTCTAACTTCATAGACTCAAATTCAACCATTGAAGAGAAATTGGCGATAATTGACTCCCTCAATGACAAAACCTCTTCAACTTCATCTATCCCATCCATGAAATCCATAGAAGAAGGGTTTATGTCGCAAGGACTCTACACTCCTTCACAATCAGACTCATATGGGTATGTGATCGATTCAGATAAGGATATGTCTTTTATGCAAGGGAATCAAATGCCTTCACTTCCAGAACAAAATCTGAATTGCCCTTATGAAGAAATTTCTGATCATTCAGCTGATTTAGGGACAAATTTCGAGGATAGGACCGATTAAGATCTTGATTCAGAAATGGACCATACCACTCTCACTGATGAAACAGAATCAAGGGAGGATGATGGGTCTCAAGATGACAATCCTACGACCGGTCCTTTTCATGAGATGATATTACCTGAGTTACCACCACCACAAGAAGTCCAGACGGATCCAGTCCTCAAACAAGAGCATGATCTTTCTATTGAAGCTCCTTCTAGTCGCTTGAACGAGTTGACAGTGCACTATGAAGAGAAACATGAACTACTTCTCGATTTTGGAATGGATCATGATATCTCCGTAGACCCTCGTAATGATAAAAAGGGCCCGTGGGAGGGCATCGAGTCACAAACCCATCCACTTAGAGAAATTCACCCCTATGAAGAAGACCTTCCTAACATTCAAGAAAATGAGATATGTCTTTTACCTGAGCCAGGTTTCAATCTTCCCATAGCAACTCCTCCTGAGCACTCAATAGAATCAGAGGAGTACTATGAAGAAGTACTCGAACAACAATCTGACTCAGAAATGGAGTACTTTAGTCCCAATATCGAAGAAACAAAGTCACCGGGAGATTCTAGCCTTCAAGACATTATGTCATGGACTAATCCCCCCCATGAAGAAACATCATTGGAACCTCTACCCCGGAATCCCATTATTCCTTTACCCGAGCAAGAGTTTGTTCTACCAGTCGAATCCTCTTCTAGTTACTTAGACGAATTAAGGATGTTCTACGAGGAAAATTCTAAACAAAATTTTGAAAAGAAGAACGACGCTCTCATCAATTTCAACGTTAATAAAAAGGATGATACTTCTCAAAACAACTCCTCTGATGAAGAAATGTCATCCTGTCTACCATATCCTACGCAAGAAAAACTAGGTGATGAAATGAAGCCTGAACCGGATCCGCCACCTGATCCAGGACAGGAGGAAGTCCAAGTGGTTGACCCTCAATCGACTGCTCTGCATTTTGGAGAAAGCAGTTCTACTTCAAATTTTGAGGGCGAGCCACAACTGGAGGACACAAATAATCAATGCTTTGATTACTCACCTAGCCCTCCAGTCTTAATTTCTTATATTTTACCTCCCCCACTGATGGGGGAAGGACTCTGGATTCTTCTGGATGGACAAAGAGGAGAAGGAAATATGCATCCAAATCATCTAGAAAACCTATTTGAGTTGCCACAACCACCCAGTCAACAGGCTATTCAGGCCACTCCCTCACTCTCGGCGTCGGCTATTGTGCGACATCTTTTCCGGACCTTCTTTCAACTACGAGGACCTCCTGGTTAACACTCCACAACCCTTCCCCTCCATCTCGAACCTAGTATTTTTTCAGA
The DNA here is from genome assembly GCA_963693085.1 of Alisma plantago-aquatica. Classification (NCBI taxonomy): domain Eukaryota; kingdom Viridiplantae; phylum Streptophyta; class Magnoliopsida; order Alismatales; family Alismataceae; genus Alisma; species Alisma plantago-aquatica. The sequence goes on from OY856411.1 coordinate 34,008,975, forward strand.
AATGAGAATACTCATAAGTTCGAGGTGGAGGGTGGGTGGTATGACTTCCATTCCACCCTCTACCTTTACTGCTTTCTATTTTCACAATTTTTTTTCTGCTTTATCATTTTTCTTCTTAAAATAAGGCCTTTACCTAGTCGGCTTTTGCTTTTCGAATCTTTTGTCATCACCTCTTTTCATTGCAAATCCATGAGGAACAAATGCTTAAAACTAACTGATAAATGATTTCATCTCGTATTTGTCCATGAACCCTAATGTCATATCTTCCATAAAGATGATACACTTCAATAAGACTGAGATAGATCAAGTACATCACTCCTCTAACTAATTAATGGATCTGTTGTATGGATTTCTCATTTGATGTTTTATCATGTCACTTTTTGAGCAGAGTGTTATGGAGAAAAGAGATCCGTGACATGGAATCACTAACAAACTGCATCATGATCCAAACTCTCTTTTACACTTCTTCCTTCATTTTGCATATTGGTCCGCTCACCAATCATGCTAAAGCTTTAAGTTCGGTGTGGTAAACCACACCTATGCCGAACTCTAAGTTCGGTGTGGTAAACCACACCTTTTTCTAGTGTAAACTAGAACTTTGCTGAACTCTAAGTTCGGTGCGGTACACCACATCCCTCTTTCCACTACCGCTTCTTCCATACCCCTAAATACATAATAGAGGTGTATCATCTTCTTTTCTTGATTCAAAGAGTATACAATGATGATTGTGCACATACCGAGGTTGGTGAAAAATCTACCCCAATTCCAAAATGAGGCTTGGCAGCCCAAACATACAAAAATCCAAAAATACCCTTTTCCCAAGCCAAGTGAGAATGAATAAAAGCCAGAGTGTGAATAAAAACATGAGAGTTGTGCCCTGAATAAGGATAACTGATAAAGGTCTTGCCCGACCAGTACATTAGCTACCCTCACAAAGGCAGATGTGTCGTGACCGGTAGTGAGTCCCTAAGGTTCCAAAAATGACCCTTTACCTCTTCCCAAAGAGGTAAAACAACCAAAACCCTTAAGCCAACCTATACACACTTCTGAGTTACCTTTAGGGAAAAAAATCAGGAGTAAGGCTAAGTCAACCAATTTTGTGCACAAATATTCAAAGTGTCTTGATGAATCACCAATAATAGAGTCTTGAGTCAATTAGAGGAGAGACTCTTATCTCTTGACCATACCCCCATTCTTTCCCTTTTCATTAACCAGTGACAGATCATATGCATTCTGTTGATTCTGTGGGTCTGTTCAAAGTCTCATAAAAAAAATTAACATGACCGATACAACAGAGAATGAGAAGGAAATACTTAAGTAAAGTGAACTTAGAAATGAGGATATCATAAGATGTATTCCGTGATCTAAGGAAGCTTTGATGTTGTTTTAATCTGAGCCATGAACAAAATTACAATATAACAATAGATGAGGCAATCACGAGATGAATGATTTCATTGGCGACTGTTTTAAGTTTTCCATTTCTCGGGACGAGCAACGCTTAAGTTCGGTGTGGTGATGAATCCTCTAGACTCATCCTCAGTCACCAATTCAAAGGATTTCTGACATTTTTGCCCTAATTTTGTTTCGCCTCATTTTCCTTTTCTCTTTTTTGTGAAAATTATGACACTTGCCTGAAGGTGAGGTAATTACGAGACCAACATGCATGCATTTTGGCAACTGTCTTGGGCTTTTTCATTCCTCGGGATGAGCAACGCTTAAGTTCGGTGTGGTGATGAATCCCCCAGATTCACCCTCTCAGTCACCAATTTTAAGGATTTTGTGCCGCATATCGATTGATCTACCCTCGCTTTGGGTTTATTTTAAGTATCTCTTCAGTTTCATGTAAATAATGCTTTACTAGTTCTAATTATTCTAGTTTGTAGTTTATTTGATCTTATCCCCCCTTACTCATTTTCCTTTTTCCCTGTAGATCACTCTCAACCATCTGATCGAGATCCAACAGTTCCCTTTCATCCAACCACTCGGTCTTGACCACCATTCGATCTTGATCCATTCGGGTTCCCCATGTGGTCTTGACCTCATGCGGTCTTGACCCCCATGCGGTCTCGACCTTCATGCGGTCTTGACCTCCATGTGGTCTTGACCTCCATGCGGTCTCGACCTCCATGCAATCTCGACCCCATGCGGTCTTGAACTCCATGCGGTCTCGACCTCGTGCAACAAATGTCTTCATCATCTTCCCTCTTTATAAAGCATCCATCACAGTAGTAGACGTCATAAATCCAAAGAGTGCTGGCCCACAGAGTAGAAAGTCAACATGAAAATAAAGAACGGACAGCAGAAAGTGCAAAAGCACAAAAAAGTAGGTAAAGTGTGCTAATCATAGCACAAGTAGCAAAGATGACGTCAACCTTATGCGGTCTCGACCTCCATGCGGTCTTGACCTCCATGCAGTCTTGACCTCCATGCGGTCTCGACCTCCATGCGGTCTCGACCTCATGCGGTCTTGACCTCCATGCGGTCTCAACCTCATGCGGTCTTGACCTCCATTCCGTTTTCTCTCTTGATCTCAAAACCAAGCAGCACCGCCGCCATCCGAATGCATCACCAGTCCCAAGTCGCACCACCGCTGCCCACGACGGCCTACTTGCCACAAGCACCGGCGTCATCTAACTCACCGTCAGCAGCATCGACAATGCCTACTTGTCTACCTCGCCGTCAGTAGCAACGACGACGCCCGCTCGTCTGCCTCCAATCACAAGCTTTGTACCTACGCCTTCGACATCCACGCTCTGCAGCTCATGCAAGTTGCAACCTACCCGTCGACACCACTGCTGTCCGCGACCGCTGGCGTCGTATTCTTCACCAACCTTGCTCTGCCGCCATCGCACATGCATGAAGTAGCGCCACCACCATCCTCTTTCACCATGAGGCACCCTCCTCTTCACCAACAGCAGCTACAATCCAACAGTAGCGCCACTGTCATCATCTTCTTCTCATGACCTGCATGCACACAACGGTGAAGGCAAGATCGCATGAACCAGCGAAACCGCATGGGCATGAAACCACATGAGCATGTAGCTACGAAACCGCATGGGCATGAAACCGCATGAGCATGTAGCTACGAAACCACATGGGCATGAAACCGCATGAGCATGTAGCTACGAAACCGCATGTGTACACCGAGATTGTTTGCTGCTGGGATGTGAAACCGCATGAATAAATGAGAACGCATGGCCCCACGTGACTTGGAGCGTTGCATTCAAAACCAAACGGACAGCAGCTATTGTGCCATGTGAATGCATGCACACGATGTGAAGGCATGATCAAATGGATTAGCAAATTGAGAAGCACTTTGTCAAGATCGTATAGCCACGACCGCGAGAATGTGAGGAAGCTTGCAGTTTCCAAAACTATAAAACGCACAGCACAAGACCGCATGAACAATTGTGCAGTAAGACCGCATGCACACGCAAACTGCATGGCCAATTGCCAGATGAGACCGCATGGAACTATTGTGCACACTACCAAACAGTTTTGAATAAACAAAGCAAACCGCATGATCAAACTGCATGGGACAAAAGGGCAAGCACAAGGTGTGACTCCTTGGCCTAAGATATTTTGGCAAGCCTATAAATAGAAGGGTAGAGGCATGGTCTTGCACATCTATCTCACTACATCCCAAGGCTATCGGATTGAGACCGGAGCCGGAAAGCCACGAGGCAGCCTGTACACAGGATGGATCCAAAACTAGTCCCGTCTACGCCAGTTCCATTCCACTGAGTGCCTGTATTGCAAGTAAGGAGACTGAGAAGAGAAGGAAGATGGAGTGAGAGAGACTGTCCGGACTGCCTTGGCGTCTCCCGTTCCGTGTCCAGATCTGCTCCGACATGACGTAGAAGACCGCTTCTTCTTCACCGAGTTGCGACTACCTTCTGCACCGAGTTCATGGCAGATTTCTCCCTCTTTCTCATTCTTCTTGTTTCTCACATGAGGAGCGAGTAGTTTCATCCACTGGGGTGCGGGGACTAGCCTCGCTGCCCGTGTTTTGTAATTTGTACTAAAAAGATGTTATCATTCTGATTCAATACTAAATCGTTTCATACATGCTTGAATGTTGGTCGCGTTCTTGTTTGCATCTATTGTCTTTCATTGTGGTTTGTCTATGACCGCTCTTGAGACTCCAATACCGATTTAGTGTTGGTTTCTGGTGTGTGTGTCCACCACGCATCCGTTTCGGTATCTAGGAATGCTTTCTAAGGAGTGGAGTAACTCACCTCCATCATTGTGCTTTTATAGTATGAAATGAAATCAGTTGACGTACAAAAGTGCAACCTTGACAGGTCGAGGAACACACTCTGAGGAGAGAGTGGTGCAAAGTACTTGACCATTCATTCGGGAATGGCTGACGTTGCAACACTCCCATGTTTCTCATAGCTATATCCTCGAAAGAGGGATAGTCTATAAAGATACTAATCGATTTGGTAATTATCGCTCGCTTGTTAGTTTTTTTATACACGTTTCACGAGGTTGAGCAAGTTTCTCTCTTCGGAGACTACATATCTTCATTTACACGTAGATATGTAACGGATGAGGGTTACTCAACCCGTGAAGTATGTGTGCATTACTCTTGTCCTATAAGACATCGGTATTGTATAATATCCATGTATTTTGCTTACAAGTCTTGCTGTGATTGGTACAAGTACAATACATGTGTAGTGGTGGTGAATACCTGTATCACCCCAGTGATCCATCATCATTTTCTAAATCTTAGATTTTAATCCTTAAACTAGTTTTTATTCTGGGCTTTACTTTTGCATGTTTTAGGTTAAATAACTCAAATAAAACTTTTGGTCTTCAATGATTGACTTAGATCGGTACGAAACGAGAAAAAGACACTCAGATTCTTAACGTTGCCCTTTGGGTTCGATCCTAAATCTGTACTATGATAAGGCTTCCACACTCCTGTGGGGTTGGAGCATTTATCTAGCACCAGTTGTAGGTAAACCTAGAGAGAACATCATCTCCCTAGGGTTTTTGGTGCATATTAGGACTTCCATTGAAAGAGTAATTTGTTGGTGTAAGTTCTAGCTCCATCAATGATGTTTTCGGATTCTGACATCTCATTCCCAATAGGGTTTGGAGAAATCAAAATCTGGGGTGTTCATAGTTGGTATCAGAGCATGAACAATAGCTACACCTAACAATTGCTCACCATGAAACATATAAACGAAGCCCAACCTTTCACCCTAAATCCTAGAAACTTAATAAGTTGTTCTATAGCAATAGGTTAGAACCTAGATGTTCGAGAACTATGTTTAGACAAGTGTGTGAAACCCTATTCATATAGAGCTCATATGCATTGGGTAGCTACACTAGTCTACACCTTGTTCTCACCATTTCACTAGGTGACATGACACTAGACTATCTACTATGTTTGGGACACTCGATTTTGCTGATTTGGATTTGTTTTCCAATCGGCTCGAGCCTCGAAAATTTTCTCTGACGTCTTCTTTCTCAGAGAAAAACTATATAATAATTTATTATATATATGTAAATATAAAAATGTGTCCCTCACACTTGAGAGTAGTTAGTGTTCATGCAACCAAAGTGAAAGGGAGTGACATCAGTCTAGAAGAGAGAGTATATGTAGAATAGATGTCTAGAGCCTTATAAGGATATGTGATACATAGATAGGCAATAGAATGATAGATGATGTAAGCAAGGATGATCTAATATAAATCCAATCTCTGAGGTATATGTTGTTTATAAAGATCTAAGTTGCAAATGAGGTCTGAATCCAATTTTGGATAATCTAAGCTAAGTCTTGATGATAAAAGTGCATACTCTTTCTTACTTAAGATGAGCTAAGTTAAGATAACGTTGAATATGCCTGAGCCTCAAGATCTTTTACAAAGGAGGACCTCTAGTGTTAGGACAAGATATGTGGCAACTCCAGAGGGAGTGAGACCCACAAGGAGAGGGTCATAGGACCTACCCTACAATATATGAAAAATATGAGATAATGTGAAATGATGTGTCCTAAGTTGAGTTACTCCTGAGGGGATGAGTTGAGTCCTTTGCATGATTCAATCTTGTATGTGAGAGTTGGGTTTTTAAAAAAAAGATGGGTAGGCGACTCATGATGAGAAAGTCAATCCTTTTGATTGAATTAGGTCTTAAGCTTGAGTGACATATGTTTGTGAATCTCATCATTAGCTACAAGTGAGGTGATATATGAACTCTGGTTCTAAGAGTAAAATGCTTCGTGCATAAGATACTCATAAATGTTGTTCCTTCCACTTCTCTTTCTCTATATATGATGCTAGAAACCTCACTTGAGCTATTTGGATGATTATGTATGAAGGGTCACTTAGATAAGATTTACCTATTCTATATTCCCTTGCTATATCATACATGAAATATCTAAGTTTGAAATCATGATAAAATTGGCTTAGTATGTCTTCCTTCCCTCTATGTCATGCATGAATGATATAAGTTTGAAATTATGAGTTGAAATGTAGATATCCTTAAATCATTGATAAAACGATCACCAATAATGTTCTTAACCTCAAATCTAAGCTTCTATATTAATGATAACGATCACACGATAGGGTGAAAACCCTAATATGTAAGTATGAAAAATAATTCCCTCTAATGATGAAATGCTAGTATGATGTTGATCATAATCCACACTAAGATGTTAAGTTGGAATGTTCTATTTTTAAATGAGAAGAAATCTTGATATCACCTTACATAGGGAGTAGGGTGAAACATGAAACCCTTAGTAATACCTTTTCAATTCTATATAAGTAAATCCCTAATTATTCAGGTAATAAGTGATGTAAATCCTAGAATAATAGAATTTCAAGTTATGACTAAGCCGTTAAATGATGCTTCACTATATATAAGGTGGGGTGGTTACACCCAAGGTTCTTTTATATCCTCAAAAGACAACTTAGGGTATATCCAAAGCTAATTTTCCCTATCACCTAGAAATAGCAGCCTATATGAGGTTGAACTCCTTGATATCACGATTAACATGACATTGGCTGAATTTCGAGGATGAAATTCTATATAAGATGGGGTGAATGTGATGACCCTGATTTTAGGAGTTTGATATTCAATATACTATTTGAAGGAGTACCTTGAGTAATATGAATCATTGTTGGACCTTGAGGTATCATGTGGTCAATTCATGAACTCTAAGGTGTTTTAGGATCACATGAGTATTCATGGACTTGTTTAACTAAGACTCAATGATTAGTAGAATTTGATTTAAGGTTCCTACACCTATTCCTATGGTTCTTTGAAGATTTTGTTTACATGATAACATAATAGAGTTTTAGTCTCAAGCTTATAGGGATGAGAAAATACATAATGTAAGGGTGGTGTGTCAAATTCTAGGATGATCGGTGGTTCCCATAAAGAGATGTACTTATATGAAATTGAATACACTTGATGATAGATATGTATATTGTCATACTTTGTTCTTTAATAATTAAGTACCTAAGTTGTGATAATTTTGTTATCACACCAGCTTATTATCCTTTTCTCGAGTGCGGCCCAATGCCTGGAAATGTTGCCCTATGGTAACTGTGCACTATACAAATCTGAGAATGAAGACTTCGTCTCCTCCCACTTACCTATTTCTGCGGAGGAGGCAACCTCAACCCAGCTCAAGATCAAGGCAATGATTTCCATATATCCTAGACGGACTGTTGTTTTATAGTACTCCCTAGATCCGAAAACACGTCACACCCAACCTGAAATAAGGGAGTTGAATCCTCACTCACCCTGCTTTCTCCAACCTCAGTGGAAGGCCAAGCATTACACATCTTTCTAACTGACGTGAGGGAATGGGAGCCAACCATCCTTAATTCAGATAGCTGGTGGCGCTAGCTTGGAGAGGCCAATAGGCCAAGTAGAACCCAGATATCGATGATGTCCAAGGATCTGATGATGTCGACTGTTTTCCATGGAACTGCAGTGAAGCCAAGGCACCATCTTCGTGGAGGGTGCTACCTTCTTGCCTGATTCGATGCCCTGATCCATACCACAGAAGCACTGGAAAGAAGGACGAGGTGATTGTGTGTTTATGACAGGAGTCACTCTGACTCACCAGACCTCTATTCACGGCAGAGATGGATACAAGAAATAGCCGTGTCCAGAGGAGCACGAGAAGGAAGACCTCATGTCGGGATCATGTATCTTCATTGGCGGTGGCAGCGGATTATGCCAAGAAGATAATGTTAGGTGTCATGCGGTCTAAATGTCTAAACATCTAGGCGATCCCTGGAACTTTCCGAGCCACCCAGGGCAACAAGATGGACCTCCGTCAGAGTGGTAGTGCAAGCGGCACCCAACTTGGAAGGTCGTGAAGCATCGAGATTGGTCCATGGCCACACCGGAGTCCTCCCAGAGGCGACGACTCTCACGCACATAGGGATCAGAGGATGCGGGGGTGAGGGAGAGGAATTGTCACCGCCAACCTAATCCACGTAGGAGCAGGATGTCGGCGGTGGCGCTCACGTATACACAGAAGAAAATCTGACACTAAGAGAAGAAGGACGTCGGGTACCTAGAGGCAAGCGGGCAAGCGTTGCCACTGCATGAGTCGTGTTGAATTGCGATGAAGGAGAGGAGAAAGGGGTTAGTGGGTCGAGGCCTCTGTGGATCCACTTGAAGATCTGACGGCCACAATAAATCAGGGAAGGTAATTATCTCATCTAATGTACATATATTAGAAATACGATTAAAAATATCTCATTTGTCCAAATAATTACCCAAAAATATCCCTGGACTCAAAAAATTGTTCTCTACATTACTGGACCCCTAGATCAGACCCTTGAACCACTTTCAATGATGATATTAAATTTAGAGTATAATGCTCCTTTTAACAGTTTATTAACAGAAATAAATAATATCTAGTTGAGATTAATTCAATGAAAACTATCCTAGAATCCGAATGATTACTTGAATTCATCTTTGCACTATGAGCTGAGTAATATACCCAAATAATAGGTCATTTCTTATTAATGACCAAACACTTCTTTTAGTCTCATTTTAATTCTATAAAATAGACCTATCATCCGAAAAATACGAAATGTGGACCAGACCTCTAAAATGATTGCATGATTAGTAGAAAAATATCAGATACCATCCTAAGATTAGAGGGAACCTAGATTTGGCCAAACCCTAATTTGGACCTAAAATACATAGAATATGATGAACATTTATTAATGATGCTTAATTGTTATTAATCAGGTGATGACAAAATTATCTAGATGATCATGGATATGTGAGGAATATCTAAATTCAGGTACGTTGATATAATTATATGACTAGATTTTGCTAGATGTTAAATATATGTACTTGCTTGTATGTATTTGAAGTACATTGTTGGATGTAGATGTATGTGTATTGACAATTTCTGCCTTGAACATTTAAAAATATAAATGAACAAGAACATAAAATGTAGTTACTTGTGGTGCTCATTAATCTCCCTATTAGAGACGGAAAGTATTAATATTGACTAGCACCTCCCTAATGGTACAAGGTATGTAGGGAGATCCCTAATGGTACAAGGTAGGGATAGGGCCCAATATATATGTTTATGCTAAGTCCACCATAGTAATGCATATTCATTCTAAATGTGGCTAATAACTTGGGATTACCTGATTTTATTCCTTTAAATAACATTTCCTTTCTCTTCCTTCAATTTCAAGTATTTCATATGCCAGCATAGTATAACTTTTAATTCCACGTACCAACTTTTGTTGATGATTTTATTTCTCGTATTTTATAGGTCCAGAGCTAGAATGGGATAAAAGAATAGGATGTGAGCAACTTGTATAGGTTGTACCTATTGTCTAAGATCCTGCTAGCATACATGTTCATAGACTTGTAAAATTCTCTTTCAATATACAATTGTAATTCATGTTGTAATAATGTACATGTTGAATGTTGAGATGTGTTACGGTGTATGTATAGTTGTTTGTTCATGTATGCACAAATTGCTTCTGCTTTGCTCACTGATATGATTGGATGATGTTTTCGGATTCTGACATTTCATTCCCAATAGGGTTTGGAGAAATCAAAATCTGGGGACGTCACACATTGGCTACGTATCCATTATGAGTGTGAACTTAGGGTAACAGATAGTTCTGTTACAAATGGTATGAGAGCCATACACAAAGGCATCTATATATGTTTAATGCATAATACATCTTAAGAACCCATGGAGCACTAAAATCCTTTCCTTAAATTTTATAGAGTCTTCTAGCATATTATCTCTTCTTTAAGGACGACCTAAGACACCCAAGTAAATGATGATTAGCTGGTCTTATCATCTCCTCATGTGATTCTTCTATATTGACTTTTAATCATATGACATCTCCATTATGGGTAGCTTACACATGGGAAAAGTAAAACTCATTTTAAATCATGAAAATTGATCAAGATGATAATGCCATGATCTGAACTTAAATTCGAAATTGCTATTTGATGAATGAAACTACTCTTGATGGTGATGTACTAGAATCATATAGGCCACATAAACAAGAATCAGCATGCTACCAAAAGCTCAATTCAGTTAAAACATCTATTACAAAGTTTTCTACCCAGACCTAAGAGTACATGGTCGAATCTAGGACACACTACACATCTAAAAGACCTTCTATAAGGTCCATCATCACAATTACTCCTCACTACCACATGTCTACTAGCACTACTGTCAGTCACCTAAAAAGATTTGGTGACCCACGAGGTGAGACCCATGTCCTAGCGAGAGATATCACTCTCAATACCACTAACAACAAGTTAAGTAATTAATTAGTTTAATAAGATTAAACATGTTAAACATGTAAGCATTGCAAAGGATATGATTTTACAAGGTACACAAAGGAGAAGATTACAACTATCATCATTATCCTACCCATCATCATATTCCTTACGAATAGTAGAAGTGGTATTTTAGCATAAGCATCTATAACATCATGAATAAGTCTAATATCATAGGATGGCTAGAAATAATAGCATCTCTAACAAGTTGAGCAGATCTACACCATAAGTAGATTTAATAAACATAAATAGAACTATCTACATAAGAATGACTAGCAATATGACCATCTCTGATATTGAGGCTAGCAACTTTAGTATGATTTAACAACATAGGCATAGATGATAGTATAAGCAAGTTGATAGTATGAGTATAACTGATCAACATAACCATACCTACAACATAATCATGTATAAAGTATGTGCATATCTACATCATAAGCATATCTACTTCCTCTTACTACACTATACATCATCAATATATGCATAGAATCAAACAAGGGTTATCATCCAATGTGAAGTGTTGTGTATAACCCTAAAAGATATGCTATAATGTTGTATTACATCTTTTATTAAGATTTAGGGAGTTCGAGTCATACCACTCAAAGTCAAACTCGGTATTGTGAAGCACTATTCAGTTCTATACAAGATCTAAGAGAGATAACATCCTAAGATCTCACCCCCTCAGTCAGTATGAGTGAAAATGCAGTGACATATTAGTCATTATGCCTACAACGACATGTAGTTAAGTTGCTAACATGTAGTCCTCCCTTGGTACAAGTGACAAAACAAGATACTTGGGTATACATAATCCAATCATCTAAGGTACAACAACAACTGTCCTCAATCACATCACATATAATGAATGCATGGGACATGACCATTGCTATTCTCAATTTCAAGCATGACCGTGGCCATCCTCCATAACCTGTAATTATGGATGACAAGGATATACACTCCCTTGCACCCCTGCATACTCAATAATATGTGCTTTGAGTTTCCCTTTAGAATACTAGTTTCACAATCCAGCAATTTTTGGCATTTAATATGGTTCTAAGGAACAATTCACTACATTATTAGGGTTTCACGTGATTAGTTAATGCCAATTGGGTGAATTGAGGCTGAAACAAACAAGTGGACACACAAACCCTAATTTATTTCTTGAAAACATTGATATATAACAACCTTATAAGATATAAAACATGTGAGACATAATTCTACATATCAACATCACAAGGTAATATGCACTTTCCATTCATGAAACCATACTTATCATCACATCATCACCACTGGATACAAATTCTTATCACGTAATTCAATGGTTCCAACCTGTGAGACCCCTGAACTATTTTTTTGATTGAACATACTTTATTATCATAAATAAGTGATTATTACATTAATTAAACCTATTGAGGTGCTTTTATATCATCTTACAATCTTAAGTTTCAAGTTTGGTCCAATTTGGACACTGTTTCTGCAAGTTATGCAGCTGTATGCATGTTTTGGATTTTTTTGCAACTTACCCATATCATAGGTTTTTATTGCAATTTTTTACATGATTTAATTACCTTATATATCTTCGTATCATTTTTTATCTGATTGGGCCATGGGGCACCTTGTTACAACTTGGTTTGGTGGAGATACCTTTCTAGGGCTGAGTTAGGGTTTACCGCCTCATGGATGAGCTACATTTGAGACCATAACTCAATGGTCCTCCTATTTGGTTGGGATCCAATGGTTCTACTAGCTATGGTACAACTTATGGTGGTCCCTAGAGGTGTGAGTATTGATGGTTTCTCCTATTGAGGTACCTTGGCTCGGTGGTTCACCTAGAAGTTGCTAAAATGATTATTTTCACCCTTGTGACCTAAGGCTTCTACAAACGATGGCCACCATGCATGGAACTCAATATCCACTCTCGGAGGCCAACAAGTGATGTACTGTCATACTTACACAACTAATGGAGCTTCTTCGTTGCATGGATGTGGCATTTTAAGCCATGGACACATGACAAACCTAGTCAGACACATCAAGCTTCTCTTTCTTCTTATCCATTTACTTTATATACTCTCCCTCTTACACCAAAATGAACCCTTTGGATCCTCATTTCTTCATTTATGTTTAGATCTTAGTCCTTCATTTCTTTGCATGAATAAGGTACCCAATATAAAAGTACGTGGTTGAGCTCCTTGCATGTGTGCCCAAGGTTTAGATCTACCATCCTTTTGAGCTTGTGGAGCTTACTTTGCTTGTTCTTGACCTAAGTAAGTAAGTTCCTCCTTCACTGATTCATTTCTCTTGATATTCTACCTCATTCTTCTTCCTCCTAGAAGGAACCATGGTTTTTCATGGTAGATATTCCACTAAATATTAAATAAAACTTATTTCTTGCTTCCTAGACCTAGGGTTTGCTGTCTTTCTTGGAGAAGAAGCTTGCTTGGCTGTGTGGAGTGCTAAGCTAGGATTTTCTTACTCCTTTGTTTGAGCCTTATTTCTTTTTGTATCTGCATCTCCTTCCTAGATGGGAGTTATATAACTTTCTACACGTTTATTGCTTACTACTACCTTGTATGGTCATGATCTTTCTCCAAAATGAAGTTCTAAGCTAAAAGAATCTCCCTTGCCTAGGGTTTTAAGCTTATACAATGATCCTTAAGTACTTTTCCTCCATGAATAGACTTTAAACCTTGTTTAAATACCCTTATTTGTATAATTAACTCTGGACCTTGCTTTCATAAGCACAAATTATGGTTTTTTCTTAACAAACGATGGCCAAAATTAGGGTTTGTGAGCTATTTTCTTTGCAATTTGATGGTTTTATTCCTTTGCTATTTTGCTTGGCTTTGATGTTCCAATTGATGGTGGGTATATTGCTTCTATTTGAGCCTAATTGGATACTTATAACCCATGTGTATGCTTCCCTAAAGTGGGTGGCTTTAATGCTTTCCTCAATTGGTCCTAAACAATGGGTTTTAGTTAGGGTTTTGAGGCTGCTTTCCTTCTTGTTATAACAACTGATGGTTTGCTTTTTTTCTATAATTGATGGCTTGTTCTTGGTGATTTATGATGCCTTACCTATGAAAACTTATTATCATTTCTTAATTTCTATTTTTATTCATTTGGTTCTCCATAATCGATGGTCTTAGTTCCTATTGATGGACACAGTCGATGGTTTTTCTATCCTCCACCAAATGATGGTCTTTTCTTGTATTTTTCCTTGTTTCATCACCTATTGATTACAATTGATGGAGGCTCTAACTCTAAAAATTGATGGCCCTCATGCCCCATAAATTACTGGATGTTTTGACTCTTAGACTTGATGGATGAATGACCTATGATCATTGATTGATGGCTCTACTCAATTTTGTCAACTAATGGGAGTTCTTACTCCACGATGAGATGGTAACAATAATGATGGTGATCATGGACATCATAAATAATGGTGTGACTAAATCTTATGTGATGATTGATTTAGGTTCTAATTAGGTTTTTTTCTTAACTTAATAATTTAAGGGTTTGATCCTATATTTCAATTGTGGTTTTGAATGAAGAACATGATCCTACGATTAGGGTTTGTTTCCTGGAAATCCAATGGTTTTGGATGAAGACCATGGTTTGATGTTTTGGTTTTGATGATGTGAACTTGATGGTTCAATGCCTTGACTTTGTTGTCATACCTTTACCCTTTTATTAAAATAACCCTATGGTTAACCCTTGTGCTATGCATGGATCCATACTAATGGAGAGTATGGGATTTGATGGCAATGCTTTACCTTATGCATCGATGATCCTATGGGAATGCCATGAGCTAGAGTTTACGAATGAATGTTGAACTATAGCTTCAACTAAACCCTAATGCGAATAGATGATCATGGTTCATCATAATACCCTTCCTTGAATGATTACTATGATGATGGAATATTCTTACTAATTTTGTTGTAACTCTAATGTGTTAACTTGTGGTACCATAACCTTATGATTGAAGCTTTCTTATGTTGAACATGTGCACAATAAGTATGATAATGGTCAATCATACCTAGCTTCCTTGCATGTTGATATAATGAAAGAATGCTCTTAATGATATTATAATCCTACAATGTTATCCTATGAACATCCTTTAGTTCTTTAACGCAATATCATGTCGAGCCTATATATCACATGTATGGTGATGTTTTTTGATCCTTATTATAAGGCATGGAAAGATGATGATGATCTTGTAGGGAATAATGAGACCGTCTTAATTACCTTTGGGCATGGTTATGATGTAAATGAGGTGTAATCCTCTTCATGATGTGACAAGGGTTGGAATCAAAGAATAATGAGATAAGTATTTGTATCATGTGGTGAAGATGTGACTAAAAGTATGGTTTCATGAATGGAAAATGAATATTAACTTTTAATATTGAAATGAGGAATTATGTTTCACACGTTTCATATACTTTGATGTTGTTATACAACAATGTTTCTAGAAATGAATTAGGCTTTGTATGTCCAGATGTTTGATACAAACTTAATTCATCCAATTGGAATTAATGAATCAAGTGAAACTCTAATCATCTAGTGCCCTCTACTATAGAACCATATTCAGTATCAAAACTTGCTTGATGGTGAAACCAGTATTCCTAAGGAAAACTTGGAGTGCATATTGTTGAGTATGTGTGGGGGTGCAAGTGAGTGTATGCCCTAGTCTTACACAATTCCAAGTTAAGGAGGATGGCTGTGGTCATGCCTAACATTGAGAGAGGTTAAGGTCGTATCTTGGATATATGTTATATATGATGTGACTCAGTATGTTGCGGTTGTATCTCAGGTGGCGTGGTTTTGCTTTACATACCATGGTGTCTAGTGTTGTGACGTATACCACGGGAAGACTAGGTGCTACAAACTCGACTATATGTTGATGTAGGAAGTTTGACTGATATGTCACAACAATTTACTTGTACTGACCCAGGGGAAGAAATCTTAAGATATCAACTCTCCTAGATCTTGTACTGAATGGAATAGCACTTCACTAAGTATGGATGGTACAACTCAAACTCCATAGGGCTTAATAAAATATGTAATATATTCGTGTAGTATATTTGCTTAGGGATTTTACACAATGTTTCACATTGGATGATAACCCTTGTTTTCTCTTTCACATATAGATGAAGTAAATTGCATCAAGACATGTAGCCATGCTTACGTTGAATAGATGTACTACTACTGTTGACTATGATTATGATTTTACCCATCTCATGATATTAACTATGCTTACAATACTAGTCATTCCTATGCAATTAGAGATGCCTAAACTGCTAATTATTATTATGTAGATAGTTGTACTTATACTATTAGCTCTATTTATGATGCAGATCTGCTCAACCTATTAGACATGCTAATATTGTTAGCAATGCTTATGCTGCTAAACTGATTCAATATGTTAGAGATGTATATGCTACTAGACTGTGTATATTGTTAGCAAGGTATATGATGATAGTCAAGCTAATGATGATAGTTGGTATCTTCTCCATTGCGTATCTTGTTAATCATATCCTTTGATATGCTAACATGTTTAACGTGGGCAATATTTTAAAATTGTTTAATTACTTAACTTGATGTAACCAATAAGTGATGTTGAGAGTTATATCTCTCACTGGGACATGGGTCTCATTTCGTGGGTCCCACATATTTTTAGGTGATCGACAAAAGTTGTAGAAGGCCCATGGAAGTGACGAGGAGCTAATACGATGGACCTTAAAGATGGTTCTTTAGTTTTCTAGTGTGTTCTAGAATCGTCTGTGTACACTATGGTCCATGCGAGGAAAGTTTGTGTAGGGTGTTCCAATCGAATCAACCTTTTGGTAGCATTCTAATGCTTTTACATGTGGCATATATGAATAATGTTCTTTTGTATGTATATGTTGTGGTTGTAAAAGATTCTTGGCATGCGATATGAATATTTGCCAGATGTTGGGCTCATATGTAAATGTTTTTGAGCATGTTGGTGAGGTTGAAATTGATTTTAATTTGCCCTCTTTTCTGAATATGTGATTAATTAGTGATTAATAATGTTTTGTGTTTTGAGTAATCTTTTTAGTGTGATGGTTTCTCACAAGTTGGTATCAGAGCTCTAGGTTTTCTAAGTCTAAAGGAACACTAGGACTTTGGATTAGGATGACCTCTAAGAAAGTGAACATGACATGTAAACATGGTGCATACTACCTGATCATAGTATCTAGATGCCCTAGTGAGGTATTCAATTATTGAAGAAAGGGTATGTATGGAACTCTTAGATTGTTATCTTTATGATTACTCTGATCAAGCAGTCATTTTGATACAATATAAAGGCCACAATGAATCAAAAATCATGGTGAAAATATCTCAACCTTACCTTATAGGTAATGAGAATTACATTGAACCTATCAAAACTTGAATGTATGGTAACTACAAGAGAACAATATATAACCATGAAATCTAAATCTGAATACAAATAAGAAAAAGAGGAGTTCTTGAATCTGTAAATTAAGAAGATAATGAAGTAAAAGACAGGTAAATTTGTGCCAATGATGTTATTCAAGGTATAAAATCCACATAAGGTGAAGAGAACTCCTGAGATAATATGATATTAAGAAGATGAATGAGAACAATGATAGAGCAAAAAAGTGGAGCCTGATTTAATATCAAACCAACCTACACTTGTAAGATATTGTTAAAGGAAAACTATCATGACATGTAAAGGAAATTGATGAGGAAAGCATGATATATGATGAGATACTCCTTGATAAGTGATCAAAAAACATGATAACATGAGAGAACAACACAAGAATGATGAATAGTTAATGAGAAAAGAGAAATGCGATATGTTAATCTTGATAATTCCCATGTTTGTGGCAAGGAACCCATGCTGAAAAAGGTAAGATGACACATAAAAAGTGTAACATGCAGAATGAAGATAGAATCGGTAAACCCCCTTCCTAGTAACCCCTAGAAAGTATTGTTGTGTTGTGAGAAGTGTGTTTTCCCTTGTGTTCCTTCTTTTAAAGGTGCAACTTTGAAGTGGATCTCATGCCACCTGGTACACATGGATTCACTGTAATCATGGGGGGTGGATATATTTGATATAGCATGGTTTCTTGGACTATGGTTCCAAGATCTTGATGTTTGCGACGATTATGCTTTTTGAGCCTTCCAAGAGTTGAGAAGACTCCTCCTATATGTTGTTAGATGGTTATGCTGTAGAGAAAGTGCAAGAGATCAAAATGTCAGTTCCTCTTGGCACATTAAGTGGATACCAAGGTAATGAATCCTAGAATCTAGGGTGTACCAACAGTACATGAGTTTAAAGGTGTGTATCAGATGACCTTTATATTTTTCATCTACCTTAGAGAGAGAAAGAGTTGATGTTGATCCTCCAAATGTTGCTTGAAATAATAAGGGTGATTCCATGGTGCTATATATGGACTATCAATAGGTGGGAAAGACAACTAGAAAGGATAGATGGTTGATTAATCATTGGTAAGGTGCCATAGTGTTCCTTTAGATAAGCCTATCATCGGGTAATAAATGAATAAGAATCATGGTGGATGGCATAAGTTGCATGGATGTTACGAGTTTATGGTTTTTCCGTTTGGACTAACCAATGCTTCAACAACATCTATGGACTTGATGAATAGTGTTCTCATATAATTCATTATGAGTTGTAGCAAGTTTTTCGATAACATCTCTATGCACTTCAGAGATGGTCAATAGTAGGGACAACACCATCTATAAGAGTTAGGAGTGTTCATGCAGCAATAACTGTGTAACAAGTTCAACCAGAGTGAGTTGATATTAGTTAACGTGCCTTCCTAGGGTTATCATATATTCCAATTATGTGTTTGAATCCAAACAGAGTGGAGACAGTGTTGGAGTGGAAACAACCCCAGAAACTAACTGAGACCTAAAGCTTCTTAAGCCTTGCAGGACAGTATAGAAAGTCCATTCAGTACGTCAGCATCGTTACTTTACCTCTAACAAGGTTGACTAGGAAATGTGTTTATTCTTGTATGGAATAATTGGTGTTAGAATTACTGTCAATATCCTTTCTAGATGATTCAAGGAGAAATTGACAGGTGTTCCTATATCAGTGATGCTAGAATAAAGGGAAGGATACATCATCTTTTGCAATGCTTCAAGAAATGGTTTGGGATACATGACGATATGATATACTGTCAACTAGGAAGTTATCTTGTCAATGCTTATAAACAAGACATAGTTATACTATTTCATGTATCATGATGAAAGACATACCAGAATTACTTCAGTAGGATAGAGAAATACATGTGGATGCTACCATGATGTAGGACATTAGATCAGAGTAACACACTAGGGAGCATGATAGCTTCCATAAACCAGGTAGCAAGGCATTGTACACCTCTACAACTTGATGATGGTTCCATAGGTTGGTGTTTTAAGTGAGATACTACATGAGGAGACTCATCTTTGACACACATGATGTATCTGATTAATACATAGATGTATCACAAGTTGAAGAATGTGCAATAGCTACCAAGTATGGAGTAGGGTATGGTACAAATATGGTTAAGTGGTTAGTTGTCATCTAGTCGATAAGAAACATTAGGAGCCAGAAAATATGAGGATAAAGTGAGGGTTCAACACAACCTTATATGGTAGATAGATGGTCAGTCAACCATTCAGATGGTTGGAGAATCATCTAAAGAACATATGCCCTATAGTTCTTGAAAGTTAGAGTATATCCACCTAATTGATTGAGTTGATTACTCTGACAATCATAAGTGGAACATAGACATGTCACATTGTGTAAGTTACATATGGTAAGAGAATATAGTACATTCCATGATTGGTAAAAGCAAGTAATTATGGCTTATGAGTGATGTGTTAATAAAACTGATAGAATAGTTCAGGACGACATTTAAAATTCCAAGTTGAAAGTTACTACCAGAGTTATATAGGTGTCATATTAGTTTCTATTTTACATGTTGAGGAAGTTTCACCCTATACATGATAAGTAATACATTCAATGGAGGTGGACTTAGATGAGGATGTTTCTCATGCAAAGATTTTTATGTTAACCCAAGTTGAGAAATGCATGAGTTGAGGGAGAAGAGAATGATTCCTATGAGAAGTTTTGTGACATCACCATGAGATGGAAGTAACCATGTGGAGGTTAGAGGATTAGGTGCACAGGAAAAATCCATCTTTACTTACCTTAGATTTCGGGGGCAAAATCCATGTTAGGGGTTTATGGTTGTGAGACCCCTGACCATGGTTTTTGGTTGAACATGCTTTATTATAATAATTAAGTTCTTAAAACCTTAATTAAACCTTTTAAGGTGATTTTATATCATGTTCCTTTATTAAGTTTCTTTAGTCCAGTTAGGAATCTATTTGTTCAAGTTGTGCAAATTACGTGATTTTTTTGGACTTTCTGCAATTTTCCAATGTTTAGTCCTTTTATTGCAATTTTTCATATTATTATGGTACCTTATATGTTTTATTATCATTATTGATCTTGTTGTGCCATAGGGTCCTTGGTACACCTTGGTTTGGTGGAGATACCTTTTTAGGGTTGAGTTAGGGTTTACCCCCTCATGGATGAGCTACCTTTGAGGTCATAAATCGATGGTCCTCCTGTTTAGTTGGTATCTAATGGTTCTCCTAGTGAAAAGACATCCTATGGTCCCTATGTATGTGCGTTGATGGTTTCCCCTCTTGAGGCCCCAGGGGTCGGTGGTTCACCTAGGAGGGTTCTCAAATGATTGCTTTCATTCTTGAAAACTAGGGATTCCACAAACAATGAACAACATGTATGGAACTCTATGGCCACACTGGGAGTCCAACAACCTATGTCCTAGAAGACTTCCACAACTTATGAAGATGCTTATTTTCATTGACATGACATTTTAGACCATGTACACATGGTAAACCTAGTGGGACCTCTCAAGCTTCTCTTTCTTCTTATTCATAAGCTTTATATACCCTCCCTCTTGCACCCAAATGAACCCTTTGGATCATTATTTATTCTTTTATGTCAAGAGCTCCATCCTCCTTTTCTTGGTTCTATGAAGGTGCCCAAGTAGAATAAGGTGGTCAAATGCCTTTCTTTTGTGGCTAGGGTTCAGATCTACCCTCCTTTTGAGCTTGTCGAGCTTCCTTTGCTTGCTCATTGATGAATCCTTCAGATTCATCTGCACAGTCACCAAATCTAGGGATTTTATTTCTCATTTTGACTGATTTACCCTCGCTTTGGTTCACTTTGAGTGTTTCACTAATTCCTTGCAAATATTGCCTAAATAGTTCTAATTACTAGTATATTCGATGATATTATCTCTTACACATTCTCCTTTCCCTCTACAGATCACTCACAACCACCTGATCGAGATCCAACGGTTCCTTTTCATCCAACCACTAAGGAAAATCAAGCAACTCCATGCATACGGTCTCAAGACCGTTTAGATCCTTGCGGTCTCAAGACCGTTTGGATCCTCGCGGTCCCAAGACTGTTTGGATCCTCGCGGTCTCAAGAACGTTTGGATCCTCGCGGTCTCAAGACCGTTTGGATCCTCGCGGTCCCAAGACCGTTTGGATCCTCGCAGTCTCAAGACCGTTTGGATCCTTGCGGTCTCAAGACCGTTTGGATCCTCGCGGTCTCGAGACTGTTTGGATCCTCGCGGTCTCGAGACCATTTGGATCCTCGCGGTCCCAAGACCGATCAAAGCAAGACCGTTTGAGCTATACGTCATCAACAACATCGTCTTCATCACCTACACCAACAATCGTGAGCACAGGACGAGTAAGCAACAAGACCAATAGCCGAAGACCGTTTGAGCTGTACGTATGCATGCACTCGAAGATCGTATGATACAATAACCATGAAACCATTTGGAATAAGTACCAAGCAAAACTATTTGCTGATTGATGAGATCGCATGAGTATTTTAGATTATTTGCTGCAAAACCGCATAGTCCCACGTGATTTGCAGTGTTGCATTTGAAACCAATTAGCCAACAGCTATTATAGTTCACGTAAAAGCATGAAGATTAGTTGTTGTCCACACGATGGAGCATTGCAGCAGCTCGTACGCTCACGTGAAGGCAGCTGCTATGCTTGAATGAGCAAACCGCATGGAAAGTCGGGAAGAAAAGGACCGCGTGACCCCACGCATGCAGGCCCTAGCAAACCGCATGGGCAGCTAAGCTGAGACCGCGAGGCCAAGGAGGTAAGACCGCGAGGCCAAGGAAAGAAGACCGCGAGGCCAAGGAGAGACGACCGCGAGGCCAAGGAGAGAAGACCGCGAGGCCAAGGAGAGAAGACCGTGTGAACAAAAGCAAACCGAATGGCTAATAAAGGCCGAGACCGCGAGGAATGCATGCATGCTGAAAAGCCAAAAACGCATGAGTCGTAGCTATTCACGTAGACCGTATGGAATTGCATACAAAATCAAACCGTATGCCCAAGATATTTTGGAAGCCTATAAATAGAAGGGTAGAGGCATGGTCTTGGAGATCCCATCTTACCACGGCCCAAGGCTGCCGGACTGGGACCAGACCGGAACGCTGCCAGATTGCCCGAGCACCGTTTCCGACCAAACTTCACCCACAGCCTCAGAATCCCATCCTGAGCCCAGATCCGGTGAGCAGCCAGTCCGGGCACAGGTCTAGTAGGCTGTTCCATCACCATCTCACCATTGCTCACACCATAGCTCCACCTCATCCTACTCTTGCTATTCCGGAGGTTGACCTGAAGATCGAGGCGGAGAAACGGACGACATCGACCACGACGGAGCAGTCCCGGAGACTGCAACGATCTACACCGGGCTGTCACAGATCTACTCTTCTGCTCCGACGATGCTTTCTTTTTCTCTCTTCTTCTTATTTGTTGCTCCCTCTATGAGGAGCGAGTAGTTCCATCCACTGGGGTGCGGGGACTAGCCCCGCAGCCCGTGTTTTGTATCTTGTACTAAAAAGATGCTATCATTTCATTTCAATACTAAACCGTTTTATACATGCTCGAATGTTGGCCGCGTTCTTGTATGCATCTATTGTCTTTCGTTGTGGTTTGTCTACGACCGCCCCCGAGACTTGAATACCGGTTTAGTGTTGGTTTCTGGTGCGTGTATCCACCGCGCACCCGTTTCGGTATCTAGGAACGCTTTCTAAGGAGTGGAGTAAACTCACCTCCATCGTTGTACTTTTGTACTATGAAATGGAATCAGTTGACGTACAAAAGTGCAACCTTGACAGGTCGAGGAACACACTCTGAGGAGAGAGTGGTGCAAAGTACTTGACCATTCGTTCGTGAATGGCTGACGTTGCAACACTCTCACATTTCTCGTAGCTATATCCTCGAAAGAGGGATAGTCTATAAGGATACTAATCGATTTGGTAATTATCGCTCGCTTGTTAGTTTTCCGATGCACGTTTCACGAGGTTGAGTAAGATTTTCTCTTCAGAGACTACATATCTTCATTGACACGTAGATATGTACCGGATGAGAGTTACTCAACCCGTGAAGGATGTGTGCATTACTCTTGTCTTCTAAGACATCGGTATGGTACAACATCCAGGTATCTTGCTTACAAGTCTTGCTATGATTGGTACAAGTGCAATCCATGTGTAGTGGTGGCGAATACCCGCATCACCCCAGTGATCCATCATCATCTGCTAATCTTAGTTTTTAATCCTTAAACTAGTTTTTATTCTTGCCTTTACCTTTGCATGTTTTAGGTTAAATAACTCAAATCAAACTCTTGGATATAGATGATTAACTTAGATTGATACGGAACAAGAAAAAGACACTCAGATTCTTAACGTTGTCCTTTGGGTTCGATCCTAAATCTATACTATGATAAGGCTTGCACACTCTTGTGGGGTTGGAGCATTTATCTAGCACCAGTTGTAGGTAAACCTAGAGAGAACATCAACTCCCTAGGGTTTTTGGTGTATATTACGACTTCCATTGGAAGAGTAATCTTTTGGTGTAAGTTTTAGCTCCATCACTCATGACCTAAGAAAGTAATTTCCTCCTTCTCTCCTTTGTTTCTCTTGCTTTTATACCTCCTTCATTCTTCCTCTAGGTAACCATGGGTTTCATGGTATAGATTTCTATAAAGCTTTTATTTCTTACTTCCTTGACCTAGGGTTTGCTCTCTTTCTTGGAGAAGAAGTTTGCTTGGCCGTGTGGAGTGCTAAGCTAGGGTTTTATTCCTCCTTTGCTCAACCCTTATTCCTTTTTAGAGTTGCATCTCCTTCCTAGAGGTGATTTATATAACTTTCTTCATGTTTATTTCTTACTACTACTTTTTATGCTCATGATCATGCTCCAGAACGGAGTTCTAAGATAAAAGAAGCTACCTTGCCTAGGGTATAAGCTTATATGATGATCCTTAAGTAGTTTTCCTCCATGAATGGACATTAAACCTTTAACACATATCCTTCTTCGTAGAAGAAATTATGCACCTTTCTTTGATATGCACAAATGATGGTTTTTTCTTAACAAACGATGGCTAAAATTTGGTTTGTGAGTTGTTTACATTACAATTTGATGGTTTGATTGCTTTGCTATTTTGCTTGGCCTTGATGTGCCAGTCGATGGTGGATATCTTGGTACTGTTTGAGCCTTCTTTTGGTTCCTAGAACTGTTTGCTATGCTCCCCAAAGTGGGTGGCTTTAATGCTTTCCCTTAGTGGTCATAAACGACGGGGTTTACTTAGGGTGTTGAGGTTGTTTTCCTTTTTGTTTTAACAACCAATTATGTGCTTTATTACTAGAATCGATGGCTTGTGTTTGGTGGCTCAGGATTCTTTAGCTATGCCAATTGATGGCCATGTCTTATGTTCAGTTTTGACTCCTTTGGTGCTCAAGAATCGATGTTCTTAGTGCCTAATAATGGACACAATCAATGGTTTTTCTATCCTCCACCAAATGATGGTCTTTTCTTTTATTTTGCCTTGTTTCATCACATGTTGAAGACAACCAAGGAGTTTTTTAGTCTAACAACTAATGGACCTTCTATCCCATCAACCAATTGATGTTTTAACTCCAAGACTTGATGACCCAATGTCCTGTAATCATCAATTGATGTCTCTACTAGTTTAAATACTCAATGATGTCAACTGATTGGAGTTCTGACTCCATGATCCAATGGTAATAGTGAGTTCTACAATCGATGGTTCTAGACCCCACAACCGATGGTGATATTGAATCATATGTGAAGCCTCTTTTAGGCCTAATTCTATGGTTTTCTTTTTTGAATGATTTTAGGGTTTGAACCTATACTTAACTGATGGTTTTGAATGAAGAACATGATCCTATGATTTAGGGTTTGATGCTTTGACATCCGATTGTTTTGGGTGAAGCCCATGTTTTGATGTTTTAATTTTGATGATGTGAACTCATTGGTTCAATTCGATGACTTTTTAGTCTTAACTTTGACCTCAGATGAATATAACCCTATGGTTAAACCTTATTCTATGCATGGATCCATACTAGGGATAGTATGGGATTTGATGTCAATGCTTCACCTTATTCATCCATGATCCTATAGGATTCCATGAGTCAATATTTATGTATGAGTGTTGATGTGTAGCTTCAACCTAACCCTAATTCAAATAGATGATTGTGAATCTCACCTCCTTCATCAAATCATACCTAGCTCCTTATATGTTGATAAAATTAAGGAATTCTCTTAATGCTAAGATAACCTTGTAATGGTATCCTATGAACATCCTTCAGTTCTTTAATGCAATATCATGATGAGCATGTGTATAACATGTATGATGATGTTTTTTGAGCTTTTCTATAAGGCATGGAAAGATAACGATGATCTTGTAGGGAACAATGTGACTGTCTTAATGATCTTTGAACATGATTGAGCCCTAAATGAGGTGTAACCCTCTTCATTATATGACCAGGGTTGGAGCCCTAGAATAATGAGATAAGGATTTATATCTCATGGTAATGATGTGATGATAAATATGGTCTCATGAATGGAAAATTAATAGTACCTTGTGATGTTGAGATGAGGAATTATGTCTCACATGTTTTATATCTTCTGACGTTGTTATATAGAAATGTTTCTAGAAATGAATTAGGGTTTGTATGTCAACTTCTTTGATGCAATCTTAATTCACCCATTTGGCATTAACTAATAAAGTGAAACTTTAATCATGTAGTGCCTTGTTCCATAGAACCATCTTTGGTATCACAACTTGCTAGATGGTGAATTGAGTATTCCTAAGGGAAAATCGGAGCACATATTGTTGCGTATACGGGGATGCAAGTGAGTGTATATCCTTGTCATCAACAATTCTAGGTTATGGAGGATGACTGTGGTAATGTCTTAGATTGGGAGTGGTTAAGGTTGTGTCTCGGATATTTGTTATATATGATGTGACTGAGTACGCTACAATTGTATCTTGGGTGGAAGGGTTTTGCTTTGAATACCCTAGTGGCTAGTGTCGTGAACTATAATAAGGGCATACTAGGTGTTAGCAGCTTGACAATTTGTCAATGTAGATAGTTTGATTGATATGTCACTATACTTTACTCATACTATCCGAGGGGAAGAAATATTAGGATGTTGGCTCTCCTTGATATTGAACGGAACTAAATAGCCTTCAAAGTGGTCAACTAGAGTTTGGGTGGTATGAATCAAACTCCTTAAGTCTTAATTAAAGATGTAGCACAACCATGTTGCATATATGTTTCTAGATTTTACACAATACTTCACATTGGATGATAACCCTTTTTCGCTCTTTTACACATATATGATGTATACTAAAAAAAGAGAAGTATTCATGCTTATGTTGAATAGATGTAATGGTATTGTTGACTATGATTATGATTTTACCATCTCATGTTGTTAACTATGCTTACATTACTAGCCATGCCTCTATAATTAGAAATGTCAATATTGCTAATCATGCTTATACAGATAGTTGTGCTTATGATGCTAGCTCTATTTATGATGTAGATCTTCTCAACATGTTATACATGCTAATAGTGTTAGCTATGCTTATGCTGCTAAACTTATTCATGAGGTTAAAGATGCTTATTCTACTAGACTGATTATACTTTTATCAAGGTATATGATGATAGTCACGCTAATGAGATTGTTGTTATCTGCTCCTTTGTGTATCTTGCTAATCATATCCTTTGATATGATTACCTATTTAACATGTTTAATCTTCTTAAACTATTTAATTACTTAACTTATGGTAACCAATAAGAGGTGTTGATATTTATATCTCTCACTGGGACATGAGTTTCACCTCGTGGGTTACTACATCTTTTTGGGTGATCGATAGCAAAGGCATCAGACTTGTGGCAATGAGGAGTTGAGATGATGGACCTTAGAGATGGTTGTTTAGTTGTATAGTGTGTCCTAGAGTCATCCATATAATGTGTTGATCAATTCCTCTTTCATGCCTATTTTTCTCAAATGGGGAAAAGCAATCTTCAAAAGAATAAAAGATAGAAGATATCCATCATCTCCAATCTCAAATGATGTCAAGTAATTTTCACTCGTAATCCTAGAACCACTAATGATTTACTTTCAATTAACCCACAAGAACAACACATAGACATCCTCCTCTGGGAAAGAGATGGACTAGCAGAAAAAATCCCATATACACTGGTTACAATGTGGCAATGGGCACACAAAATTTTTCCATGCCTATGTCAAAGCAAGCAGACATAAAATGAAGATATGTAGGCTCAAAGATGATATTGGTGAATGGGTGGAGTCACCATCAACACTGAAAGACCTAGTTCTCAACCACTTCTGTAAGCTTATGGAACAACATGATTCAAGCACTCCCAACAAAAACAACATTGCTTCTTATATTGGTCACTTCTTAGCTCCTAATAATCAAGCTATGAACTTTGTTGCTCAGACACCTGGTCCTAAAGGGATTAAGAGAATAACTTTCCTTATGTCCTCATCTAAAGCCCCAAGACTAGATGGAGTATATAATGATTTCATTCAATCACAATGGAGTAATCTTAGCAACTCCATTGTCCTCACTATCTAGCAAACCTTCAACACAGGAAACATTGATTGAATATTAGCAGATGCACATATGATACTCATCCCCAAGACAACCCCAACAATGCTCTAAATTGCAATCAATTTCTTTGAATAACTCATTTTTCAAACTTATATCTAAAGTTCTGGCCGAGTAGATAAAACTGCATCTACCATCATGGATCTCAAGAAATCAGTCAAGTTTCATCCATAGTTGTTGCATCAAAGACAATATACTTCTAGTGCAAGAGGTGGTACACTCGATGAAACAAAAGTTAATGGCAAGAAGTTGGTCAGTATCAAGTTGTCTCTTTCCAAGGCATTTGATCATATGTGTCAAACCTTTATAAAGGACACCCTCATGAAGATAGTTATACCTTCTATAACTGTATCACTAATCATGGCAACCATCACTAGTAGGAGCACCTCAATCCTCTGGGAGGGAGTTCCTTTTCCCCCTTTTCAATCAGTAAAGGGTATCCAATAGGGAAACCCCCTCAGTCCATATGTCTTTGTCATCTGCATAGAGGAGCTCTCCCAAGAAATTATCTAGGTTGTCAATGATAACCACATGAAACATGTCTTGTTAACGAGACAAGGAACTCCTCTCGCTCACACTTTCTTCATAGATGACATCCTTCTGTTGGATGAAGCTAGTCCACAGTAGGAAGAAGTCATTCTTGTTGTTCTTAACAAATTCACTGAGGTGTCAAGACAAGTCGTATCTAAAGAGAAATCATGTTGCTTCTTTTCATCAAACACCTCATGTTCTGAGAAATGATGTTTAAGTAGACAGATTGGCATTGCAAGCCCCAATGACCTGGGAAGGTACCTTGGTGTCCTCATCCTCCATAATTGGCTCAACAAAAACACCCAGTAGCACATCTCAACTAGTATTAGAAATTGCATGACCAGCAAGTATGCACAAAACCTTTCTATGACTGGAAGAGTCACCCTAGCCAAGGCAACTCTCTAGGTGATCCCATCATTTATGATGCAAATGGTGAAGCTATCACCGTCCCTTTGTGATTATATTAACAAACACATCAACATCTTCATCTAGTCTAGAGGTAGACAACAAAAGAAACTATCCCTAGTCCCTTGGAAGAAAGTCACAACTCCTAAATTCTAAGGTGGGCCTGGCATCAAGAGTTGAAGGGACCAAAACAACACTCTCAAGTTAAAAAACATTTGGTCATTCTTGAACAATCACCCAGCTCAATGGGTGTGATTCATGAGAGAAAAATACATGAAGGGTGATGTTGTTATCAATAAACCCTACTCCTCAGCCTAGGATTTCATTAGAAGAAACATTAATGACATAAAGAATGCATGGCACAAATCCATTAATTCATGCATAGATACCAATATCTAGTAGGATAAATGGATTAATGGCATGTCAATCCATGATGCCAACCCAAACTGGAGTATTTCAGAGGAACTCAATGATATGTATATTAGCTCCATAAGACTATAGAATGGTGAATGTGACTATTCCTTCATTCGTGCCTGCATGGCCCCAGGTGCTTGGGACACTATCCGGTATATACCACCACCTACTGATGACTCAAACTTGACGCATGGGTTTGGCCTCACGAACGTATGGGTAATATTACGGCCAAACCATCATACAACTGCATTACATCATGGAACGTAACTCACACACATGACAAGTGGAAAGCTATTTGGAAGAAGAAGGTCACAAAATGACTCAAGATGTTTCTCTGGCTCCTTCAGTACCACGTACTTCTCACAAATACAAAAAAGCATCGCAGGCACCTGATGAATGCATATTCATCTTAGCTCAATCATCTTGATTGGCCCTATTTTGGTTGCTTTCATACATTTATTGGCTTTATCTTCTAATACATGCATTAACTTGGCTTAATTAAAATTATCCCTATTTTAATACGATTTTCACACCTATTTTCAAGTCACGATGAGCCCAAGAATATCAACCATAACTAATTGGGCCTTTCTTCACTTCTAAAGTAATCTGAGGTCGATCCACCTTGTGATTTTCCTTGATTCATATCACTCCGTGACCCACCTCTGTCGCGTCCCTACTCTACCAGCTAACCCTAATCGCGATCGCGGTCCATACAGCCTGGTCGTGATCTTCTCTAGCCATCGGTATACAATCTTTCTTTCCTTTCTCAAACACTATTCCCTCAGCCACAACAATCGTGACCACTTCAACGATGCTGCCACGACCGCTATTCATATAACCGTGATCGTGGATCTATTCTCTACCACTCACAATCAACTCCAGCAGTTTCACTCATGGTTCCTCCTACCTAATCATGATTGGGCTCCTCTATGCCACGATCATGGTTTCTCAAGTCACAATACCACGACCTGCTCCTTCTTCACCCCCACGATCACGATCTCTGCTCCCCACCACAGTCAGGACTCCTACCCTCCATCGATCGCGGTTGCACCAAGCTCCACCCACAGTTGCTGCTAATCGTGACCAAGCCGGAAGTAACTGCGACCTGTTTCTTCCTTGCTGTGACCGCAGCAAAATGAAGTCGCGACCAGGGTCCATGCAAAAGACCGCCACCTAGTCCTTGTTAAAAATCATGACCTTCCTCGACTCCACCACCACAAACACCTATTCGAGATCCTGGTCCATCCGCCTATGGTCTGCACTCCTCTCGATCGCGATCAGTCCAGGATCGCGACCTGTACGACCATCCTTTAATTTCACATAATTGCGATCACCCCCCCCCCCATTCAGTAACCACGGACACCTATCCGATATTCCACAAGATCACGACCAGCTGGGTAGTTAACTGCGACCGCAATAGTAAAATATCGCGACCTACATGATAGAAAATCAAATTGTGGACTATGAAACAATGATTGTGACCATCCAGTAATTGTGACTTTCCCTGTTGCATCTACGCCTGCACCACACCTCTGTCTACCCCTTGCCTCCTCACCTCTTAACATTCTTCCCACCTTCGTATCTCTTGCTGACCCGAGCTACAACAACAACACACTTGCTTCTTCCACCTCCATGCTACCACTCTTCATCCACCAAGCAGCAGAGCCACCTGGGCACACGATTAAAAGACAAGAAACATGGCATGCTGTCCAAGATAGAGAAGAAATGTGATCTAACAATCGCGACCTACCATTGCGACCCAAGCAATCGCGACCAGGAAACTGCGACCGGCTGCAAACAACCGCGATCGTGAAAGTAAGTCGGTGCCCAGACTGCCTATAAATAGAACGTGACTCCAGCCAGTCAAGGGAGGGGGGGAGGGTTTGCTGATGTCGTTAGGCTACAGGTCTATCTTGGGCCTAAGGAGACGACCTCCACAGCCAAGAACCAACCCCCGTGGTGGTTTTTGTGCCCCGTTCACCCAGATCTGGAGTGTAGACTCTAGATCTGCAAGCCACTTCGTCCAGATCTAGATCTAGATCTAGATCCAGACCCAGATCTGCTGCATCTACGCCATTTCTACATTGCCATCTCATCCACAAGATGCTCCTCCTGCTACGAGCGAGGACTACAAGAAGAATGAGAAGGTGAAGAGAAGATTTGCCCCGTCTAACATGGTGTTCTTCCCTCCTCATCCACATCTGCCTCGATGTTGTGCAGAAGACCATTTCTCCATCGAGATGCGATCATCTCCTTCACCATGCTCATGGCGGAATCTTCTCTCTCTCTTGTTTTTCTTGTTTCTCTCATCATGAGCAAGTAGTTCCTTTTCACTGGGGTGCAGGGACTAGCCCCGCTGCCAATGCTTACATGTTCAAATACTAAACATTCCATGGCATGTATATAACTTTTCATTTCGTTGTTAATCGTCGATGTGTGCTTGTGGATTGATCACCTGCTTCCATTTATCCTGTTCATTTCATATGTTGCAAGAACTTCAATATGTAGGATTTGAATGTCGATAAACGCAGTTGACTCCTTGATGAGAAATCAGATGGGATTCCCTGAAGTAGAAAGTGTGTGATTAGTGAGGTGACAAGACATCTAGCCCACGGTGATGCTTCTGTATGCCTTACCCTTGTATAGGGGGGCCGTAGCTTCTGTTAGATATATGTATCTTCAGAGCAGTAAGTATGTGATCCAGATGGTGACAAGACATCTGATACCTAAGGTGATGCTTACGCGAACCTGACGCCCATATGGGGTGTTTTGCAGCAGCTCTATTTGGATAGTTATATCTTACCTAGATGTTTGTCATTGGATGTGTTTCCATGTGTAGTGCGGTGAAACTTGGGACCATCCCAGCGATCACCATCATTAATCTTTAATCAACTTTTAATCCTACTATTTACTTTCCTTACATTTAGTTTTATTAATCTCAAATCAACCAACCTTTGTTCCAAATATTAGTCTTGATGCAATTAGATTCGACTAGTAAAAGATTCTTAAAAATGTTGTCCCTTGGGATTCGATCCTCAACTATACTGCGATAAGACCCGTCCGCTTGATGGTGGTATTATTGCACGTTGTTTTGGTTAAAAACTTAGAAACTTCAACCCTAAGTGAGTTTGTCAGTTCGATAATATAACACGTCAAATGTTGGCACCGCTGCCGAGGACAACGGAATCATCTAGTTAAATCTAGTTATTTTGAGACTAATTTAGGTTTTTCTTTTACTTTTGATACTATAGATCATATATACTTGAATTTGGTTCTACTCCGTCCATCTTACTAGTGAGAGATCTTTTCATCCTAGGTACCCACAAAGTCTAGTGTATGCGCCGCTCGGACAGTCCCAGACTCTCTGCTGGCTTTGACCCTGAGATAGACAAAACCTTTCGCTGTCATTACAGAGAGAACCAAGAAAGAATGGCTCAAGAGGAGGAAATTTCTCAAAGGATAGCTCAAGCCCTTAATGCACAAAGAGATAGACTTATGCAAGAAGCCTGAGCCAGTGTTCAAGAAGAAATCCAAGCAGCCCAAGCAGCAGCTCAACAAGTAGAGTTACAGAAAGACCTTAGGGAGTTCTAAATCCCTAAATCTACTAACGTTCATCACCCAGTGCAACCTCCTCCCATCAACGCTCCCAACTTTGAGATATGGGCACATTGGATCACTTTGCTCCAAAATAGCCCTTTCTATGGTAAGCAAGGAGAAGATAGTCAAGAACATCTTTTGAGGTTCATAGATTTATGCGCCATGACAAAGCAAAATGGAGTCACAAATGATGCCATTAGACTCTGTCTCTTCAAATACTCTCTTTTTGATAGAGCTATGAGTTCGTATAACTCCTTGCAATGCGAACCCATCACCACTTGGAAACAACTTCAAAATAATTTCTTGGAGAAATTCTATCCTCCTTCTCTGACCTATGAAATTAGGGGTCAAATAACGCAATTCACTCAGGTCCCTGGAGAATCCCTAGCTGAAGTGTGGGAAAGATACCAAGAGATCATGCGCAAGTGTCCACACCACGACATTCCTAAAAATCAACTCATGAAAATATTTTATAGGGGTTTGGATGATGACATCAAGAAGTTTTTGGATTCTTCATCTAGAGGAAACTTCCTGCGTCAAAGCTATGATAGCGCGTGGAAGGTTGTCACCCTTGGAGCTGAAAATCAAGCCAACTAGGGTAGACCCATAAGAAAAGGAGTGTTGAAGGTTGCTATGACAGAAGCTACTCCTGAATACAAGTCTATTGCTAAGTCTCTTAAGCTTCTAGTTGCCAAGCAAGACCAACTTGAATCATCTTTTTCCGCCTATTAAAGAAGACACTCGCCCACTCAACAATAAGAACAAGTTAAGTCAGCTTCACTCTTCTGTGAAGCATGCAAGGGAACTGATCATTCTACTCTAGCCTGTAACATTCTCTATGATGTTGTTTTGAGCAATACCCGGGCCCAAGGAGATGATGGTCAGATGGAAAGTTTGAACGTCATCAATACCATCCCTGGTCAAGGATACTATAATCCGAATCAGATTAGGAACCATCCCGGTTTTCAATATGGAAATCCTTCTGGAGCAGAAAACTCACAACAACTTGGTTCAAATAATCAACAACGAGGCCCGCCAGGATTCCAGTATAACTAACAACAAAATTTTGGGAATCAAGGGAACTTTAGAGGTAACTTCTAGAATAGAAACTACAACAATTTTCAAAACAAATCTCAGTTCCAGAATCCCAATCTAATCCCCTATCAACAAAAACAACAAAGGACACAAGTCGGTCCTATCTCCCCTGATGATAAGCTCTCGACTATTGAGAAAATGTTACAGTCGCAGTAGACTATGATAGCTAACCAGCAGGCCCATCAGAAGGCTATTGAATCTCAACTAGCTCAACTTGCAGCTAGAATGAAGCCACATGCTGGAGCCTTTGCTGGACAACCAGAGAACAATCCTAAGCACCCAGAGCAATTGAAGGATGTCACCACCAGGTCTGGAAAAGACTATTTTGACCCCCCTGCTAGGATACCAATAGTGGCAACAAATGGTGATGACTTTGTGAATGTCCAAGACTCTACAATACCTGAGTCTCAACCAAAGGAACCACCAACCACTGATAAGACAGACAAAGCAAGTTTGGAGGAACTTGTTGTTACTGAAGCTGAAGCAACACCTAAGCTGAACGTGCCAGTATACAAGCTTCATCCTCCTTTCCAAGCTCGTTTGAAGCAGACAAGGCTTGATACTCGATTCAACAAGTTCAAGGAAGCTATGAAGAAGCTTCATGTTGATATACCCTTTCTAGATGCACTGGATGAGATACCAGCCTGGACTAAATACTTAAAGTCTCTCCTCACAAGGAAGTATATAACTAAATAATATGAGACAGTCAAATTAGCGGCAACCGCTTCCGATATCATTCAGAGCAAGATGCCCAAGAAGTAGAAAGACCTAGGATCCTTTGGGATTTCATGCCATATTGGTGACTCTTCATGTAAGAAGGGATTGGCTGATCTTGGTGCTAGCATCTCTATCATGCCACTTAGCCTTTGCAAGAGGCTAGGGTTTGCAGAACTTCTCCCAACTAGAATGACCATACAACTTGCAGATAACTCTATGACTCTTCCATTAGGAATCATCGAAGATGTCCCAGTCAAGGTTGGAAAAGACTTCGATGTCCCATGTGACTTTGTCATCATGGACATAAAGAAAGACATCATATACCCTCTCATCTTTGGCCGTCCGTTCCTCGCCACTACAAGAGCTTTGATTGATGTTGAAG
This sequence comes from Alisma plantago-aquatica, assembly GCA_963693085.1. Lineage (NCBI taxonomy): Eukaryota > Viridiplantae > Streptophyta > Magnoliopsida > Alismatales > Alismataceae > Alisma > Alisma plantago-aquatica. Next base: position 34,043,984 of record OY856411.1, read on the forward strand.
CAGGGACCTTGCTGCTCCGACTATGTACAGAAACCCTCGAGTTCAAAGTTTTTGAAGGCATGCGAAGGCCGAGCATGCAAGAAGAAGTCTATTTGATTGATTGTATAGAGCAAATGTCACTCCTCACACAAGAGAAGTATGAACCAGACGATCCTTTAGAAGTGGCTCTTACCAACCCATCTACTGACAACTCTATTGTTGAACAAGTTAAAGATTGTGTTCTTCACCTCAACACTACCGAAGAAGATTCGGAGGCCGAATTCGTGGAACTCAAAGCTATGAATGTAACTGAACAGCCATGCGAGAAGACAGAAGCCCCTGAAATGAAGCCGCTACCCGAGGGACTAAAGTACGTGTTTTTGGATGATCTCAAGGTCTGTGATGTTATTATAAATTCCGATCTAACGACCGAACAAGAAGATAAACTCTTGAAAGAATTAAAAAAAAAAGAAGGAAAGCTATCGGCTACAAGATGAGTGATATCACCGAGGTCAATCAATCACTTTGCATGCATAAGATCCCTATCCTGGAAGACCACAAGCCGACTGTTGAACATCAACGAAATCTTAATCCAAATATGAAGGAAGTAGTCCGCCGAGAAGTCATCAAATTGCTCACTACCGACATCATCTACCCCATTTCTGACTTGCCATGGGTGAGTCTGGTACATGTTGTCCCAAAGAAAGGTGGCACTACTGTGATACAGAATGAAAATAATGAACTCATCCCCACTCGAATAGTTACCAGGTGGAGGATGTGTATCGACTACAGGAAGTTAAATAAGGCCACGCGCAAAGAACATTTCCCTATGTCTTTTCTAGATCAAGTTTTAGAGCGATTGGCTCACCAGGAATATTTTTTCTATCTCGATGGTTACTCTGGATTCTATTAAATCCCTATACATCCAGATGAACAAAAGAAAACTACTTTTACTTGCACATTCAGAATATATGCATTTAGAAGGATGCCATTTGGACTCTGTAATGCGCCTCCAACCTTCCAATGCTACACAACAGCCATATTTTCCAATTTAACTAAAACCATTATGGAAGTTTTTATGGACGATTTCTCTGTATATGGGGATTCATATTATTCATGCCTCAAGCACCTCTCCCTCATCCTCAAATGATGTAAAGAAGCACATCTAGTGTTGAATTGGGAGAAGTGTCACTTTATGGTAAAAGAAGGCATTGTCCTCGGCCATAGGGTTAGTAATCGAGGAATCGAAGTTGACAAAGCAAAGATTTAAGTTATTTCCAAACTCGCTATCCCAACCAATGTAAGAGAGGTTTGCACATTCCTTGGTCATGCAGGCTTCTACAGAAGATTTATCAAAGATTTATCTAAGATAACGAAGCATATGACCAACTTGTTACTAAAGGATGCTGATTTCTATTTTGATGAAGAATGTATCAAGAGTTTCAACAATCTAAAGCATGCCCTTACAACAACACCCATCATTCGAGCCCCATATTGGGATCACCCATTTGAAATTATGTGTGATGCCAGTGATTACGCTGTAAGTGACGTTCTGGGCCAATGTATAGAGAAGAAACATCATGTCGTCTATTATGCATCGAAGACCCTTGATAAAGCTTAGAAGAATTATGCAACTACTGAGAAGGAACTCCTAGCAGTCGTGTATGCCTTTGACAAATTTAGATCCTACCTCATTGGTTTGAAGGTCATTGTCTACACAGATCATGCTGCTATATGTTACCTTCTAAAATAGGAAGATGCAAAACCAAGGCTAATAAGATGGATTCTCCTATTGCAAGAATTTGATCTTGAGATTAGAGATAAGAAAGGTACATAGAATGTTGTGGCAGACCACTTAAGTCGTATCCACACTCTGGAAACTGAGAAGATCCCAATTAATGACTCTCTTCCAGATGACCAACTTATGAAAGTCTCAGAAGCTATTCCTTGGTACTCAGACTATGTGAACTACCTTGCAGCCGGTGTCATCCACCCTGAGTGTATTGGCAATGCATTGAAGAAATCCATGCATGATGTGAGGCAATATCACTGGGATGAACTGTACCTCTTCAAGCTCTGTGTTGATGGTCTCTACAGACGTTGCATTGCTGAGGAAGAAACCCAACTTGTTTTAGAGCACTTCCACTCAGGCCCAGTTGGAGGCCATATGAGTTCTAAGAAAACTGCTTTGAAAGTTTTGCATTGTGGTTTCTTTTGGCCAACCATATCCATAGATGCATACAATTTTGTTCTATCATGTGACAAGTGTCAGAGAATGGGTAACATTACGAAAAGAGATGAGATGCCACTTAAGCTATGGCAAGAAGTCGAGATTTTTGATGTTTGGGGAGTGGACTACATGGGCCCATTCCCATCCTCCCATGGATTTTCCTACATCCTAGTCGCAGTTGATTACATCTCTAAATGGGCAGAGGCTATACCGACTGTAACTAGCGATTCTAAACCTGTTACCAAGATGTTTAAAGACCTTATATTTCCCCATTTCGGAGTCCCACACACAGTGATATCCGACGGAGGTTCTAATTTTCTAGAAAGAAGCTTTGAAGTGTTGTTAAGAAAATATGGTGTAACACACAAGGTAGCTTCCCTCTACCACCAACAAATAAGTGGGCATGTAGAGGTTTTGAACCACCAACACAAAGCTATCCTGGAAAAGACAGTAGGACACAACCTGAAGGATTGGTCTATGAAAATTAATGACACCTTATGGGCCTACCGAACCGCTTTCAAAACTCCTCTTGGAACAACACCCTTCTGAAAAACCACTAGAGGGGGGGTGAATAGGGTTTTAAAATAATTTAACAATAATTTAACTCAAACAACCACAAATGAGAAATCAAGAAGGAGACAAAGGGTTTAGAGTGGTTCCAACCTTAGCAAATACTAAGGTTGTCAGTCCACTACCCTGTTGCTTACCCAACCGTGATTTTGAAAGTATCAATTTTATTACCTTCACAAGGAATTACACAAAATACAATACTTTCTTACACCCCTTGAACAGCCTTCACTTGAAGTAGATGCACCAACCCGAGGTATCCTTCTTGAAGTAACTCCAAGCTCCCCCTTGAAGTAGCCTTCCTCTTTAGAAGTAACCTCCCGTTACACCAGCCTTCTTGAAGTAGCTCAAGGTCCCCTTCTTCACCAAGAAGATCTCCAACCTCTCCAATCCGCAGCCTCCAATCTAGGAGTAGCAAGGAGAGTACAAACAATAATAGTGAACAAGAAAGGAAAAAGGAAATTACAACTTATCCTTTGAAGCACAAGGCTTGATTTGCCTAGATCAAGCGTGTAGATCTCCTAACCAATGTGTATGGAATTGTGATTGCTGTGGATAGGAGATGCTAGCCTATAGGACACGAAATTTGAGCTGAGAGAAGAAGTAGCCAGTTGTCAATATGCTCAATTGCTCACAAACAGGTTGCTCAATGTAAGTGTATGCTCAAAGATTGCTCAAGTGTAAAAACAAGTCAGTTTAGGTGTCCTAAGGCATATCCTATTTATAGGAATGTCCTACAAGTGCTTAAGGACGTTCTAGACACTTTCTAGGGGTTTCTAAGTGCTTAACTAGCCGTTAGGTATAAGTTAGTTGCTTTAACAACGGCTAGTTAATTAATTCTGCAGTTGCTGTCAAAGACCATCTCGGTCGAGAAATGGTCGACCGAGACACCTACTCAGTCGAAGTTTTGTCGACCGACAGGCTCTCTGGATCAAGTGTTTTGCAACATTTATCTCCAACTGCCAACTACCTTGTCAGCTGTGTCTAACGGCTACTTGGGTCTTTCTCAGTCGAGAAGTTTGTCGACAGATTTTGTCGATCAAGATAGACCCTGTTTCAATGTTTCAAATAAAGACATTAAGTGTGTGTATGAGTGTGCATATGTGACACTATTGAAGGGGATGACCTATCTAGATGTGGTGTTTATCTAGGGGAGATCTAACGCTTGATTTACATGAAGTCTAAGTACTTTTACATTATATATTTGTACAAGTTTACAATTGATTACATTTCATGACATTTACAATCATTCAAGCATATAGATTCCCTAGTGCTTTATCATTCACCTTATTCCTGCAACACTCAAGTAGAACGTTAGATCAACAAGAATGAAATGTTTGTCATTATCAAAACAAAGGGATTTACAGATGTCCATTTAGCCAACAATCTCCCCCTTTTTGAAGATGACAAACATTTCCTAAATATAAAATAAGAAAATATAGAACATGTGAGTTTCATACCTGAAGATTACCTTTGTAAATTTCTTCTCTTGTTTATAAAATGTGTGCTTATTATTCCTCATGAATTATGGAACATGAAATCCAATTCTTTAGAGAATATAGCAACTTTCAATGTAAAGCCAAGAGTTTGTTTATGAAACTCATTTATGAAACTCATTGATTGAGTTTTGCATTTATATTTATTTCTCCCCCTTTGTCATTTCAAAAAGATATCCGTTTAAGAACAAATATTATATGAAAAGTATCGCTCCCCCTTAAATAGATATCCCTCTTCAATAGATGGTCAATTTAGCCACAATTTTAAATTTCAGGTATTTGCAAAGATTTCATCCTTTTTGATTTATAACATATTTATTACTCCCCTTACTTTGTATACTCTACTAGAATAGTCTTATAAGCCATGTTCAAATGATGCCATAGAGGAATATCCATTATAATCGGTAAAGATAACCAATTCATTAGAATCATGGAATTATTACAATCATGCAAAGATAACCAAGTCATGTAAAGATAACCATTTCATTACAATCATGCAAAGATAACCATTTCATTACAACTAATACAACGGACACTCCAAATCTCACTGGAAAGACTTAAGTATTACATCAATATCAGCGTCTTTTCCAAGAAATGGCTCAGCTCCATAATACTTGACTAAATTTTGCCACTCCAAAGCACCTGTCTTGGTTAAGGCATATGCTTCCAAGAAGGTAGGAACACGATCAAAGCGGAAATGAGCAGCAATGTCTTGTAATTGTATTGAGGAAAACTAAGTATGTGTGAGATCTGTAGATGGTGGAGGTGGAGTTTGGTAGTAGTTGTAAGAGGGATTATATGGGTTGAGCATGCCAGGATTTAAAGAATAAGGATATTCATCTGGTTGATTTGGAGAGAGGGTTTGCATCCTTTGATTTAGGTAGGTCATGGCATGGTGTCTATAATCTAATTGTCTGCTTAGATGATATTGTGACCCAGCAACATAGGTTAGGGTGTTTTGGATGGGATCATAGGATGGGTTAGTAGGAGGAGGTGGTGGTGGTATGTCTTGACTAGATGTCTCACCTCCCGTCCTAGCCCTCTTGTGACCAAAATCAATTCTCATCTTCTCTACTGTGTTTTTTCTTATTTTTTGTGGTCTTCTTTCCCACGTGTATCCCATGTCCTCAATTTGTGTCTTAAGAAAGTGTTGAGTGATTTGGCATACGAAATCAGCATATGGGGGATTGCCAGAAAACTCAAGCATATTCTTAATGATAATGCGGATAAAATTTATGGCAATGCGTTTGATGATGGCATAGATTAGATACATGCGAAAGGTAGGAACTTCAGACTTATTTGCTCTAGGATGTATATTTGTGGAAACAATAAGGTTGATAATCCTAGCTGTAGGTTTGAGGTTAATGGCATAGTAGGTACCCCTATCTTCGTGACAAGTTGTATTAGATTGAAAAATGGTTCGTTTAATCTCACTAAGATTGACGGTATTGTCATCTTGGGAAAGAGTATTGAGTGGATTTCCAGTGGTAAGGTCAAGAGTGTCTTGGTATTCTTCTGAGTCTATGTTGAGCATGTCAAGAATATCCTCCTCAGTAAATCGAAAGCTATGCCCATTGACCATAGAGTAGAAGAAGTTATTTTCATTTTTGGAATGGGAGATTAGGTTTGCATAGAACTCATTTACCACTTTGGAAGAGTAGGAAGGGAAGGAAGGGTTAAGAAATTCTTTCAAATTTTGCACCTCAAAAAGATCCTCCAGGTCGACGATGCTGAGGAAGTCCATTACGTCAACCGGCCGTCGTGGAAGAGGAGTTTTGGAGGAGAGCCTGAGATAGCGATCACCAGCATCTGCGTCGACGAAGGGGATGTCGTTGATGATCGTCAATGGTGGAGTAGCCGCCCTTTCTTTCCTGCTAGCAACTTTCTTCTTTCCACGTGTTGATGATGAAGCCATTTCTTGTTTTTGAGGTGGAGAAGAAGCAAGAAAGTCTTGGAGATGGAGAGGCTAAAGAGTTGCACACAAATGCACTAGAAGGAAGCTAAGGAAGTAAGAATGTGAAGGTGTAATACAATGACCCATTTTTGGTCCTTTTTATAGCAATCCAGTAACCTGGTCGGTCGACAAATTGTCGACCGAGGACTGGCAACGGTCATATCCTAGGCGCGCCACTCGGTCGCCCAACGGTCGACCTGCAATGGTTATATTCAAATGGTCAGATTCCAACGGTCATATCCCAACGGTCAATTCTCGGTCGAGTAATTGTCGACCGACATTGGCTCGGTCGAATAATTGTCGACCGAATGTGTGTCTGAGTTTTGCCGATGTAATTTTTATTTGAAGTCTGTCGGTCGAGAGAGATGGGTTGATTGAGATCTTTTCGGTCGAGGAATTCGTCGACCGACAAACTTACTGTGGATGAATTTATAAGCGGATTCTTAATGCAAATGATAGACTGAATTCGTAGAGCATATATATGTTTTCTAAGGGAGTAATATTGTGATTATTATTACCAATCTTTGAACAATTTTGATTACCAATTAAAATTATGACCAATTTTGATTGGTCTTTTGATCGCAATTTTTATATAGAGAATGATATTCAAATAAGTATTGTGCCAAACTTATTTTAGGTCGACTTTGACTACGACCATAGCACCCCTTGGTCAAGCTTGATTTTAACCAAGAGGCAATTTTGAGTGATAATCAATATGAAGATTTCCGTTCGTAATTCTCCTAGAATATTTATATAAGCTTTGTTGTAGGTACATAAATATCAAATTCTATTTCTTCTTGTACCCTTGTTTTCATGTAAGATTCTCCAAGAAAATACATATCCTTGAAAGCAATATCTCACGTTCTTAATTGAGGGATTTTTTATCTTATGTGTTGCAAGCCTTAAAGTTCTTTTTCATATCACAAATGAATTATTTTGCTTGCCAATGTGTCATCAAGGACCCATGCATACAATAATCATTTTCTATCATCTTTATGAGCTGAATAGTGAAAGCATGTCCACGATGTAACATATAATAATAATTTCATAAAATACAGTGATCATTTATACTAGATGTCATAACACATGATGGTCTTCAACTTGTAAGATCAGTCATTAACAATAAATTGATAGCAATTTGATCAATTTGAAAACACATTCAGCGTATTTATCAGAGACTGGATCGGTCGACCATGTCTTCGACCGACTGTCTTTCTCGGTCGACAGATTCTCGACCGAGAAAGGTTCTGTACTATTTCAGAGCTGTTTTCAGTAAGTAAATCAGAATTGTTTTTGTAGATTTAAGGGAGTTATATATTAGATGTTTAAATACTTGAATTAATTTGTTAAGTTGAGATAGACATATAAATATGCAATTTGGGTCCTTGGTCATATCTCAACTTATTTTTGCTCATTTAGTTTGGGGGTTTTGGGACCCAAACTAACTCGACATCCTTTTTCTTATAAGGACATGAAAAGGAATAGTGACCAAGACGCAAGCAGTAATGACAACATATAGAATCAACTTCATATCTCTTTCTATGATTTTGTTCTAGGTTGTTCTTGGGTACGTATGTATTTGTACCTTTAGGTACATACATAGATTGACTCTTTGGCGCTTGTGTTCTTCCCTTACTAGGTTTTTAATAAGATTTTCCTTTAGGATTGTAACCTAGTCCTCTCCTTCCAATTTGACGATAAGGATCATTTAGGATTTTATCAAGAATGCCATTGTTACTTAGACTACAAACTTCTTGTTGTAGCTTAGCAATTTCCTCCATCCTTTTCTTGATATCTAGCTTTGCTTGTTCTAGATTAGATGATAATGAATTTCTTTCTTTCACGATAGTATCATAATCTAGATGTGAGCACAAGATGGGTTGTTTTTGAAGGTCGTTCACTTGAGTTTGCAAATTAATCTTTTCTAAAGAGAGAAGTTTACAATCTGCCTCTATAGATTTTATCTTAATATTATGATCTTCAATGATCTTTTTAAGATCTTCATTTTCAGATGTAATAGCAAGAAGCTTGGCATGTAATTCATCATTTACTTTATTAGATTTCTTTAATTTCTTCTTGCACTCAATATATTTATTGTGTGTCTCTTCAAGACTAGCAACTAGCTCATCTTTAGATAAATCAAAAAGACTTACCTCTTCTTCTTCTTCACTTGTTGTAGCAATAAGACAATCTTTGTGCTCATCTTCCTTCTTTGATCTCCATGGGCAGCTAGATGTTGTGTGGCTTGTTCCTAAGCACCAATTGCAACATGTTGTAGATTGGTCCAGGTTGCTCCTTTTATTACGGTTGTAATCACCATCACCCTCCATTCTTCAAGACTCGATTAGAGCTCCTTGAAGCCTGCTCTGATACCAATTGAAAAACCACTAGAGGGGGGGTGAATAGGGTTTTAAAATAATTTAACAATAATTTAACTCAAACAACCACAAATGAGAAATCAAGAAGGAGACAAAGGGTTTAGAGTGGTTCCAACCTTAGCAAATACTAAGGTTGTCAGTCCACTACCCGGTTGCTTACCCAATCGGGATTTTGAAAGTATCAATTTTATTACCTTCACAAGGAATTACACAAAATACAATACTTTCTTACACCCCTTGAACAACCTTCACTTGAAGTAGATGCACCAACCCGAGGTATCCTTCTTGAAGTAACTCCAAGCTCCCCCTTGAAGTAGCCTTCCACTTTAGAAGTAACCTCCCGTTGCACCAGCCTTCTTGAAGTAGCTCAAGGTCCCCTTCTTCACCAAGAAGATCCCCAACCTCTCCAATCCGCAGCCTCCAACCTAGGAGTAGCAATGAGAGTACAAACAATAATAGTGAACAAGAAAGGAAAAAGGAAATTACAACTTATCCTTTGAAGCACAAGGCTTGATTTGCCTAGATCAAGCGTGTAGATCTCCTAACCAATGTGTATGGAATTGTGATTGCTGTGGATAGGAGATGCTAGCCTATAGGACACGAAATTTGAGCTGAGACAAGAAGTAGCCAGTTGTCAATATGCTCAATTGCTCACAAACAGGTTGCTCAATGTAAGTGTATGCTCAAAGATTGCTCAAGTGTAAAAACAAGTCAGTTTAGGTGTCCTAAGGCATGTCCTATTTATAGGAATGTCCTACAAGTGCTTAAGGACGTTCTAGACACTTTCTAGGGGTTTCTAAGTGCTTAACTAGCCGTTAGGTATAAGTTAGTTGCTTTAACAACGGCTAGTTAATTAATTTTGCAGTTGCTGTCAGAGTCCATCTCGGTCGAGAAATGGTCGACTGAGACACTTACTCGGTCGAAGTTTTGTCGATCGACAGGCTCTCTGGATCAAGTGTTTTGCAACGTTTATCTCCAACTACCAACTACCTTGTCAGCTGTGTCTAACGGCTACTTGGGTCTTTCTCGGTCGAGAAGTTTGTCGACCGAGAGTGTCTCGGTCGAAGATTTTGTCGACCGAGATAGACCCTATTTCAATGTTTCAAATAAAGACATTAAGTGTGTGTATGAGTGTGCATATGTGACACTATTGAAGGGGATGACCTATCTAAATGTGGTGTTTAGCTAGGGGAGATCTAACGCTTGATTTACATGAAGTCTAAGTACTTGTACATCATATATTTGTAGAAGTTTACAATTGATTACATTTCATGACATTTACAATCATTCAAGCATATAGATTCCCCAGTGCTTTGTCATTCACCTTATTCCTGCAACACTCAAGTAGCACGTTAGATCAACAAGAATGAAATGTTTGTCATTATCAAAACAAAGGGATTTACAGATGTCCATTTAGCCAACACCTTCAAACTCATCTATGGAAAATCATGTCACTTGCTTGTCGAACTAGAACATAAAGCATGGTGGGTAATAAAACAACTGAATTTTGACATTAAGAAAGCTGGCAAAGCTAGGATTCTGCAACTTCAAGAGCTAGAAGAACTCTAGATGATGGCTTATGAGAATGCACGAATCTACAAGGAACGCACGAAACTTTGGCATGATGGTCATCTGAAAAGGAAAGACATTCAAGTAGGAGACTAAGTTCTCCTATTTAACTTGAGACTGAAATTATTCCCTGGGAAACTCCGTTCTCGCTGGTCTAGACCATATATTGTCAAAAGCATCTATCCTCATGGTGCATTCACTTTATGGAGTGAGAAGTTACGTGATTTTGTGGCGAATGGCCAACGCTTGAAGAGATATATCACCACAGCTGACACTAGCACTGATGAATTGATGAATCTATCCAAACCAACATATCTACCAGAAAACTGAAGAGATCACGTCGAGCCATCGACGTAAAACAAAGGTGCTTGGTGGGAGGCAACCCGATCAATAATTTTGATTTTACCTTTAATTCTAAATTAGAACTTTTCCTTAATTTTGTTTTAAATGTTTAGGAAATTTTGCACCTGGTAGAAAATGCATCGCAAGATGCAGTCTTAAGTTCTGATAATTTTCATTTTTTGAAATTTCAGATTGAGGACGCGTCGCCAAAAGGAATGCAACCACATATGGTGGACCAACCAGCATGAGTTTTCCCCACCATCTCGGATTTAGATTTTGCTCGGGGTGAGCAAATTTCTAAATTTGGGGTGGAGGGTGGGTGGTACATACTTTACTTTCCACCCTCTCCTATTTATTTCAGACTTAGATCTCATCGTTGCAATTTTGAGCAAATTTTTCAAAAATTTTCAAATTTTTCAAAAGTTTTCATAGTAGTTTGTATAGAAACTTGATGAAGTTTTGACACTTTTGTTTCAATCAAAGCCATTACCTATCCGGCTATCCCATTTTCCATTCTATTTTGAATCATTATACCTTCCTTATTTGAAGCAAAACCTCAAGGGGGACAATCTCTGAAACTAGCTGATCGTTAGAAATCACCGTGTGAAGCTTATGAATCTTAACATCATGATCAGAAAATATGGCAAGTATTTGTCGAACTGAGAGGGATCAAACACATTGTGCTTCCTAACTAACTAGTGAAAAAATAGCATGGTATCTCCACCGGATCCTCATCAAGTCATTATTTGAGCAGAGTATGATAAGGAGAACAACCTGGTGCACTGAATTGTAAATCAAGTTGCACTCTGATATGAACTCTCTTCTACACTTCTTCTATCATCTTCTTACCCCTCTGTCCATCAAAAAGAAACAAAAATAACCAAAATAGTGCCAAACCCTAAGTTCGGGGTGGCACACTCTCTCTCTCTCTCTCTTTGCTTCTTCCATACCCCTCACTACGAAATAGGGGTGTATCACCAAGAAAAGATGCCTAAGTGCACACAAAAAGAAATGCAATCTCGAGTCGAATAGAGGAGAGATTTGCACAAAAAAATGCAATCAATGAAGTTGCAAATCATATAATAAAAATCTCAAGTCAAATAGAGGAGAGATTTATTTCTTCCTTCCATACCACCCTTCACTCCCTTTTCCACCTAAAGGCACAATGAATGCCTCCTTGATCCTGAAAAACACCAGTGTCAGATCAGGTGCACACTTGTTGTTCTGCGGGTATTTCTAGACTCCTATGAAACTCTTAGACATGCTTGATGTGGGAGAAGTGGAGAGGAAGTGATGTTGGGAAACGAACTTGGGAATGAAGATTTGGTAAGATGTGCTCTGTGATCTCAGGATGTTGAGATGCTTAGTCATACCGACCAGAAAAGAAATAATCATGATGTGAAGATGAGGCAGTCACACGAGTTGAAAGTATGCATTAGGTGACTGTTTTAGATTTTATGTCACTCGAGGATGAGCAACATTTAAGTTCGAGGTATGTTGATGAATGCATATTCATCTTAGCTGAATCATCTTGATTGGCCCAGTTTTGGTTGTTTTCGTGCATTTATTGGCTTTATCTTCTAATATGCACATTGACTTGTCTTAATTAAAATTATCCCTATTTTAATACGATTTTTGCACCTATTTTCAGGTCACGATGAGCCCAATAATATCAACCATAGCTAATTGGGCCATTCTTCACTTCTACAGCAATCTGAGGCCCATCCACCTTGTGATTTTCCTTTATTCATATCACTCTGTGACCCACCTCTGTCACGTCCCTACTCTACCAGCTAACCCTAATCGCAATCGCAGTCTATATAGCTTGGTCACGATCTTCTCTAGCCACCTGTCCACGATCTTTCTTTCCTTTCTCAAATGGTGATCCCTCAGCCACAACAATCGCGACCACTTCCACGATGCTGCCACAACCGCTATTCATCTGACTACGATGGTGGCTCTGTTCTCTACCAATCATGATCAACTGCAGCTGCTTCACCCACGGTTCCTCCTACCTAATCGCGATCGAGGTCCGCTATGTCGCGGTCGTGGTTTCTCAAGTCACAATACCGCGACCTGCTCCTTCTTCACCCCCGTGATCATGATCTCTGCTCCCCACCGCAGTCGGGACTCCTCCCCTCCACCGATCACAGTTGCACCAAGCTCCACTCGTGGTTGTTGCTGATAATGACCAAGCCAGAAGTAACCGCGACCTGCTGCTTCCTTGTTGTGCCCACGGAAAAATGAAGCTGGGACCTGGGTCCATACAAAAGATCACGACCTGGTCCTTGTTAACAATCACGACCTTCCACGACTCCACCACCATAGACACATGTCTGATGTCCTGATCCATCCGCCTACAGTCTCCTCTCCTCTTGATGGCGATCAGTCTAGGATCGTGACCTACACGACCATCCTCTACTTTCACATAATCGCGATACCCCCCCCATTCACTGACCGTGGACACCTGTCTAATATTCCACATGATCGCGACCAACTGGGCAATTAACCACGACCGCGGTAGCAAAATATCACGATCTGTAGGACTGAAAAGCAAACGGTGGCCTATGAAACAATGATCACGACCTTCCAGTAATTGCGACTTGCCCTGCTACATCTAGGCCTGCAGCACACTTCCGTCTACCCCTTGCTTCCTCACCTCTCTTCCTTCTTCCCACCTTCGTATCTCTTGTTGACCCTAGCTACAGCAACAACACACCTGCATCTTCCACCATCACGCTACCGCCCTTCATCCACCAAGCAGCAAAGCCACCTGGGCGCACGATTAAAAGAAGAGAAACATGGTCTGCTGTCCAAGATAGAGAGCAAACATGATCTAACAATCGCGACCTACCATCGCGACCCAAGGAATCATGACCTGGAAACCGCGGCATACTGCAAACAATAGTGATCGCAAAAGTAAGTCGGTTCCCAACATGCCTATAAATAGAATGCGACTCCAGCCAGTCAAGGAGGGGGGTTGCAGATGTCGTTAGGCTACAGGTCTGTCATGAGCCTAAGGAGATAACCTCCAAAGCCAAGAACCTGCCCGTGTGGTTGTTTTTGTGCCCCGTTCACCTAGATCTGGAGTGTAGACTCTAGATCTACAAGCCACTTCGTCCAGATCTAGATCTAGATCTAGATCTGCTGCATCTACGTCATTTCTACGCCACCATCTCGTCCACAAGCTGCTCCTCTTGCTATGAGCAAGGACTATGAGAAGAAAGAGAAGGTGAAGAGAAGATTTGCCCCGTCTACTGTGGTGTTCTTCCCTCCTCGTCCAGATATGCCCAGACATTGTGTAGAAGACTATTTCTCCATCGACTTGTGATCATCTCCTTCACCATGCTCATGGGAGAATCTTCTCTCTCTCTTATTTTTCTTGTTTCTCTCATAATGATCAAGTAGTTCCTTTTCGCGGGGGTGTGGGGACTAGCCCCACTGCCCATGCTTACATGTTCAAATACTAAACATTCCATGACATGTATATAACTTTTCATTTCATTGTTAATCGTCGATGTGTGCTTGTAGATTGATCACCTGCTTGCATTTATCTTGTTCATTTCCTATGTTGCAAGAACTTCAATATGTAGGATTTGAATGTCGATTAACTTGGTTGACTCCTTGATGAGAAATCAGATGGGATTCCCTGAAGTAGCAAGTGTGTGATCCATGAGGTGATGAGACATCTAGCTCACAGTGACGCTTATGTGTGCCTAACGCCTGTATAGGGGGCTCGCAGCTTCAGTTGGATATCTGTATCTTTGGAGCAGTAAGTATGTGATCTGGATGGTGACGAGACATCTGATACCTAAGGTGATGCTTACACGAACCTGACACTCATATGGGGGGTTTTGCAACAACTCTATTTGGATAGTTATATCTTGCTTGGATGTTTGTGATTGGATGTGTTTGCATGTGTAGTGTGGTGAAACCAAGGACCATCCCAGTGATCCCCGTCATTAATCTTTAATCAACTTTTAATCCTGCTAATTACTTTCCTTGCATTTAGTTTTATTAATCTCAAATCAACCAACCTTTGTTCCAAATATTAGTCTTGATGCAATTAGATTCGACTAGTAAAAGATTCTTAAAAACAATGTCCCTTGGGATTCGATCCTCAACTATACTATGATAAGACTCATCTGCTTGCGGGTGGTATTATTGCACGTTGTTTTGGTTAAAAACTTAGGAATTTCAACCCTAAGTGAGTTTGTTAGTGCGATAATATACCACATCAGCACCTTAATGTAGAAAAAATTGCCTTATATGCAATCATAGAGATGAAACTATACGTCACTACCCGAGAGACTACCCACATAGCTAGATAGTCTGGCATACAATTCAGGTACCAATAAACCCCTTTCTTTTGGATGAAGATGAGTGGATACATTAGATAATCTCACAAATGAATACCCCCTCCAACCAAGATATGCTCCACATTGCCACCTATTAGAACATGAAGAACACTAGGAATAAACTTGTTCAAAAAGGCATGATGCCCAATGTACAATCCCAAATTACTTTCATAAATGCTAGGACAAGTTCCATCGTCAATGCTATGGAAGCTACTCCTATAGTAACAAGGCCAACTACCAAAAACTTTACCCACCCAGGACCACATGATTACATCCTCTTCGTGGACACTTCCTTTAAGGAAGAATTCTAAATGCGGGCATTAACATCCATGCCATTGACAAACAAGGCAATTTTCTCTCAGGCGAGGGTTTCCCACTGAAAGTAAACTATCCTTTACAGGTGTATCTAGAAGCCATTGTTATTTCTTATTCAATATGTAAAGCTCGGAACATGACCAGAGCTATCATTCTCTCTGACTCCATATCTTTAGTGGATCTGGTGAACTAGGAACATTGCTCTTCACTGAAACTCCATCAACGTTAGAGGAAATTCCAATTCATCAAATCAATTTTGTTCAACCTCTTAGTTATCCACATTCCTAGAGACATGGACCAATTTGCTGACACCATATCAAAAACAACTCCACACCCCTTTATGTCATGTTGTTTTGATTACAACAAGCCATGTTGGCTTGTTCACACAATAGATATCAATATGCTAGAATTTTTGCATGTATTAGAGCACATCATGAATATTACCTCAGTTTCTATTTCCCACAAAAATAGAGTCATCCATGTATACTCAGGTCTGAGCGGGGAAAGTTTGTATATGGTGTTTCAATCGAATTGATATTTTGGTATCATTCTAATTCTTGTACTTGTGGCATATATGAATAATGTCCTTCTGTATGATATGTTGTGGCAGAGGCCACAGGGAAGTTGTAAAAAAATCCTGGCATGAGATATGAATATATGCAAGGTATTGGGATCATATGTAAATGTTTTTGAGCATGTTGGTGCGGTCCAAATCGGTTTAAATTTACCCTTTATCTTGATATGTCATTATTAGTGATTAATCATGTTTTGTGTTTTGAGTAATCTCGTTTAGTGTGACAAGTTCTCACACAACCATTGTCACATCATAAAGGTCATGAAGACCATGCCCAAAGGTCATGAAGACCATCATATCATGCCCTGGAAGATAATCACTATCCTTCCATGCCTTATAAAAATTCTCAACAAACATCAGCATACATGTGATACACAGGCTCAACATTATATTGCATATAAAACTAGAAAGTGTTCATAGAATAACATAGTATGGTTTTTTTAGTATTAAGAGCATTTCTTCATTATATCAACATAGAACAAGGGTAGGTATGATTGACCACTATCATACTTATAGTGCACATGTTTCACTTAAAAAAGCTTCAACCATAAGGTTATGATAACCAACAGTTAACACATTAGAGTCATAAAAACATTAGGAAGAATATTCCATCATTATATTAACCATTAAAAGAAGGGTATCATGATTAACCAGCATCATCTATTTGAATTATTGTTATGATCAACACAACAAGTCACATCGAAGCTACCAATCAACATTTATACACAAACCCTGACTCATAGTATCCACATAGGATCATGCATACATAAGGAAAAGCATTTCGATTAAATCCCATACTACCCTCTAGTATGGATGCATGCATAGAACAAGGTTTAACCATAGCATTATATTAATCTGAGACCAAGGGTAAGAATACAAAGTCAAGGCATTGAACCATTGAATCTACATCATCAAAACCAAAACATCAAACCAAGGATTCACCCAAAACCATCATGTGTTGAGGCATCAAACCCAAAACATAGGATAATGGTCTTCATTCATAACCATCTGTTGAGATATTTCAAACCCTTGAATTATTCAGTTAAAAAAAATCATCAAATTAGGACCTAAAAGAGTCATCACATAGGTTCTAGTCTGACCATCGGTTGTGGTGTCAAGGACCACCATCAGTTGTTGTTTCTAGCATTACCATTGGTTGTGACACAAGCTAAAACCTTAAACCATATTTCTAATAAACCATTGAGTTGTGTCCTAAGAGAGTTCCCAACATAGACTAGTCAAGCCATCAGTTGTTTATAGAAAAAGAACCATTAGTTGTGATATTTAGAACCACCATTGGTTGTGACACTCAGTGTCACCATCATATCATGAAACTAGAAAGAGCATCGACTTTGAAAGTAGTCCAACCATTAGTTAATGAACCATTAACCTAGTCCATCCATTGGTGGATGAACCACTGAGTCTGGGAATCCATTGGTTGATCCATCAACCCCGTGAATCCATTCATTGAACCATCGACCCAGTCACGCCATTGGTTGAACCATCAACCCAATGAAGCCATTGGTTGAATCTCAACCCAGTGAGGCCATTGGTTGTCATAAATAGGTGAGAAAATAAGGCAAAACACAAAGGTAAACCATCATTTTATGGGGGAAAGAAAATCATCGGATGTGACCATCTCTAGGCACTAAGACAATCAATTCATGAGAACCAAAGGAAAAAAAAGAACCTAATGTAGTACCATCGGTTGTCATGAGAAACATAAGAAAAAAAGCACTAAAGGTAACTCCATTAGTTCTAGCAAGAAGGTAAACCATTGAGTCTTGCACATCGTCGAAAATAGCTTAAAACCCAAAGTGTAACCCATCATTTGTGAGGTACCAAGAACCATTGTTTATCATGTAAGCAAGGTCTAAATATTCCTCTATCTGAGGAAGGTTGTTCTCTATATTTTAGGTTCATCCATAGTTATAAACTACTCAAGGAACAACACTTAAGACTAAACTCTAGGAAAAGATAGTTTCTTTATGCTTAGAACTTCATTTTTAAGCAAGAACATGTGTAAGAAATGTAATAGTAAGAAATAAACCTGAAGAAAGTTGCATAACTCGCCTCTAGGAAGAAGAAGCATCTCCTAATTGTAATAAGTCTTGAGAAAAGGAGAAAGAAAATCCTAGATTAGCACTCCATATGGCCAATCAAGCTTCTTCTCCAAGAAATATTCCAAAATCCTATATCAAGGAAGAAAGAAAGAAGAATTCTTTAAACTTTCAAGCAAGCACAACCATGAAACAACATGGTTCCATCCAAGAAGAAGGACAAAGAAAGTAGATCAGCAAGGGAAATGAAGCAGAGAAGGAAAAACATACTTTCTTATGTTAATAACAAGCAAAGGAAGCTTCACAAGCTCAAAATGAGGGTAGATCCAAGCTCCAGCCACACAATCAAGGAGTCCGACCACATTCATCTACCTTGGACACCTTCTTCTCTAACTAGCAGGGGAGGATGAAGATCTAGACAACAAGAAAGGGTTTGTTTGGGTGCACAAGGAGATGTATGTAAATATTATGGATAAGAAGGAAGATAATATTAAGGTGTCCTACTAGGTTTTCCATGTGTCCATGGCCTAAAATGTCATGTCCATGCAAAGTAGTAGGTCCATCTATTATAGGAGTCTACTAGGCCATCAGATGATGACCTCTTAGGGTGGCCATCTGTGACATCATGGATTTCTCTCTCTCCCCTCATGCATGTGATATGCACTTCCTACTTGAATACATATCTTATTCTTGACTATAACTTCATGATGCAATTCGTAGTGATGCTTTTTGAGGTTATCTTATATGCATAGGATAAGTGGTGATACTCAATTTCATTTTTGAAACTAAGGTTTCACCCAAGTTATACATCACTCTCTTAATCTATTATTTGATCTTATATATGTGTCTTTCGATGTCCTAAGCTTTTTCTCAATGTGTCGCGAACACTCTTGCATTTCCATCACACCATATGTTGTCCAATTTCATGTTAGTAAGAGAGAGTTATGCCTATTTGAATTTCCCATTGATTTGACCTAAATTTAGCTCATTTAATCAGATTTTTCACACGTTTCTAGCCCAAATAGGACACGACCCATTTGCCTCCCCTTCTTCCTTGTATACTACACACCCATTTTCCTCCCCTTCTTCCTTGGATACATCTGTGATACACAATACCAATTGTGGACCAATGATGACGCCCAAAAATTTTGATAAGGGATCAAGACCCTAGGATCCATCAACCATGGATTTCCCCGTTGATCCAATGAATGAAGTGTTTTACCCTACCCCCATACATCTCACCGGCATAGGCGGTTCTGAAAGCACCTACTCCACTTTTGCTCCTCCAATCGCTCGAGTTCTAGTCCCAATTTGAACAATTGATGATACTTATCCCTTCCTTGTCTTCCCTCCTTTGTTCCCCTCTTTTTTAGTTCATTTTGCATCACCTACTTCCCCATTCCCCCTATATTCTTTCACATTACATGGCACCATTGTGGGGGGGTTGTTTAGGGCTTCTTTCTCTGCTTCTCTTCGGCCACTATGAAGTTCACCTTTGGCTCCACTGGAGCAAGTAGGTGATGATCAGCTACTCCATCTGTCTGATTGGTGCATGTTTCCCCTGGCTCCCAACCTTTATGACGACTCCCACTGCCATGGATGGTGCAGACTCATATAGCAAATGGGCGAGCAGATGTGTGTCGTAGCTGCACGAGCGGCGTGGCTAGTTGGGGGTGATGGACAACCTACTTTGATCGCAGCTAGACGACCGACGGTGTTGACCAACGACTGGCATGGCTCGCAAATGGACCAAGGGACCAACTGGACCGCACTGAACCACAAACACCTAGAGCGGCCACCTTCTTCAGTATAGAGATATGTGCACCCATGACATTGATTTGAGCCAACAAACAAAGATCTAACGGTCCAAATATGACTATTTCAAGGTAACCTTCAAAAAATTGTTACTTTTGACTCCCTTGACGAAATCTATCGTGTAATATATGATTTTTAATCTAGTGATCGATCCCTATATTTTAGAACTGGTTTAATAGTCTAATTTCACCAATACCTCTATGGTATTCCCAAATATGCATATATTAAGCCATGTTGATATGATTAACGATTTCGATGTGGTCCCTATGCTACTCTTGTGACATTAATGAAGCTCTTGCTTGTTCTAATACCTTAATCAATAGCTTCAAATCACTTTACACTTAAATAATATCTTAGATCATATTGATGTACCCATATTGACCATCTTGACATAAAAGTATCTTGCATGATATACTCAATCAAGATGTAAAGTTTGACTCTATTAATCATCAAATGATCCTTCTATTAGGAAATACGGGCACAGAGTATTGAAACGAAAACAAAAAAAATTATCTATTTGTATTCCCATAACAAAAAGATTGCGTCAACTACTATAAAATAGAAAGGATGGTTTAGCGAGTTATACCTGGTCCTAGAGCAAGTCCAGTGACTACAACTTGCTTCAATGCAACTATTTGCTCATTTCTCTTGGATGGTGGATGTGCAACTCCTGGTCCTCACCATGAACAATGAACACGAATAACATCTGTAGTGCTTCTATGGTCTTGCCATAGAATGTAGGATGAGTTTTTTGTCCTAGAAGTAGCTGAAGGACTCCTGGATCTAGAGTAGTCCACACGGACCAACTAGAAATCTTATCGTTCAACTAGAATAGACATGAAGGATTTGTCCATCCCGTTCACATTTTAGTCACCAAATTTCTCTCCTATAACAATGATTCTCAATTATTATCTCCTATAGCTATCCCTCCCTTGTCGCGAGAACTTTCTTGGGCTCTCTTGGTTATGACAGCCAAAGAGGAGAACAATTGTCAGAGAAATTGATTCTCAATTGATGTTATTGTGCACTAGGAAGCCCCCAATACCCGACTATTTATAGTCAGGGTTAGGGCCAGGGTTCCTGGTCTATACAGGATATGTGGGAGTGGAAGGGACTAGAAGATCATGAACTTTTGCAACATGTGAACCACAAAACCATCATTTGGTGACCCAAATGGTCGTCTGGTCACTTGAGACGGTCGTTTCATACTGGAAAACAGTCATCTAACATTTCCCCAATCATAAAAAAATGTCTATTCGATTCCCATTAATATTAGTACTTGCACCACAAATATTGTGCAATCAAACAGGTATAGGAAACATCCAAAACCTTCATTCAGCCGCAACCGAGCCGTTACACCCATGCAAGACGTCTGTCTCACTCACGCAGATGGTCGTCTTGTGAGCCTAAGTTGAACTGATTAGTTTAACATATTGAACCAGTCAGTTCACTCTTAAATTAGGGCAGAACTTAGCCAATTCGATCTCTGGTTAGTCTAAAAACCCAAACAGTCATTTCAACCATTTATACGCTCGTCTAGATGCCCAAATGGTCATCTCAACATTTGAGATGGTCGTTTGGCAGTTCAATCAACCAATACATTGTTTGAATTGAATACTTAAACACATTAGTAATCAATCCAATCATCATTCAAGATAAATGCCTCTTCTATATTAGTTCCTTTGTGTGTGACCCTATAGGTACCATATCACATTGGCAATGAAATTCCATAACTAGCTTATCACATCACAAGCAGAGAGTGGTACCTAGTAGCACATCAGTGCTACCCAAGTGAATGGAAATTTGTTGAACAACTTCAACCTACAATTTGTGTAAGTTGTTGTAGTGATTGTATAATTCCTTTATGAAGGATGAACTTGAGGCATGTAATCATCATCCTCTCAATGTTCAATCTGTGTTCCTTGAACCATGAGTAGACTGTCTGAGAAAATGTGACCTCAATATCATATATTGATTCACATGTGCATGTACCTACATTTCTTAGTCTCGCTTACCAAGTAGCAAGGATATAAAAGTCTAGTAGGAGGGAAAAATCGCATATCTATCACTCATAGTCTATCATCATGTGTCAAAGTCACTCAATTATCACCTTTACAACAACCCATGTTTCAGGACTGTGTTTAATGATTTCAAAGTGTACCCAACGACATGTGCTAAGTATAGTGATTTCAAGTCTACGAATCACAATCATCACCTTCACTATGAGAGATGACTATGAACATGAATGATGGTTTACATGTGTCACTCATAAGGAGGGTTTGTCTGATACAATATTCTCTAACATGTATATATGTTCTTGGTTTGATATCACCATGTCATGGCTAATGAGATTTTGTCATCAACTAACCCACACTCTAGTCTTATTAGTTATTAGTGTCAATCTACCTTCCAAAATAAAAACCGACTAGGGACATAATATGCATGTACACACTCATAACATTCATATGATCTCAACCTCAAAGTCACATACTTGACGACATCATCATTGAGTATTGTGATTCATTACACATTCCTATGTTTCCTCATTATCTCAAAACTAAATGAAACATAATGAATTGTAAGCTTTCCTGGATGATTATTAATCAAATCATTTATGATTTATGCCATGTCAATAATCATATGATTTGCTCTATGGGCATACCTTACCAATAGATTCCCACTTCTGTCAAATCATGCACATCAAGTATGTCAGATCTCTATTTGGTATCGCATACCAAAGTGAAGATGTAATCAAATTTATCTTATAACATTTATACCTGAAGTTGATGCCTTCCTTCTTCTTCTTTAATTCCTATAACCAGAGTGGGAAATTCCTTTTCCAATTTTTAGGCTAGAGACAATGGTGGCAATCACCTCTTACTTTCTTCACACTTCACATTGCATTGATATCTGAAGTCTTGGACTTCTGGAAAGCATTGGAACTCTTCTTATCTTTTCCTTTGCCTTTGCCTTTAGGCTTACCCTTTGTCTTGGTTATCATAATCATATACTTGGGCTTCTCTTTCTTCGTGTGTGTCTCAGTTGTTCTCAACATGCTCAACAACTCTATCAATGGCCTGTCAAATTCATTCATGTTGTAGTCTGTGACAAACTGACTTTATGATTTTGGAAGAGATTATAGAATTACATCAGTGGCCAACTCTTGAACCAAGGGGAATCCCAATCTAGCTAGGTTATCCACATACTGAATGAGATTGAGTATATGAGGATGTACTGGATCTCCTTCTAGAATGTTACACTTGAACAATGCCTTGGAGACATCATATATCTCTTATCTTGCATGATCTCGGTACATGTTCATAAGATGTGTGACCATCACAATCATACTCTTGTCCTCATACTGCCTTTGTAACTCATACTTCAAGGACCATAGAGTTCGGCATTTGACATCAATGGCATATTTAGTGTGCTTCTTATAAGCATCTCTATCAGCCCTTGGTGCATTTTGAGATGGTTCCTCTGGTTCTGACATTTCCAGGACATTGAGCTTGTGCTCCTATGTGAGAATGATTCTCAACATCCTGAACCAGTCGTGGAAGTTGTTCCTCGCAAGTTTGTCCTTCTCAAGGACTGATTGTAGACAAAAATGATTGTTTTTCATTGCCATTTGATTATATAAAGGAATTAGCAATTCTATCAAAAATTCCTTTTTGATTTGATTTTATTTGAATGAATTTTGGTCAATAATAATTAGGTCGTTTAATTCGTTATCATTCTAATTATTTTGTTCAAATTGAAAAACCTCAAGTATCAATTTGGAAAATTGTAGCGACCAATTTTCTAATGAACCAAGATCCCAAACGATTCACTTATTACCCAGTCTACTCCATCATCCATAATCACCCATTACGGTAGGCAATCATGCCAACTGCATGATATGAAACTCTTGGATAAATTATATGCACAACTCATTTCCATAATCATCTACATGCCTCTCATCTTGGGCTCTCCAAGTCACCAATTATGCCCTATTCAATAGCCAACATGATAGATATTCACCATGCTTTGAGAAAATCTACATATATACCATCACACTTCCACGAGATAGACAGTGCACCATTCTTTGTGCAAATTTATGCTTGGTCTATCAAGTGCTTCATGTGTGTTTCTATTGGAAAGCATCGTAAACCCAATTTGTTTAATTAATCTTATATATATCATATATATATACATATATTGTATACAATCACCACATATATTCCAAAATATAAATATACAACAAAGAACGACAGTTTTGGCCATGTCTACTTGTAATTCCTTAGATCCATATAGAATTATTAGCACCTAGGTCAATCATCACATCATATGTATGAATATGTTGTTGGTGTAGATCTATGATTGCCAATCTGGGTAGATCGTTTCAACCCTTGAACCAGTCGTCTCGTGTCTTGGACAGTCGGTTGGTCATCACGGACGGTCTTTTGGCCTCCAGTCCAAAAGATGTTTGGAATCCTTCCAAATGGTGGTTGGGACCACCAGACGGTCATCTGGCTCCATTGTTCTGTCCTCCATGGTCGTCGAGACAGTCGTCTCATCACAAAAATTGGTCATGTCTTCTGGCAATAATCATCTTCTTTGTCGTTACAATAAAAGAAAACATCATATTGATATTAAACAATTAAATGGTAAAGAGAAACCCCGAGTTACATTTGAGGGGAGCAAAGGTAGGAAAGAATTAACTTTACATTGGGAAGAGGGAGGTAGAGGTTCAATATGCAGATAGAGATAAACAACAATAAAACCAAACCATCCAACCACACACAGATATTGGGTGTTTTCCATAACCACGATACACATCCACCATCAAAACTTCTTTTAGGGTGACTTGTAAATTTCATATATATATATATATATATATATATATATATATATATATATATATATGAGTTACTTTTTAATACCCGTGCGGGTAACATATATCACTACCCGTCCGGTAAAACACGGTGGCATATTCGTAAATATCATCCCGCACTCAGCGTTCTTCCGTCCCGCACTCAGCGACTCCGCCGATCTCCGTCAATCTTCCTTCGTTCTCGCGCACCGTCTCTCATCGCGCCGTCCCAGCTGAAAGCAAAACCCCAAATCGTCGCTTCGTCCCCGCCAAAGCAAAACTCCAGATCGTCGCCCTCCCGTTCTCGCACACTTCCTCCTCACTCGTCGCTCTGCCTGTCACCGACGACCCAAACTCTTCCGTCTCTAGTTGCTCCTCCATCTCGCTGCATCCCAATTCCGACAACCCTGAAATATGACGAGAACAAAGCAAGCGTCAAGGAAGACCTCGACAGGGCCGCCGTGGCTAAGGCGTCCACGACCAGTGATTGAAGAAGATGATGAAATCGACATGCAGCCTCATCCGGCCGAGAAGAAGATGGCCAAAGAACCAGAAGAAGTGGATAAATCACCATCGCCGGCGGAAAGGGAAATACTCGATCACACTACTCCGACAACCCTGAAAGAGGATAATAAAGAGGCTACCAAGGATGCAGAACTGGAAAAAGAGGGGAAAGAAGAAGCTGCGGGAATGAAGAAGGGGCTTGCTGCTGAGACTCCTCAGACAACTAAGACACATGATAAAGGCAAAAAAATAGGGGTTACAGCTCCCCCATGGATCAAACCTCCATCGAAAACTGCAAAGCGCAGTAATGTTGCTACTGCTGGTCGTGGAGTGAGCATAGCAGCTGAGAAGAAAGAATGTACGCACAGCAAAGCGGGAGAATTTGAACAACAAGGTAATACTCGAGTAACTATTACATACTGCTTCTTGAGTAACTGATATTTATGCTTGAGTAACCGATAGTACTGTTTGAGTAACTGAAATTAATAGTTGAGTAATTATTACAGAATACTTGAATAACATACATTAATGTTGAGTAACCGAGTTTAATGCTTGAGTAACTATTGCAGAATGTTTGACTAACCGATAATAATGTGTGAGTAACCAAGATTTATGCTCAGGTAACTATCACATAATGCTTGAGTAACCAAGAGTAATGATTGAGTAACTGAGAGTAATGCTTAAGTAACTGAAATTAATGCTTGAGTAACTATCACATATTGCTTGAGTAACTGATAATAGTGTTTGAGTAATCAAGATTTATGCTCGAGTAACTATCACATAATGCTTGAGTAACTGAATGTAGTGCTTGAGTAACTGAGATTAATGCTTGAGTAACTAAAATTTATGCTTGAGTAACTATCACATATTGCTTGAGTAACTGAGATTAATGCTCAAGTAACCAAGATTAATGCTTGAGTAACTGAAATTTATGCTTGAGTAACTATCACATATTGCTTGAGTAACTGAGATTAATGCTCAAGTAACCAAGATTAATGCTTGAGTAACTGAAATTTATGCTTGAGTAACTATTACATAATGCATGAGTAACCAATAGTAATGTTTGAGTAACCGATAATAAGCGATAAAACAAAATTGTTAAGCTAACTACTACATTATTGGAATAACTTTATTTGTATGCAGGAGAAGAAAGCAAAGGGGATGAGGAGAGAACAACTGCAAGTCAGAAACAGAAAGAGACGGAAAAGGCTAAAGAGAAAGGTAAGATTGTATGGATTTGTAATAGTTTTAATTTTCAGTTACTTACAGTTTATTAAATAGCTTTTACAAAATAAACAATGAGCTCTAACGATAAATTTTGATATGTTTGCAGTGGGAGTAAATAGATTGTACCACAGGTGCTCCTTAAAGAGCTACAACAATACAAGCAAGAGCATGGTTTATACAAAGGAACAACTTATGATGCTGAGCTCAACAGCCTTTGCAACCCTCATAAATATGCCAAATCTTGCAGTTGACATAGGCTTGTTAGAGGATTTAATTGATAGATATGTCGATGAAGACATATTTTTGCTGGCCGAGGGAGAAGAAAGAAGGATGACAGTAGATGACGTGGGGATAATTCTAGGTATCCCCAGCAAAGGTATAGATATAACACAAATAAAAGATTCTGCAATAGTAAAGTCGATATGGCAAGAGTTTGCGAAGGAGACTTGTAAATATAGAAATGAAGGTGAGACATCAAAGAAATTGAGAGAAAAAGATGTCCTGCATAAGGACAACTTAACAAAACTTTGGCAGGAATATGCCAAGACCAACAATCCAGCAGACAATACAAATATGTGTCGTGCGTGGATGTTGCACCTGCTGGCAACATTCCTAATCCCAGACACTAGCTATTGCGCACCAATCTACATTATCCACTACCTAGATAATGTAACTGCCACTGGGCAGATGAATTGGGCAAAGCTGGTGCATGGGAGTATCTTCAAGAATATGAAGATGCTAAAGGAGAATGTCCAGCTAAGAAGGAAAGGAGAAAAAGGGTCTAAAAACACCCTGTACACAACAGGGTGTGTCATGTGCCTATGCGTGAGTGAATAAAATCATTTTCAACTACATTGATACAATATTGACTATGGGGTTTCAGTAACATATGCATTATATTTTCTATATATTACATGCAGGTTTGGGCATATGAGATGACAAAGATGGCAAAGCCAACATTCCTTGACTCCAAACCAAGGATAAAGAAGTGGGCTGCGCCGGTCGAGAAATTGATGGAATTAGCGAAAGTGGAGCCTAAGGATGTAAGATTATCTAATCTTTCTTACAAAATCTAATATACAACACTGCAAGTAACTCAAAATAGCCTGCGAGTAACTCAAAAAACACTGCGAGTAACTCAAAATAGCCTGCGAGTAACTCAAAGTAGCCTACGAGTAACTCAAAAAACACTGCGAGTAACTCAAAAAATTCTGCGAGTAACTCAAAAAACACTGCGAGTAACTCAAAAAACACTGCGAGTAACTCAAAAAACACTTCGAGTAACTCAAAAAACACTGCGAGTAACTCAAAATAGCCTGCGAGTAACTCAAAAAACACTGCGAGTAACTCAAAAAACACTGCGAGTAACTCAAAAAACACTGCGAGTAACTCAAAAAACACTGCGAGTAACTCAAAATAGCCTGTGAGTAACTGAACAACCATCTGCGAGTAACTCAAAATAGCCTGCAGTAATACATAATTTTTTTATATGTTGGACAACCCTCTACAGTAACACATTATTTTTTTTTATATGTTGGACAACCCTCTGCGATTAACACATTATTTTTTTTTATATTTTGGACAGGTATGTCAAATGATAGTGGTAGACAAGGGAGATGATTGGCATACTGCAAAATCATCGAATGACATCCCAGAAAAAAGTACGCCAACAACCACTGAGGCACCAGCAAAACCAATCATTGAAGAGGGAGACACTATTTACACCTCCACCCTGGAGACAAGAATAAAAATGTTGGAGGAGGAGCTCAAAATACATAAGGAGATCTGCACAAGAATAAGTGTTGATAAATTCACAGAACTGCAATTGGAGAATAAAAGGCTAGAAGAAAGAATAGCCAAGTTAGAAGAAGAAAACAAAAACCTAAAAAGAAAGTGGGAAGATGAGGGTAATAAATCACAGTCACCTGGAAGTGGATTCCAGGAATTTTCTGAGGGTTTTGTCTCGGTGAATGTAGATAAACAAAAAGACTCACCGACAAAGGATGTCGCCCAACCGACAAAACGAAGAAGGCTAACCCTCAGAAGAAAATACGTAGAATCAGAAGATCATAGTGAGGACGGTAAAAATGTTGATGAATATGAGAACAAAGAAACAAAAGACAATAGTTCTGCAGAAGATGCAGACCAAAAGAAACAAGAACAAGAGAAAAAAGAAACAAATGACACCAATTCTGAAGAACCAAAATCTGCGGAAGAGGCAGAACAAAAGAAACAAAAAAAAGTGAGCCAACAGCAGGAGAAGGTAGCAGAAGAAGAAGGGCAGAAGAAGCCCAGAAGAAGATTGAGGAAGAAGACGATTGAAGAGCCAAAGATAGGAAGCATAGAGAAAAATGTGAAGAAAAGAAGGGAGGAAAAGGTAATTCTCATATCCTTTCAAGTATATCATAACTGCAAGTAATGCTTGAGTAACTGAACCTAAAGCTTGAGTAAATGAACCTAATACTTGAGTAACTGTAGGTAAGGCTTGAGCAACTACACGTAAGGCTTGAGTAACTGAATGTAATGCTTGAGTAACTGCACATAATGCATGAGTAACTGAATGTAATTCTTGAGTAACTGAACATAATGAATGAGTAACCGAGAGTAATACTTGGGTAACTGACAGAAATTCTTAAATAACTTTGGAAAAATGAAGATTGATTCTAACATGGTTTTCTATATTGTTGTTGACAGCACAAGATGTCAAACTTCATAGGTTTTGAACATTTCAAAACAAAAGAAGCAAAAGATATTGTCCATCACTTCATGGACAACATAGAAAAAATGTAATGGAATTAGTTATTGTCAAATGTAAAATGATAACACATTAATTTTTCTGTATCCAACTCGCATGTATAACATCTATAAAAATAATTTGCAGGTTAAAACGAGAATGGAAATTCAGTGAAGACACTTGGTGCACGGGGAAGGACCTCGCCGCCCTCCTGTACAAGGATCAAATGACACATTCACCTGTAAGAAACAAGAATGTAGTTTAACTCTTTAAAATAGATAATTTGGCTTGCTAAACTCTTTTGGTTTTATTCAGGTTCTCGACTGCTTTGTACAGATGCTCAAGGAGAGCACAAGCAAGCGGAGGAAGAAGGGATTGACGTGGCACTGCATGAGCACTTATGCTCCGGTAAGATAAATAAACTTTGTATACAAATTTACATGAAATTACAATATAGAAACACAAACTGAAACTTATATATGTGGTTTTTATACTCTACATTTGCAGCAAAAGCTATCATTTAATATTGAGGACATCACCTTGGAACAAATAGACATGCTATCTCCACTATTCAACATTCCAATGAAAGATTGGGACACAATGGACTCGGTGTTCACAATACTAAACAACGACAACCACTGGCACTTGTACGAAGCAAGTTTCAGGGATGGAGCACACCGGTCCTATAATTCAATGAGTTGGAGTAGCAACTCAAGAAAGGAGTTCAATAGATGGGTAAGTGATCTATAAAAATTAAGTCCATTATAAGTGGATTGAAAAGATTACTGATCTTTAATTGATGATGAATAAATGTCTTGTTTTTTTAATGCAGGTGGGTATAGTGCACGACTTCTTTAGGGGTGCACCTGAAAAGGGAAGCCAATTGTCGCAGTGGAAAAGGGATTACCCAATCTGCCCACAGCAGGAAGAAGACTCACTTGACTGTGGGATCTTTGTCATGAAGTACCTAGAGTGCCTAGTAAATTGTAAACCTATGGACTTCACCTGCAAAGACATACCATCAATAAGGGCTGATATTTTTCAACGAATGATGGCAAGGGGGCAGCTGCAGCCTCCAAAAGACGATGAAAAAGCTGAAATCGAAGAGATGAAAGAAGATATATCTGCTGATAACAATGTAGGAAAAGCTGAAGCTGATAAACAACCAGAAACAAAAAAGAATGAAGATACAACAAGTGTATAGCTGCTTTTGTATAAGATGTTGTTCAGTTACTCATTGTTGTATAATCTGTGTATTTCTGAATGTACATCTGCTATTGAATTTACAACTGATCTTAATGTACATTTGATCTTGCTGTACATGTCATCTTGAACATATATCGATTTTGCACTTATATTTTGGCTTAATGTTCTTGCTGCTACTTGTGTACATCTTGAAACTACTACAAGTAACTGAAATGATTGAGTAACCTAACAAACTATTCGAGTAACTGGAAAAGGACTGCTTGAACACTACCAGTAATTGAAAAAATGCTGCGAGTAACTGAAAAAGGACTACGAGTAACTGAAAAGGGACTGTGAGTAACTCAAATAGCCTGCGAGTAACTGTCACAGCCGCTCCGAGTAACTGGAAAAAACACTGCGAGTAACTCAAAATAGCCTGCGAGTAACTGAACAACCCTCTGCGAGTAACTCAAAGAAATCTCGCGAGTAACTGAACCAACGCTGCGAGTAACAACTGAACTTAAAATACATAAAAATATATACATAAAATAAGGTCCAACCAGATCGAAAATATTACACAACCAGATCTAAAAGTTATATATTATACAACCAGATCGAAAATAAATAAGGTCCAACAACTGAACTTAAAATACATAAAAATACAGCCAGATCGGCTGTAAAGAAGGTACATTAACTGAACATAAAAATCAAATATCTACTTGTGACTGGAACGCTGGACAGACGAAGAAGCAGTGTCTTCTGCAAACTGAATGGGATTTACAGCTGATCCCGGTTCTGCTTGGTATATGTCCCTAACGAAGAGCTGATCTGCAGAGTCCTCCGATCCAGAGTATACTTCATCGCCAGGCATTCTGAAGAGAGGGATAAGCTCAGTTGGTTTTTCTAAGAACTGATATGTGATCCATGCTGTGATGGTCTGGTGATCAGTTGGCTTGAGGTAGATGATCCAACCCTTGCGAAGACTGAGCTGTGCGATCATCCTTTTCCATCCCTTAGCAGTTGAAAGTGACCCGTTTTTATTCTGCATAAGGGTTATCTGGAAAGACTGGTTTCCAATTAGGAAGGTGGTTTTTCCTGGTTTGATCTGAAAATGGAGATGGTTCCATTCTATAGGAAGTAGAATGGATTCCACTGTCTTGTCATCGAGGGTGTAGTTGATTGGCTGGATGAATGGCTCCATGGTAGGCTGTGAAGAAATGTTAAAGGGGATCTGAGGAGATGGTCAAAGGGGGTGCTACTGAAAAATTGTACCTTATGAAGAAATCTAAAAGGGGATCTGAAGAAATGTAAAACTGTACCTTATGGAGACCGTAACAGTCACAGAAGAAGAAGTAGACCTCGAGGGTGTCGTTGAGGATGGAGATGATGTAGATCTGAAAGCCCCCCACTGTGTTGTAAACCGGAGCAGTTGCTGATGAAGAAGAGATGGAAGGAGATGGTGCCGTGGAGGATGGAGATGTTGCAGATCTGAAAGCCACCCGCTGTTTTTCAGTTATATCTTGTAAGGGGAGGAAGGAGATGGTGCCGTGGAGGAAGGAGATGGTGTCTGTGTTTTTCAGTTATATCTTGTAAGGGGAGGAAGGAGATGGTGTCTGTGTTGTTGGTGCTGCAATTATTGACAACAGTGACAGTAATGGTCTGTGTTGTTGGTGCTGCAATTATTGACAACAGTGACAGTAATGGTCTGTGTTGTTGGTGCTGCAATTATTGACAGCAGTGCTCTTTACTGTTGGGTTGCAAAGATGCCAGCATACTGTGGGTTATTCTGACAACACATCACTGCAATTATTTATAGCTCTGTGCTCTCTCTTCTAGAGTTACTTTTTGTACAACAGACTCCCGTACTCATTTTTCTCCTACTATTACTGAACAACCCCTGCGAGTAACTGGAGAACCTCTGCGAGTAACTGGAAAAGGCACGGGAGTAACTGGAAAACCCTGCGAGTAACTGTAAAAGGCACGGGAGTAACTGGATGAACCTGCGAGTAACTGAAAATGGCACGGGAGTAACTGGAAAACCATTGCGAGTAACTGAAAAAAGCACGGGAGTAACTGGAAAACCCTGCGAGTAACTGGAAAAGGCACGGGAGTAACTGAAAACCCCTGCGAGTAACTGGAAAAGGCACGGGAGTAACTGAAAAACCCTGCGAGTAACTGAAGAAATCTCGCGAGTAACTGTAAAAGGCACGGGAGTAACTGGAAAACCCTGCGAGTAACTGAAAATGGCACGGGAGTAACTGGAAAACCATTGCGAGTAACTGAAAAAAGCACGGGAGTAACTGGAAAACCCTGCGAGTAACTGGAAAAGGCACGGGAGTAACTGAAAACCCCTGCGAGTAACTGGAAAAGGCACGGGAGTAACTGAAAAACCCTGCGAGTAACTGAAGAAATCTCGCGAGTAACTGAAAATGGCACGGGAGTAACTGGAAAACCCTGCGAGTAACTGAAAATGGCACGGGAGTAACTGGAAAACCATTGCGAGTAACTGAAAAAAGCACGGGAGTAACTGGAAAACCCTGCGAGTAACTGGAAAAGGCACGGGAGTAACTGAAAACCCCTGCGAGTAACTGGAAAAGGCACGGGAGTAACTGAAAAACCCTGCGAGTAACTGAAGAAATCTCGCGAGTAACTGAAAATGGCACGGGAGTAACTGGAAAACCCTGCGAGTAACTGAAAATGGCACGGGAGTAACTGGAAAACCATTGCGAGTAACTGAAAAAGGCACGGGAGTAACTGGAAAACCCTGCGAGTAACTGAAAAAAGCACGGGAGTAACTGGAAAACCCTGCGAGTAACTGAAAAAAGCACGGGAGTAACTGGAAAACCCTGCGAGTAACTGGAAAACCACTTCGAGTAACTGGAAAAACACTGCGAGTAATTGAAAAACACTGCGAGTAACTGGAAAACCACTTCGAGTAACTGGAAAAAACACTGCGAGTAACTGGAAAACCACTTCGAGTAACTGGAAAACCACTTCGAGTAACTGGAAAACCACTTCGAGTAACTGGAAAAGGCACGGGAGTAACTTGGAAAACCCTGTGAGTAACTCTAACAGCAATAAGAGTTAATGACAACCCACTGCGAGTAACTATGACAGCAATAAGAGTAATTGTGACAACAGTAATAGTATCCATTGTACACAGAGACAAACACATAATATTCAAAAAGAATAACAATTGATCAGAAAACATTCTTTATAACATATTCAAAGTATACATACAATTGCTGGAGCACAAGGTAACACAAAGATAGATTACAAACACAAGTGAAGTACTTAGAAAGTTACAAACTCACTTTCATAAAACTACACAAAAAGAACAACCCCATTACAAATTTGAACATGCCTCACAAACACACTACAAACTCCAATAAAAAAGATAGAACCACATATACATCAATAACAACAGCAAGATCACCAGAACACGAGCAGCATACATAGTAGCAGCAAATCCCAATCATATGATGCACTACTTCTTAGGACAATTCCTGCTGTCATGGTTAACACCAAACTCTAAACAATTCTTGCACTGCCTCTCTCTTTTAAACTGTGTAATCTCAACTCCAGATTTAAACCTCACATCTGTGGATTTGGGTCTCCCCTTAGTTTTACAAACATTGGGGATATTAACCTTGACAGCTGAAGAAGAAGCTGTATTTGAAGCAGTTACACCAGCACCTGCATCTCCACAACTACCAGAGACATCCAAATCTAACAGCTCCTTTTGCAATGCAAGCAGTTTTTCATGGCAAATATCTACAGCATTGTTCCTACACGCTATGTTCACAATAGAATTGCAGGCAGAGACAAGCTTAAGAGTCCTCCCAGTGGATAGATGACTAACTGCATCTTTACCAAATATCAAAGGATGTTCTCTGTAGCCTTTGGTCCACCTCTTATATATGTATGGCTCGGGAAGAGTGCAAAAGTCACGACTCTTCAAATAGGACAGGATGTTCCTGCAAGGTATACCTTTGAATTCCAACATGTAACAGTTGCAATAAACAATCTCACTCGATGGATTCTTCTTCAAAATGCGGGCAGATCCAAGGCCACCAACGCGATACACTTCAAACACACCTTCTGAAGATTCCTTTACATTGTATATCATGCTTTGATGAACCTCACTCTGAAATATCTTAAAAATTGACTTTGTGTATATACCTCTCATCTGCTCCTCCAAAGGCCAAAGTGATGACAAAGGGAGATTACTATACTCGTCTTCAAAGTCTTTGAAATTTTCAATCTCTCGTACATGAGAGTAAGCAGTCTCCAATGAGCATACAAGTTCAAATAAAGTCTTCTTACTGTTCACATGGCTTCTAATGAACGCATTCAAGCTCTCGCTCCTTTGCGTTGTCCTCATGCCTGCGAAGAAGGAAGACTGCATATAGCACGGGACCCAATCCGAACGCATAACATACATGTCAGACAACCAATTAATAGACGACAGACCATAAGCTTCAACAACAGAATGCCACTTCTCTTCAAAGGTGCCAACATCATCCACATTCCACACGCAATCATTCAAGGAGCTTATGATCTGCTCCTTGTTAGGAACACCACCAAGCTTAGAGGGAAGCTTTTGTAGGATGTGCCAGCTGCAGAACCGATGCTTGCAGTTCGGAAAAACAGTAAGGATAGCAGCATTCATAGCCGGGTCTTGATCGGTTATGATGGACACTGGCTCTTTGCCAAAACAAAGTAGATACTGCTTGAAAACCCATACAAATGACTCGTACTTCTCATCAATCATAAGAGCTGAAGCAAACAAGACCGTCTTGCGATGGTGATCAACACCACCAAACATTCCAAAAACCATTGAATACTTGTTAGTGCGGTAGGTGGTGTCAAACACTATCGCATCACCAAACAACCCACAGTCTTCAACGGAAACAGGATCAGCCCAAAAAAGATGAGTCAAGCAACAATCAGTATCGTTTTGGTATGTATAGAAGAATTTCTGATCGAGTACCTTAAACTTGGCAAACCGATCCAAGACCATGTCGACGTCATATTTAGCTGCCTCTTTCCTCTTGCTACTGATGTGTCCATGAGCTTGTCTGCTAGTAAATGTCAGATTTTCATAACCACCAGACTCCGATGCCATCAATGCAATTTGTCTCGATACAGGTATGTTAGCTTGGCTCATGGAAGAAAGCATATCTTTTTGAGTTTCATTAAGAGATGAGTTACACTTCAAGTAACGGAGATGTGCATCATCAACAAGATCGTGGTTGTGTTCCTCAACAAAGGCAGTCACAACCCACGTAGATGAGGACTTGTCTAGTGTGAATCGGATCATGGCTCCACAACCACACCTCTTCACAGATCTCTTGTGCTTCTTAGACAGATTTTCCTGTAACTTATCCACTTCATCACAAACGGGGCTCAGCAGCCCTCTTGACCTCTTAGAACGGCCCATTGTACCCTGCTTGTCACAAACCAGATCTTTGGCAACAAGAATCTTAGTTCCCCGTTCGTACCTGTTGTCATCTTTCCTGATATTAAAACCATTCATGCCAGCATAGCTAGAATAAAATGAAATAGCTTCATCTAAACTTCCAAAATGGAGACCAATTTTAGGAACTGTAGCTGGCGGCAGAGTGGAAGCACCAACAGATGCATAAGAATTAGCATTATCATTATCAGGACCAACGTTTGAATTGGCAGCATCTGTATCAAGGCTGGGATCCATTGTAACGTCTATCAGTAACACCGCAGTACAGAGGAGTAAATCTGAAACAACAGAGAGTAACTCTATCAGGCCAAAGATTAACTCATCATAACAAATGAGTAAATGAAGGAAGATTTGAATCATAACAACGTCTATCAGTAACAATAGAGTAACTCTGTCAGTCAGAAGAGTAACCCAGCATACCAAATGAGTAACTGCTTCAAAAATATAAAATGCAAACACAAAATTGGGTTTACTTTAAACACAAAGATCAGAGAAATGTATACACAGTGTGAATAGAAAAGTCAGATATAAGAAAACACATTGGGGAAAAATAGTCAGATCGATGAATACACATTCCAGATAACTGAAAATGGCACGGGAGTAACAGATATCAAGGTTAGAAAGACACTTGAATAGAAAAATAAGTATACACATTACAAATCAGCATTCTCTTGTAAAATCAATATACACATTACAAATCAAATTTCGAAGTTGGACAGACACACTTGAATAGCAACGATTTCAACTGATGATTATCAATATGTTCACCTGATATTCGGACGACAGCCAAAAAGGATTTAGATGAGTTCAGAAACACGTTCGTCGTCGTCCTCTATGAAAACTGAGAACTGGAAAACCCGCCCCTTCTTGCAGTTAACGGATAAATGAACAATGTCGCTATTCTTCTAGGTCGGGCGCCGCTTTCAGACCAGGGCACTTGTCGCACAGTCAATTGGAGCTTCTGGATCAAAAAGGGTCGGATAAGAGGGAGAATCCAGATCAACGAATAAAGACCCAAATACTCTGCGGCAGATGGATGGTATGAGCCCATCTAACGGCGGATGCTTATCAGCGGCGGAGGAGATCAGAGAAGAATCGCCGGATAATTGCAGGATCTTCCGTCTTTGGTCTCGAGCAGTGGGAGGAGGCGGACAATAGAACACTGCGGCAGATGGACGATATGAGCCCGTCTAACAGCGGATTCACTTGAGATGGAAAAGCCGCCAGCAGAGAGGGATAGAGTCGTCGGCAGATGGAGTTGGAATCGTCGGACGAGGGATTCGTCTTTGGTCGCGTTGGAATCGTCGACGAGGGATTTGTCTTTGGTCGCGTTGGAATCGTCGGAGGATGGATTCGTCTTTGGTCGCGTCGTCGAACAAGTGAGCTCGTCTTCGGTCGCTCGGGGACGGAGGCGTTCGTCTTTGGTCGCGTCGTCGAACAACTGAGCTGGTCTTCGGTCGCTCGGGGACGGAGGCGTTCGTCTTTGGTCGCGTCGTCGAACAACTGAGCTGGTCTTCGGTCGCTCGGGGACGGAGGCGGAATAGTACGCCTTCGGACGCGCGTGACGGGTAACGAGTATATGTTACCCGCACGGGTAACAAATATTTAGTTACTTTTTAATACCCGTGCGGGTAACATATATCACTACCCGTCCGGTAAAACACGGTGGCATATTCGTAAATATCATCCCGCACTCAGCGTTCTTCCGTCCCGCACTCAGCGACTCCGCCGATCTCCGTCAATCTTCCTTCGTTCTCGCGCACCGTCTCTCATCGCGCCGTCCCAGCTGAAAGCAAAACCCCAAATCGTCGCTTCGTCCCCGCCAAAGCAAAACTCCAGATCGTCGCCCTCCCGTTCTCGCGCACTTCCTCCTCACTCGTCGCTCTGCCTGTCACCGACGACCCAAACTCTTCCGTCTCTAGTTGCTCCTCCATCTCGCTGCATCCCAATTCCGACAACCCTGAAATATGACGAGAACAAAGCAAGCGTCAAGGAAGACCTCGACAGGGCCGCCGTGGCTAAGGCGTCCACGACCAGTGATTGAAGAAGATGATGAAATCGACATGCAGCCTCATCCGGCCGAGCAGAAGATGGCCAAAGAACCAGAAGAAGTGGATAAATCACCATCGCCGGCGGAAAGGGAAATACTCGATCACACTACTCCGACAACCCTGAAAGAGGATAATAAAGAGGCTACCAAGGATGCAGAACTGGAAAAAGAGGGGAAAGAAGAAGCTGCGGGAATGAAGAAGGGGCTTGCTGCTGAGACTCCTCAGACAACTAAGACACATGATAAAGGCAAAAAAATAGGGGTTACAGCTCCCCCATGGATCAAACCTCCATCGAAAACTGCAAAGCGCAGTAATGTTGCTACTGCTGGTCGTGGAGTGAGCATAGCAGCTGAGAAGAAAGAATGTACGCACAGCAAAGCGGGAGAATTTGAACAACAAGGTAATACTCGAGTAACTATTACATACTGCTTCTTGAGTAACTGATATTTATGCTTGAGTAACCGATAGTACTGATTGAGTAACTGAAATTAATAGTTGAGTAATTATTACAGAATACTTGAATAACATACATTAATGTTGAGTAACCGAGTTTAATGCTTGAGTAACTATTGCAGAATGTTTGACTAACCGATAATAATGTGTGAGTAACCAAGATTTATGCTCAGGTAACTATCACATAATGCTTGAGTAACCAAGAGTAATGATTGAGTAACTGAGAGTAATGCTTAAGTAACTGAAATTAATGCTTGAGTAACTATCACATATTGCTTGAGTAACTGATAATAGTGTTTGAGTAATCAAGATTTATGCTCGAGTAACTATCACATAATGCTTGAGTAACTGAATGTAGTGCTTGAGTAACTGAGATTAATGCTTGAGTAACTGAAATTTATGCTTGAGTAACTATCACATATTGCTTGAGTAACTGAGATTAATGCTCAAGTAACCAAGATTAATGCTTGAGTAACTGAAATTTATGCTTGAGTAACTATCACATATTGCTTGAGTAACTGAGATTAATGCTCAAGTAACCAAGATTAATGCTTGAGTAACTGAAATTTATGCTTGAGTAACTATTACATAATGCATGAGTAACCAATAGTAATGTTTGAGTAACCGATAATAAGCGATAAAACAAAATTGTTAAGCTAACTACTACATTATTGGAATAACTTTATTTGTATGCAGGAGAAGAAAGCAAAGGGGATGAGGAGAGAACAACTGCAAGTCAGAAACAGAAAGAGACGGAAAAGGCTAAAGAGAAAGGTAAGATTGTATGGATTTGTAATAGTTTTAATTTTCAGTTACTTACAGTTTATTAAATAGCTTTTACAAAATAAACAATGAGCTCTAACGATAAATTTTGATATGTTTGCAGTGGGAGTAAATAGATTGTACCACAGGTGCTCCTTAAAGAGCTACAACAATACAAGCAAGAGCATGGTTTATACAAAGGAACAACTTATGATGCTGAGCTCAACAGCCTTTGCAACCCTCATAAATATGCCAAATCTTGCAGTTGACATAGGCTTGTTAGAGGATTTAATTGATAGATATGTCGATGAAGACATATTTTTGCTGGCCGAGGGAGAAGAAAGAAGGATGACAGTAGATGACGTGGGGATAATTCTAGGTATCCCCAGCAAAGGTATAGATATAACACAAATAAAAGATTCTGCAATAGTAAAGTCGATATGGCAAGAGTTTGCGAAGGAGACTTGTAAATATAGAAATGAAGGTGAGACATCAAAGAAATTGAGAGAAAAAGATGTCCTGCATAAGGACAACTTAACAAAACTTTGGCAGGAATATGCCAAGACCAACAATCCAGCAGACAATACAAATATGTGTCGTGCGTGGATGTTGCACCTGCTGGCAACATTCCTAATCCCAGACACTAGCTATTGCGCACCAATCTACATTATCCACTACCTAGATAATGTAACTGCCACTGGGCAGATGAATTGGGCAAAGCTGGTGCATGGGAGTATCTTCAAGAATATGAAGATGCTAAAGGAGAATGTCCAGCTAAGAAGGAAAGGAGAAAAAGGGTCTAAAAACACCCTGTACACAACAGGGTGTGTCATGTGCCTATGCGTGAGTGAATAAAATCATTTTCAACTACATTGATACAATATTGACTATGGGGTTTCAGTAACATATGCATTATATTTTCTATATATTACATGCAGGTTTGGGCATATGAGATGACAAAGATGGCAAAGCCAACATTCCTTGACTCCAAACCAAGGATAAAGAAGTGGGCTGCGTCGGTCGAGAAATTGATGGAATTAGCGAAAGTGGAGCCTAAGGATGTAAGATTATCTAATCTTTCTTACAAAATCTAATATACAACACTGCAAGTAACTCAAAATAGCCTGCGAGTAACTCAAAAAACACTGCGAGTAACTCAAAATAGCCTGCGAGTAACTCAAAGTAGCCTACGAGTAACTCAAAAAACACTGCGAGTAACTCAAAAAATTCTGCGAGTAACTCAAAAAACACTGCGAGTAACTCAAAAAACACTGCGAGTAACTCAAAAAACACTTCGAGTAACTCAAAAAACACTGCGAGTAACTCAAAATAGCCTGCGAGTAACTCAAAAAACACTGCGAGTAACTCAAAAAACACTGCGAGTAACTCAAAAAACACTGCGAGTAACTCAAAAAACACTGCGAGTAACTCAAAATAGCCTGTGAGTAACTGAACAACCATCTGTGAGTAACTCAAAATAGCCTGCAGTAATACATAATTTTTTTATATGTTGGACAACCCTCTACAGTAACACATTATTTTTTTTTATATGTTGGACAACCCTCTGCGATTAACACATTATTTTTTTTTATATTTTGGACAGGTATGTCAAATGATAGTGGTAGACAAGGGAGATGATTGGCATACTGCAAAATCATCGAATGACATCCCAGAAAAAAGTACGCCAACAACCACTGAGGCACCAGCAAAACCAATCATTGAAGAGGGAGACACTATTTACACCTCCACCCTGGAGACAAGAATAAAAATGTTGGAGGAGGAGCTCAAAATACATAAGGAGATCTGCACAAGAATAAGTGTTGATAAATTCACAGAACTGCAATTGGAGAATAAAAGGCTAGAAGAAAGAATAGCCAAGTTAGAAGAAGAAAACAAAAACCTAAAAAGAAAGTGGGAAGATGAGGGTAATAAATCACAGTCACCTGGAAGTGGATTCCAGGAATTTTCTGAGGGTTTTGTCTCGGTGAATGTAGATAAACAAAAAGACTCACCGACAAAGGATGTCGCCCAACCGACAAAACGAAGAAGGCTAACCCTCAGAAGAAAATACGTAGAATCAGAAGATCATAGTGAGGACGGTAAAAATGTTGATGAATATGAGAACAAAGAAACAAAAGACAATAGTTCTGCAGAAGATGCAGACCAAAAGAAACAAGAACAAGAGAAAAAAGAAACAAATGACACCAATTCTGAAGAACCAAAATCTGCGGAAGAGGCAGAACAAAAGAAACAAAAAAAAGTGAGCCAACAGCAGGAGAAGGTAGCAGAAGAAGAAGGGCAGAAGAAGCCCAGAAGAAGATTGAGGAAGAAGACGATTGAAGAGCCAAAGATAGGAAGCATAGAGAAAAATGTGAAGAAAAGAAGGGAGGAAAAGGTAATTCTCATATCCTTTCAAGTATATCATAACTGCAAGTAATGCTTGAGTAACTGAACCTAAAGCTTGAGTAAATGAACCTAATACTTGAGTAACTGTAGGTAAGGCTTGAGCAACTACACGTAAGGCTTGAGTAACTGAATGTAATGCTTGAGTAACTGCACATAATGCATGAGTAACTGAATGTAATTCTTGAGTAACTGAACATAATGAATGAGTAACCGAGAGTAATACTTGGGTAACTGACAGAAATTCTTAAATAACTTTGGAAAAATGAAGATTGATTCTAACATGGTTTTCTATATTGTTGTTGACAGCACAAGATGTCAAACTTCATAGGTTTTGAACATTTCAAAACAAAAGAAGCAAAAGATATTGTCCATCACTTCATGGACAACATAGAAAAAATGTAATGGAATTAGTTATTGTCAAATGTAAAATGATAACACATTAATTTTTCTGTATCCAACTCGCATGTATAACATCTATAAAAATAATTTGCAGGTTAAAACGAGAATGGAAATTCAGTGAAGACACTTGGTGCACGGGGAAGGACCTCGCCGCCCTCCTGTACAAGGATCAAATGACACATTCACCTGTAAGAAACAAGAATGTAGTTTAACTCTTTAAAATAGATAATTTGGCTTGCTAAACTCTTTTGGTTTTATTCAGGTTCTCGACTGCTTTGTACAGATGCTCAAGGAGAGCACAAGCAAGCGGAGGAAGAAGGGATTGACGTGGCACTGCATGAGCACTTATGCTCCGGTAAGATAAATAAACTTTGTATACAAATTTACATGAAATTACAATATAGAAACACAAACTGAAACTTATATATGTGGTTTTTATACTCTACATTTGCAGCAAAAGCTATCATTTAATATTGAGGACATCACCTTGGAACAAATAGACATGCTATCTCCACTATTCAACATTCCAATGAAAGATTGGGACACAATGGACTCGGTGTTCACAATACTAAACAACGACAACCACTGGCACTTGTACGAAGCAAGTTTCAGGGATGGAGCACACCGGTCCTATAATTCAATGAGTTGGAGTAGCAACTCAAGAAAGGAGTTCAATAGATGGGTAAGTGATCTATAAAAATTAAGTCCATTATAAGTGGATTGAAAAGATTACTGATCTTTAATTGATGATGAATAAATGTCTTGTTTTTTTAATGCAGGTGGGTATAGTGCACGACTTCTTTAGGGGTGCACCTGAAAAGGGAAGCCAATTGTCGCAGTGGAAAAGGGATTACCCAATCTGCCCACAGCAGGAAGAAGACTCACTTGACTGTGGGATCTTTGTCATGAAGTACCTAGAGTGCCTAGTAAATTGTAAACCTATGGACTTCACCTGCAAAGACATACCATCAATAAGGGCTGATATTTTTCAACGAATGATGGCAAGGGGGCAGCTGCAGCCTCCAAAAGACGATGAAAAAGCTGAAATCGAAGAGATGAAAGAAGATATATCTGCTGATAACAATGTAGGAAAAGCTGAAGCTGATAAACAACCAGAAACAAAAAAGAATGAAGATACAACAAGTGTATAGCTGCTTTTGTATAAGCTGTTGTTCAGTTACTCATTGTTGTATAATCTGTGTATTTCTGAATGTACATCTGCTATTGAATTTACAACTGATCTTAATGTACATTT
The DNA here is from genome assembly GCA_963693085.1 of Alisma plantago-aquatica. Taxonomy (NCBI): domain Eukaryota; kingdom Viridiplantae; phylum Streptophyta; class Magnoliopsida; order Alismatales; family Alismataceae; genus Alisma; species Alisma plantago-aquatica. The sequence goes on from OY856411.1 coordinate 34,086,928, forward strand.
GATCTTGCTGTACATGTCATCTTGAACATATATCGATTTTGCACTTATATTTTGGCTTAATGTTCTTGCTGCTACTTGTGTACATCTTGAAACTACTACAAGTAACTGAAATGATTGAGTAACCTAACAAACTATTCGAGTAACTGGAAAAGGACTGCTTGAACACTACCAGTAATTGAAAAAATGCTGCGAGTAACTGAAAAAGGACTACGAGTAACTGAAAAGGGACTGTGAGTAACTCAAATAGCCTGCGAGTAACTGTCACAGCCGCTCCGAGTAACTGGAAAAAACACTGCGAGTAACTCAAAATAGCCTGCGAGTAACTGAACAACCCTCTGCGAGTAACTCAAAGAAATCTCGCGAGTAACTGAACCAACGCTGCGAGTAACAACTGAACTTAAAATACATAAAAATATATACATAAAATAAGGTCCAACCAGATCGAAAATATTACACAACCAGATCTAAAAGTTATATATTATACAACCAGATCGAAAATAAATAAGGTCCAACAACTGAACTTAAAATACATAAAAATACAGCCAGATCGGCTGTAAAGAAGGTACATTAACTGAACATAAAAATCAAATATCTACTTGTGACTGGAACGCTGGACAGACGAAGAAGCAGTGTCTTCTGCAAACTGAATGGGATTTACAGCTGATCCCGGTTCTGCTTGGTATATGTCCCTAACGAAGAGCTGATCTGCAGAGTCCTCCGATCCAGAGTATACTTCATCGCCAGGCATTCTGAAGAGAGGGATAAGCTCAGTTGGTTTTTCTAAGAACTGATATGTGATCCATGCTGTGATGGTCTGGTGATCAGTTGGCTTGAGGTAGATGATCCAACCCTTGCGAAGACTGAGCTGTGCGATCATCCTTTTCCATCCCTTAGCAGTTGAAAGTGACCCGTTTTTATTCTGCATAAGGGTTATCTGGAAAGACTGGTTTCCAATTAGGAAGGTGGTTTTTCCTGGTTTGATCTGAAAATGGAGATGGTTCCATTCTATAGGAAGTAGAATGGATTCCACTGTCTTGTCATCGAGGGTGTAGTTGATTGGCTGGATGAATGGCTCCATGGTAGGCTGTGAAGAAATGTTAAAGGGGATCTGAGGAGATGGTCAAAGGGGGTGCTACTGAAAAATTGTACCTTATGAAGAAATCTAAAAGGGGATCTGAAGAAATGTAAAACTGTACCTTATGGAGACCGTAACAGTCACAGAAGAAGAAGTAGACCTCGAGGGTGTCGTTGAGGATGGAGATGATGTAGATCTGAAAGCCCCCCACTGTGTTGTAAACCGGAGCAGTTGCTGATGAAGAAGAGATGGAAGGAGATGGTGCCGTGGAGGATGGAGATGTTGCAGATCTGAAAGCCACCCGCTGTTTTTCAGTTATATCTTGTAAGGGGAGGAAGGAGATGGTGCCGTGGAGGAAGGAGATGGTGTCTGTGTTTTTCAGTTATATCTTGTAAGGGGAGGAAGGAGATGGTGTCTGTGTTGTTGGTGCTGCAATTATTGACAACAGTGACAGTAATGGTCTGTGTTGTTGGTGCTGCAATTATTGACAACAGTGACAGTAATGGTCTGTGTTGTTGGTGCTGCAATTATTGACAGCAGTGCTCTTTACTGTTGGGTTGCAAAGATGCCAGCATACTGTGGGTTATTCTGACAACACATCACTGCAATTATTTATAGCTCTGTGCTCTCTCTTCTAGAGTTACTTTTTGTACAACAGACTCCCGTACTCATTTTTCTCCTACTATTACTGAACAACCCCTGCGAGTAACTGGAGAACCTCTGCGAGTAACTGGAAAAGGCACGGGAGTAACTGGAAAACCCTGCGAGTAACTGTAAAAGGCACGGGAGTAACTGGATGAACCTGCGAGTAACTGAAAATGGCACGGGAGTAACTGGAAAACCATTGCGAGTAACTGAAAAAAGCACAGGAGTAACTGGAAAACCCTGCGAGTAACTGGAAAAGGCACGGGAGTAACTGAAAACCCCTGCGAGTAACTGGAAAAGGCACGGGAGTAACTGAAAAACCCTGCGAGTAACTGAAGAAATCTCGCGAGTAACTGTAAAAGGCACGGGAGTAACTGGAAAACCCTGCGAGTAACTGAAAATGGCACGGGAGTAACTGGAAAACCATTGCGAGTAACTGAAAAAAGCACGGGAGTAACTGGAAAACCCTGCGAGTAACTGGAAAAGGCACGGGAGTAACTGAAAACCCCTGCGAGTAACTGGAAAAGGCACGGGAGTAACTGAAAAACCCTGCGAGTAACTGAAGAAATCTCGCGAGTAACTGAAAATGGCACGGGAGTAACTGGAAAACCCTGCGAGTAACTGAAAATGGCACGGGAGTAACTGGAAAACCATTGCGAGTAACTGAAAAAAGCACGGGAGTAACTGGAAAACCCTGCGAGTAACTGGAAAAGGCACGGGAGTAACTGAAAACCCCTGCGAGTAACTGGAAAAGGCACGGGAGTAACTGAAAAACCCTGCGAGTAACTGAAGAAATCTCGCGAGTAACTGAAAATGGCACGGGAGTAACTGGAAAACCCTGCGAGTAACTGAAAATGGCACGGGAGTAACTGGAAAACCATTGCGAGTAACTGAAAAAGGCACGGGAGTAACTGGAAAACCCTGCGAGTAACTGAAAAAAGCACGGGAGTAACTGGAAAACCCTGCGAGTAACTGAAAAAAGCACGGGAGTAACTGGAAAACCCTGCGAGTAACTGGAAAACCACTTCGAGTAACTGGAAAAACACTGCGAGTAATTGAAAAACACTGCGAGTAACTGGAAAACCACTTCGAGTAACTGGAAAAAACACTGCGAGTAACTGGAAAACCACTTCGAGTAACTGGAAAACCACTTCGAGTAACTGGAAAACCACTTCGAGTAACTGGAAAAGGCACGGGAGTAACTTGGAAAACCCTGTGAGTAACTCTAACAGCAATAAGAGTTAATGACAACCCACTGCGAGTAACTATGACAGCAATAAGAGTAATTGTGACAACAGTAATAGTATCCATTGTACACAGAGACAAACACATAATATTCAAAAAGAATAACAATTGATCAGAAAACATTCTTTATAACATATTCAAAGTATACATACAATTGCTGGAGCACAAGGTAACACAAAGATAGATTACAAACACAAGTGAAGTACTTAGAAAGTTACAAACTCACTTTCATAAAACTACACAAAAAGAACAACCCCATTACAAATTTGAACATGCCTCACAAACACACTACAAACTCCAATAAAAAAGATAGAACCACATATACATCAATAACAACAGCAAGATCACCAGAACACGAGCAGCATACATAGTAGCAGCAAATCCCAATCATATGATGCACTACTTCTTAGGACAATTCCTGCTGTCATGGTTAACACCAAACTCTAAACAATTCTTGCACTGCCTCTCTCTTTTAAACTGTGTAATCTCAACTCCAGATTTAAACCTCACATCTGTGGATTTGGGTCTCCCCTTAGTTTTACAAACATTGGGGATATTAACCTTGACAGCTGAAGAAGAAGCTGTATTTGAAGCAGTTACACCAGCACCTGCATCTCCACAACTACCAGAGACATCCAAATCTAACAGCTCCTTTTGCAATGCAAGCAGTTTTTCATGGCAAATATCTACAGCATTGTTCCTACACGCTATGTTCACAATAGAATTGCAGGCAGAGACAAGCTTAAGAGTCCTCCCAGTGGATAGATGACTAACTGCATCTTTACCAAATATCAAAGGATGTTCTCTGTAGCCTTTGGTCCACCTCTTATATATGTATGGCTCGGGAAGAGTGCAAAAGTCACGACTCTTCAAATAGGACAGGATGTTCCTGCAAGGTATACCTTTGAATTCCAACATGTAACAGTTGCAATAAACAATCTCACTCGATGGATTCTTCTTCAAAATGCGGGCAGATCCAAGGCCACCAACGCGATACACTTCAAACACACCTTCTGAAGATTCCTTTACATTGTATATCATGCTTTGATGAACCTCACTCTGAAATATCTTAAAAATTGACTTTGTGTATATACCTCTCATCTGCTCCTCCAAAGGCCAAAGTGATGACAAAGGGAGATTACTATACTCGTCTTCAAAGTCTTTGAAATTTTCAATCTCTCGTACATGAGAGTAAGCAGTCTCCAATGAGCATACAAGTTCAAATAAAGTCTTCTTACTGTTCACATGGCTTCTAATGAACGCATTCAAGCTCTCGCTCCTTTGCGTTGTCCTCATGCCTGCGAAGAAGGAAGACTGCATATAGCACGGGACCCAATCCGAACGCATAACATACATGTCAGACAACCAATTAATAGACGACAGACCATAAGCTTCAACAACAGAATGCCACTTCTCTTCAAAGGTGCCAACATCATCCACATTCCACACGCAATCATTCAAGGAGCTTATGATCTGCTCCTTGTTAGGAACACCACCAAGCTTAGAGGGAAGCTTTTGTAGGATGTGCCAGCTGCAGAACCGATGCTTGCAGTTCGGAAAAACAGTAAGGATAGCAGCATTCATAGCCGGGTCTTGATCGGTTATGATGGACACTGGCTCTTTGCCAAAACAAAGTAGATACTGCTTGAAAACCCATACAAATGACTCGTACTTCTCATCAATCATAAGAGCTGAAGCAAACAAGACCGTCTTGCGATGGTGATCAACACCACCAAACATTCCAAAAACCATTGAATACTTGTTAGTGCGGTAGGTGGTGTCAAACACTATCGCATCACCAAACAACCCACAGTCTTCAACGGAAACAGGATCAGCCCAAAAAAGATGAGTCAAGCAACAATCAGTATCGTTTTGGTATGTATAGAAGAATTTCTGATCGAGTACCTTAAACTTGGCAAACCGATCCAAGACCATGTCGACGTCATATTTAGCTGCCTCTTTCCTCTTGCTACTGATGTGTCCATGAGCTTGTCTGCTAGTAAATGTCAGATTTTCATAACCACCAGACTCCGATGCCATCAATGCAATTTGTCTCGATACAGGTATGTTAGCTTGGCTCATGGAAGAAAGCATATCTTTTTGAGTTTCATTAAGAGATGAGTTACACTTCAAGTAACGGAGATGTGCATCATCAACAAGATCGTGGTTGTGTTCCTCAACAAAGGCAGTCACAACCCACGTAGATGAGGACTTGTCTAGTGTGAATCGGATCATGGCTCCACAACCACACCTCTTCACAGATCTCTTGTGCTTCTTAGACAGATTTTCCTGTAACTTATCCACTTCATCACAAACGGGGCTCAGCAGCCCTCTTGACCTCTTAGAACGGCCCATTGTACCCTGCTTGTCACAAACCAGATCTTTGGCAACAAGAATCTTAGTTCCCCGTTCGTACCTGTTGTCATCTTTCCTGATATTAAAACCATTCATGCCAGCATAGCTAGAATAAAATGAAATAGCTTCATCTAAACTTCCAAAATGGAGACCAATTTTAGGAACTGTAGCTGGCGGCAGAGTGGAAGCACCAACAGATGCATAAGAATTAGCATTATCATTATCAGGACCAACGTTTGAATTGGCAGCATCT